>BMAV01014652.1:0-180798 GCA_019973955.1 Trichonephila inaurata madagascariensis | reverse complement strand
CATTCTTAAGAATGGTCCTTATTGTTGAAATTGCCAAATTCAATGCACCACCAATTTGAGATTGACATTAACCAGTATCTTATCTTCTAATCACTTGCATTCTAGTGAAATGCTTTTTCTTGTTGCTTAATTTTTGTGTTTTTTATTATCAATCATAAAAACTAAAAGCCATAACATTTGTCACCATAGAAATTGCTATATTATATAAATTTATACTTACAATTACGTCAACAAATGTTTGAAACGATAAAAATACGTTCGTATGACACCGCAAGAAGAAACACAAACTGCTTCGGACAAATCAGGAAGCCTACGCTGCGTGCAATTTTGGGGAATTCCACAATTCAAATAAAAGCATTAAACCAAAACAGCGTTAAGCGGGGTCTTACTGTAATGTAAAAAAAAGGAAATAAAACTGAGCAATAACTAAAAAGTCTGTGTTACAATATTGTTGTTATCACTCCAACTTGACAACATTTACCATTTGATGCAAAAATCTATAGAAGTATGATATCAAATTTGTACAAAAAAGTTACACAATTTTCACTATTGTGTGTATTTTAAAATATAATTTGTAGATGGGAAATTAATTACAAGATTTTATCTACAACAGACTTTCTTTTAAATAGACACAACTATTAATTTCATCTTAATGAAATAAGTAATCAATTGTTCATCTACTTTCTTTTTCATGATCACTGAGTGATCCTTAATTCCTCATTCAAATAAGAATGAACCTCAAGAATATGCATTTTCTGATAATTTTTGATGTACTCTGGGTATTTATATGACAGTACCATTCTAGGATATATAATCTTATTTTTTTCTCACATTGAAAGATTCAAGAAAATGCTAAATCTATGCTATTGTTTGTATTTTTAAATTTCCTTTTTTTATCTTTGCATTTGCTGTTAATTTTTTGGGAAACGAAAAAGCAATGTTGCCCTGGTTTATTTGATTAACAAATGGGTACATAGCAGTAGCTAACTCTTTTTTTATTTGTGAGACTAAGATTTGACAGAACAAAAAATTTTTTTTATCATTATTTCATTCACTTTTTAAAAAAAAATTAGTTTTCTTGTCATGTCTGTGTTCTTAATTAAAATAACTTCGTAATCAAAATAACTTCACAATGATTTTTGAACAAAAAACTATAATATAAATATTGAAGCTGTTACTTTGCATGTACAATGTTTTGTAAATCCAAATGATGTATGCTCATTGTATATGTTACTGTAAATTGTTGAAATCCATTATCATGTGTACTTGTAAGTAAAAATGTGAAGTATCTAAATCATCTTAAATTTTGCATTTGGACTAGTGATAATGAATTCTCACAAGCCAATAATCTGTAATTCAGTTACTGTTGTAAATATCCAAAATAAAATTTTTTTCCCCTAACCACTCTAGCGAGAATTCTTTGTCACTAGTAAAAACACAATTATATATATATATACAAATGCTCTTGGGTACTTTGCATTTTTACTACTAAGTAAGTCCTATAATGGATTTATGTTATTTACTGAACATGCCAATCTGAAACTGACCATCATCAAATTGCCCATTTTCAAGTATTTGAGGGTGATCATGCTGAAATTTTTCCAAATTAAATGAAGTAAGTGCTTTTTACTACTGCAAAAACCATAGTAATTTAATGTTTAGTATTTATGTTAACTTAAAAAATACTTTGCCTATATATATATAGATTTTATTTATAAAAATGAGCATATAGATGATCAGTATTGAAAAATATGAGTTGTTGAAGTAATGTTAAATTGTCTCTCTTGTGATTTGAAAATATTAAATAGGAAAATTGATCTCTTCTTAAATAGTAAAATTGAAGGATAGGACATTCAAAAGTTGTATTGTGAAACATGATAAATTCATTCTGGTTGTGAAATATATTCTGACACCAATAGGGTAACATATTCTATAATAAATATAAAGGAAGCATGTCCACAAAAGATAATAAGATACATAAACCTAGTACCAATTTGGAAATAATATACTGGAGCTTACTAAAGAAACAGTCTGGTACACTTTTAGTATGTATCTATGAGCCAAATCATTTGATTCGCAGAAACCTTGAGGTTAGTGGTTTGTAGAGGAAAATAAGAGATCTTCGACACACTTGTTTTTATTTTTAGTTATTAACTTAAAAGTTTTTTTAGACATTTTATCATTTTTTCTCAAAGAAATTATTATTATAAAATGCAATTAAAAGAACATTCAGATATTGCCAATATTTTTATTTTAGTGTATACAATTGTAATTGTTTTGTAAATATCTAGAAAAAACCCTTAAATTTTTAGTGTGATCCTTTTTTAAAAAAAAAACAAATTTAAGCTTTTTGAAGGAAAAAATTAGCTGTCTTTTATATTTTTTAATTGCTTTGAGGAAATGTGAAAAAAAAAAAAAAAATCATTGGTTAAGCAATATGAGGCAGTATAAAATGAATAATACAGATTTAACATGCAAGAGTAGTTCTCTTTGCTTTATCTTTCAGTAATATATAATTGAGATAGCAAAATAAATTTCTTTTTTGTGTTGATGATTTGGAACTGGATGAATTGAGATGCCTTTAGATAAAATATTAGATAGTTAAATATATTTTATAACAGCTAAAAATTGGAATGTATACACGTGTTTACTACTTAAAACATTACTTTTCAAGTTAAAATAACAGGTGAGGTCCTGTTAATGAACTGAGCTGTATATGGGGCATGCATTCCTTCTATCAAATTTAAAAGTTATATGATAGCCGAGTTAAAAGTCCGGATTTCATTAGTTTACTGATGAGAAAATTAGACACACGTTATTCTCAGAAGATTTTGCAATTTTGACACAATCTTACAAACTTCCACAACTTTATAGGTCAGATTTAATGTCTCAACCCTGTTATGCTACACGTCTTTAACGGCATCAGCTCAAAAGCAATAATATGAACTGTAAGTTCATGAACATTATCATTCAACTTCCTGAATTCCATCGAAGATGTGTTGAGTGAAATAATGAGGTTGCTGCACGTTAAATGAGATTTAATTTTAAAGTATACCCACAACATAGAAGTTAGAAAAAATAAGTACTTTGCTTTGGTGACATCTACGTCATTTAAAACCAAACCTGCCAGTATCGGCCAAATTGACCATTTTCAACCTTTTGTAAGGTTTATGCATACTTAAACATTATAATACCACCACCAAAGTGTATGACTTTAATTTACTTCTAGTCTTTTTTCTCATTTCCAAGGAAAATTTATTGTGCGTCATTACTTACCATGGTCAAGCAGTTTAACCAGTGGAAAAAACACTTTATGTACAGTTTTAAATTTATAAACTTTACCAACTAACAGTTATGAGTTGAAAAGAGTAAACACAATAAAAGTATTAAGTACAATCTCAAGTAGAGCAGTTTTAGTGTTTCTTATGCAATTTTGTAATGATTTCTATTGGAAAAAGATAAGTAATTATCAAGACTTGGATGTGAATTTTTTTATTCCTCACACAGTGTAGTATTCTGTGGTGGATATTTGCCCTAAAAATGTCAAAACATTTTGAAATAATGGACATAGAAGAAGAGTGTTCAGTATGAGGTGAACAAAATTTTTAGAACTGAAAAGAACATTGAAACAGATCAAGAGCTACTTGCAACAAGTGAATTAGAGTCAGAGTGATTGGGAAGATGAAAATATTATAAATAAGCATCCAGGGCAGAAAAAGAAAGGGTTTTATTGACATCTGAAAGTGAGACAGGTATAGAGGACCAATGCATCGAAACAGCAGTGAATGGAACAGTTTGGGAAGAAATAGATGGAAATCCCAAATGTGGCAGGACACAAGTGCATAATATTTTTAGAGATATGTTAGGCCCAGTAAGATATGCTAAACAACATATAATGAAAGGACAAATAAAAATGACTTCTCTTATAGATAACCATATAATGGATTCTATTATAAAATATACAGAGGAAGAAGCAGTTGGGGATTAAGTCAGAGCTAGATGCATTTATTGCCTTGTTATGCCCGCAAAGAATATGAAGTAAAAAATTTGGATGTTTCATATTTATGGAATATAAATTGGGGATCCTCTTTTTTTTCAAAAACAATGAGCAAAAATAACTTAACTGAAATTATGAGGTTTGTATGATTTGATAAGAGCTAAGGAAGTCAGCATTTACGAACCAATAACTTTTCTATATCTGCAACATGGGAATGATTGATTGAGAATTCCTAAAATTGTTATAAACCTGGTGCATACAATTCTGTTGATGAGCAGTTGTTTCCATCGAAGACCAGGTGTAGATTTACACTGTATATGCAGAACAATACAGACAAACTTGAAATGAAGTTCTGGTTGGTGTGTGACGTCAATAGCAAGTATATAATAAATGAGTTTGCCTACTTGGGAAAGAATGAAGAAAATGCTGAATTTCATTAGGGGATTTTGTTGTTCTAAAGCTGATGGAGCCATTCACAGGATGCAAAAGGAACATAATAGGTAATTTTTTCATGAGAGTATCATTAGCAAAGAAGCTATTTGCAAAAAAGACTACAATCGTTGGAATAATTCGTGGAAACAAAAGAGAATTGTGAAAATTATTAGCTAAAGTAAGAAAAGATAAAATGACTAGATTAAAAGTAAGCCAAAAAAAAGTGATTGTCAGAAGTTTTGTATATAGATCAATAGAAATAGAAACAAATGCATATAAGAAATTACTAGATTTTATAATGATAAAAAATTGGTGTAGATGTGACAGACCAGATGGCAAGGAAAGGCAGCATGAAGTCAAAAAGTTGTAAGTGGCTACTTCAGATATTTTTGACTTAGCTGGAATTAATGCATGGATGTATTAAAAAATGATGGGTGAAAACATTTTGAGGCAGGAATTTTTATTCCAGTAAGCTTCAGAGCTCTGCACTGCATATAAAAAGTGACAAGAAGAAAAGCTTTTACTAACATCATTTACAAGTTCAATAATAATTCACAAGTTTAAATAAAAAATTTAAAGATAATAAAACTACAAAAATTTGTTTGAAGTGCAAAAAATATGTCTGAGGCAAATGCACATTTCAGATTAAAATAATTTGTAAGTAATGCATTGAAGCTGAATAAAATATGTATATGTATGCATAACACTATGTATAAAAGTTTAATTTTATTTGCTCTTTTTATACATAATTTTAGATATTCATATTATAAGTTTGGTTTCTTATGTGGGAAAAATGAGTTTAAGTTTATAAAAAAACATTTTAGTCAAAAAATTTCATGAACATTCTTCATTTTATATGCCTTCAGCAATATATCAACCATTATCTGCATTGAATAAAATAAATGATAACTTTTTAAATTACTAGTCAGTTTGACTGAACACAGTATGAATAAGTAAGTATACACGAAATGTCGGTTGGTTTAATGTTAACTAGAATTCAATATTAAGAGATTTATCACTCTTATTCTTTTTTTGAATAGTTTCTAGTGTGACATTGATTCAAATGCTAAATTTAGCCAATTAGTATTAATTATACATACAAATCTAAGAAAAATGTACATTTTTTACTACATAATACTAGTTGAAACTGCATGCACTCTTTATTATTTTTTACTTTAAATTAATTGAATGAGAATTTACTTTATAAATAATACATTTTTGAGAATCAGATGTCATATCATAAACCAAACCAAATTTTAGTAATGGAATAAATAATGATAAATATGCATGTATTAATTTCTAATGGGATATAAATTGAAGGTATTTTCTAAATATAGTTTTGGTAACTAGTTATTTTTTGGTTTTAATGCAAGGTGTAAAATAAAATTTCAACTAATGTAATAAGGAGTAAATTTTTATAAAAATAACATTATATTTCATAAATAATAAAAAGATATCACTCAAATAATTTATCTAAGAATGTTTAAAATATATTTATTTATGCAGCTTTCAAAACTAAATATTTACAACAGGCCAGTGAAAACACCTATTGCACAACAGGTATGTATATTTACATGACATAAAAAATATGATATATATTTATATATAATCTATGAAAAAATAAATAGATTTGTAAATATACAATGCTTAATAAAATGTGAATCTACAATGTGTATGCAAAGGAACTAAAATCCAATTCTTGCCGTATACTGCAAGTTAAGATGAATTCCACATTCTGCACACCTATGAAAAAAAGTTAAAAAAATTATGCAATTTATGATAATATTGCATAATGTAATTACTATCTCTATTGATTAAAAACCAAATAAACTTACAAATCTTCCTTTCCAGGTACATTTTACAAAGATGCAAATCATTTTCACATGTAATAACAACAAATTTTTGACCAGTCTAAAAGAAAAATTAAATATTATATTTTTTTTACTAATTCTTAAAAAAAGTGATTAATAAATAAAGCTAATTAAATTGATGACAATTAATGATATTCAAGAATGGAATATAACAAATGGGAAAAAGTCAAATATTTTGTCTTAAATATTTATTTAGTTTTTGACTTGGTAAATTATATTTTTAGTTAGAAACTTTTTCATTCACAAAAATAAATTTCAACATAAGTCATTAACAAAAATATTTATAAGTCAAATTTTTTATAGAATATATTTTTCCAGAGAGAGGGGGGAAAGTGCAAGTAAAATAAAGGGAGGAGGAAGCAATGTACAACAGGAATTATTTTTCAAAAATATTAAAGAATCAAATAAAAATCTTTTAAACAAAGTCACAATATTATTTTGATAGTTTTCTATAGCTATATTAAACAGATTTGAATTACAAAACAACATAAAATAGAGAATTACTTCTAAAATATAAATATTCATTGTTACCTGTTCAACAGATTTTATTTGTTTGAGAGTTGGGGCCTTTTTAAAAACAGGCGTTCCACTACCAGCTTCAATAATCTTCTTTAGAATATCTGGTTTAGGAATTACTCCAGCCGTAATAAAGAATACAAAATCCTGTAATATTTGAAATAAAAAAATCAAATGCCTCAAAATGACTTTGAAATGCAATATGTATGCTTTCAAATGAAATAGTATATTTAAAATTAACATTTTGACCACAATGGTCAAATTTAAAATTTTTAAAGCAGTTTACTACAATTTAACTAATCAAAATCGGTATATTTTATTTTTAATTTAAATTATATTTAAAATGTGAATGAAAATTTTCATTACTTTGAATATAGGTGTTCTCTCTTCTCTGTTCAATACGTTCTCCAAATTGAAACCATACACCTTTTCATTTTCAAGGTCTCGCAAAATATATTCTTTTTCATCTGAAATGAAAATTTATAGATATACTTTAAGACATTTCATATAATTCATTTAAATTTTTCATTTTGATAAAATTTTTTTTTTTTTAAAAAGACATTTGCATTTTTATTTTACTATGTTACAGTGATTTTAGTATTCTTGTAAATTATAGCCTATTACTATTACAAAGATAAACATCTGATTAAAAATACTAAAATTTTACCTAACTTTAAAAACCAGTTAATTTTAGTGTACACTCAGTAGCTATTCAAAAAAGTATTCATTTATTACAAGGTTTATTACTTAAAATAGATGTTTTAACACCTCAATTTAATTCACTAAAATATTTAATATTGAAAATATTTTATTTCATCCCCATCAGCAATAAGAATAGTAATAATACTAAAACCAACGAAGTTTCTTATCATATAGTAAATATGTAATTTATAAATTTAATAATTAGCCATTTGTCCAAGACAAATCCCATAGGTTAATAACTCAAACATTTAGCAATTTTATTTCCATTAAAACTTTTCTCATAAACCTGCATTCGAGTTTTTGAAAGAAAACATTTCTTTATATAAGAAAATTTTATTCTTGTCATTATAGCCTTAATTAATTTTTTTTTTAATAAATTTTTAAAACTATCTAGAACACACACACAAAGAACAATTAAAATAAAAAAATAATTAGTATAATTCTTTTATAAGATTTAACCTGGGAATAGTCACGTAGGGGTACAGTCACCTCAAGCTCATAAAATCATTAATACTAGGAAAACTTTTATTTGTTACCAATTACCTTGGCAGCATCCTCCTACGTGACAGTTTTCAAGAGAACTAAAATGTATTTGTCATATATCTCCCTCTTTTCTTGGAGCAGCAAACGTTTTTTTACAAACATTTAGGTACTTGTTTTGACTGAGTTCCACGCACGACCACTTTTGCTCCAAAATATTTTCTATGAACATGCTACATTTCTCCCCTGTGAACAACTTAGTGGTTTTGATTGCTGTGTTGTATGACTTATTATGGTTTATAAATGTAAATGAGCAGAATATAAAAAAAAAAGAAATGGGCATCTGCAATCTCTATGGAAGGAAGTTGAAACCGACTAAACAATGGAAGAACCTGCTGAAATAATGAATATTAGCGAAAGTAAGTTTGAGAAAAGCGAAATGTTTGAGTTGAAGGGAAAATTTTCAGATGCTACCAAAAGAACTCCATCAAGAAAAAGAGGAAGCCATAAGTGTACAAGACACACTTCACCCTGTCAAAAAGACACAAGCAAGAAAAAATTCATCATGCTATTTGTTGATCATCAAAGGACAAATTACTATAACTTGAACAAAATATGACAGTTTTGCCTGCAAATAACATTCCTGTAGTGTTAGCGAAAAGTCTCTGAGATTTGTGTCCTTTATTAAAGTCATGCTCATTTGAAACTTCTTAGTTTAGTTTGATAGATATTTTTTTTCAAATTATCAAAGAAAAATTGAAAAGTCTTTAAAAGTAGAAAAGTGTACTTCCTCTTACTTAAATTATTCACTGGAATTATGGTTTTTATTGTATACAATAAAAAATTATAGAAAAAAAGGGATTAGAGTGACCCAGTCACCCTGCGTGACCATTAACATTAGTATCGAGTGTGTGCCTGCTTCCAGCTTAAAAATATTTATTGACACAGCATTAAAATTCCTCATCAGATTATTTCTAACAATCCATGAACAATGAGTGAGGGAAGAGTATAAGCAAGAAACCATGTTAATAGATTTAAGATTTTTTCCCCCACAGCAATAATATATATTTGTTAACTAAAAATAATTTATTAAAACTAAAAATAGATTCTTAAAGGTATTTTGATTATTAGAAGAAATTTCACATTCATATCTTAGAGTCCTGTATATTATTATTAGCATGAAATAACAAATAAAGCTAAAAAAATCAAGTTGTAATTAATGATACAAATAAAAAGCTCTATAAATACTCAGAAACTGTTACAGAAATTTTAAAGAAAACTATATTATAGTTTTTAATTTTTTAAATTTAAGACATGAATTAATGTATCTAATTTAATTGAAATATAAATATACTATCAATTATTTTAGTGCTATACTTGTTTAATATAGAAAACTTATTCCTTTACTTTTCATGATGTTAATTCTTATTTTTATTTGAAATTGTGAAGGAATACATAAACAATACTTTTAAAAGTATTTTCTTTTAACTTTTTTCAATAAACTTTAGTAAAGCTTGTTAAAACAAAGACATACCAACAAATTTATTTTGTTTTTCACACTCTACAATCCATTCAGGAGTCACAACATATTTTACAACATGAATAGCACAAAGAAACTTGACAGTACGAGCATACTGACTAGCAACAAGATGTGTGGTTTCTGTTTCAGATTTTGCAAGGCAACCACCCAGCTGACAAACAATCTAAAAAACAAAAACAAAATAAATTTCTGAATTTTGAAAAAATAATTTTTTGTTAGAATTAGGATTTGTAGCTTGAATTCAGTGCTAACTGTTCTTAAACACATTGAATTAATATTTTTTTTGAAAATTTTTACAACATTCCACCTATATAATAGCTATATAACACAACCAGTGCCGGTTTATCCATTGAGCGGGTTCTCAGGGGTCAGGATAAGATGGACTTAACCAGATTTGCTGGCTATAAATTTCGATTCTCCATTGCCAAGGGGGCCTGTAGATCTTCTGTGCCTAGGGCCCGAAATGAGCTTAAATCGGCACTGAACACACCTAAGACCAAGTAAGTAAATCCAAACTGATTTGAAAGATATTTAACATAATACAAAAATGGAATAGTTTCCTTTTGTTTTCCTCCCAAATTAAAAGGAAGTAGGGAAGACAAATCTATTGAATCAACATTGCACCATAAAAAAATTGCAAAACTATTAAAGGACAACAATCTACCTTACTGCAAGCTTTTATAAAAATTTTATAAATAAATATTCTAATGAAAAACTTATCATTGAAACTTTTCAAAAAAGAATGACAGTGTTTGATACAACCAAATATGTTATTAAAAATATGATCCTCAAGTATTAATTAAATCCTTTCATGGCTGAAATTTTTGCAAATACATCTTTTTGTTAACTTGTTATCCAACTGTTTCATACATATTGATTATTACACTTTTTAACTTTATCTGATACTAAGAGGAAGATTCGGATTCACTAACAAAGTTCTTTAACTTCTGCAAGGATGAAAAACACAAAAGATGGATGGAAAAGTAACTCAAATTCCAATAACATTTTCCTTCAACTATTGACTCGTTTGAGCTATTTAAGAAGTTAACCAATTACCAAAAAAAAAAAAAAAACTCTACATCCACATGTGCATTACTGTCTGACATCTACAATGCCCCATCACATGGCAGAAGTATTCATTTTAGGAATTTATGCATTGTAATTACAAAATAACTTAATATTGACCTTGCAACTTTAAATTATGATCAAGGGGCAAGACCAACAGCAGAAATGATATATCTCATATATTCTCACTATCTTCTATATTTCTGAGAGCTAGTTATTTTCAATATATAACAATAAGTTTAAAGTACTGATTTTTAAAATGAAATTATATTATGAACATAAAATCTAACTGCATAATTTTATCTTTTCTATGCCTCCACAGACTGTAGTTGCATCAACTGAACATAAAAATCCGACAAAAAAATTAGAGCTTTAAAACAAATGAACATATATAAAGCTATGCAATTTAAAAAGTAATTTTCATAAGTTAGTGAAAACTAAACTTACCTTTGCCAAATCTTTAATTTTAGCAATGCCAGTAAATAAAACTCTAGGTTTATTTTCATTGTCAGGAGGAGTTTGTGTAGTGAGAGGAATATTTTCTTCTAATGGTGGGGATTCAACTCTGAGAAATTGGAAAAATTAATGCATTTTAACACTTTGAAAACTAACATAATAATAACATTTAAGATAAGGCCCCATTTGTGTCACATATGTTTTCATACATAGAGAAGAAAAAAAAAAATCATAATTTTCAGCCATGCCAAAGATGAAAAAATATGATTTTATCTTGACATGTTAAACTTTATTTTGGATTCTGAAATTTTAAAGACATAACATGTTAAAATGCATATTCAAATGCAGATCTTTATATTCATATTATGTTACACAGAAATAATAAAATAATACATATCTTAATTAAAAAAGATAGATTAATTATTTAAATTAATCTATTTTATTTCTTGTTTGCATGAGAAGCAAACAACACAAATCTCAAATAATTTTTAGTACATTCAACAATACTTAACCCTCCAAGCAGTCTGCACGTAAAATTCCGCCATTCCGAGATGCTTTTTCTGCCTTCAAGCAAGATAACCAAAAGCGGCCGAGCCGCATTCTTAAAAGTACGGCTCAACCGCTTTTGAGAACCCCACCTGAAAGCAAAAAAAAATATGTGCGGTGCATTTTTGAAGCATCTCCAGAATGGCAAGACTTAAATTGCAGACTGCTTAGAGGGTTAAATGCATTAACTCAGATATATTTTAAAACATAAAACTACTGTCTTACAACTGATCACAAAAGTAGTTATGTGTAATAATTAAGCACTTTTGATTTGGGTATATGTTTGAGATTATAATATTACAATGTTTTTATTTGAAGTTCTAATGAATAAATATTATACCTGATACGCTTTGCTTCTGGTTCAATATTTTCTTCATTCTCTCGCTTTTTGGGATCCTATTAAAGTAAGGAGGAGAAAAAGTTTTATACTGTATTTTCCTAAAAAATTTATTAGAAAATCAGATAACAAAACTGAAATAATACTTACTTTTTCAGCACTTGCAGCATTATCTGGAGTTTTGAGTTCAATATTATATTTCTAAAAATATGAAACAATATTTATTAGTTAGAAACTATAATAGCTAAATTAACACATTGAAAAAGAAAAAAAATATTCAGCTGATATGAGCTAACAAAAAAATCTTTTGCAACATTTTACTGTTACTTACCTTAATTAATTCTTCACTTATTTTCACTGGAACTTTCCAAGCACCTACAGAAGAATACATTTAAATACTTTAGGAAAAGTTACTAAAATAAATTTCATTCTGTAAAAAAAGAACATTATGCTACAATTGTAAGCAAATACTAATTCCTGGATATTATGAGCAAGTAAGCATTTTAACAACAATTCTTTTGCAGAAAATTTTTTTACTAAAAATATTGGAGATGAAATTTTAAACAATAACATACTATAAGAATATACTTTGGTATGCTGTGGGTTTTACCCATTATGCTGAACAGTTTCCTTACTGCAATTATTTTTCATCTCCTGTTTTGCTACTCAAATGTATATTTATTAAATGCAATCACAAGTTCAAGCAAGAGGGTTTAAATGGCTTATATTTCTATCATTACTATTCATATTTTCATGAGCATATATCACACTAAATGAATCACAAAAAAATGTGAAATTAATGGATTATTTTACTATTTATGATGCATCAGTCATAACTTCTAAAATTATACCAAGCAGAATTCACAAACAAATAGTAGTGAAGATTAAAATTCTGCTTGATAAATACTCTATATACTTAATAAACTTTTCTTCAATAAATTAGAATTGTTGAGAAATTTTATTCCATTATATGCCCAGTGGTCGAGTGGTAGCATATCGCACTACCACACCACAGGTCAGGGTTCTATTCCCGGGCCAGGCAAGGTTGACTCAGCCTTTTATCCTTACTGCAGTGAGTCGATAAATGAGTACCAAGTTTGCTTGAGGACTTAAACACTGGGGGTCTCGCTTCAGACTGACCACCTGATTGGGACTTCTGCTCATGCACCTCAATGGTCACGTATACTGGGATGGGCACAGTAGGCCCTGGCCCTCAAGGGATGTTGCGGCACTGGGTTTAAGTTTTATACACCATTATATCCAAATTTTATTAAACATTATTCTCAGAAGAAATACCAAGATATTATGAAAGTAAAAAACATGTACAATATATAGGTTACAATCTAAATATACCTAGATAATTACTATAAAACATAAGAATCATATTTTCTGTAAGAGCATAAGGAAATGATTGATGTATAAGGGATATGTTAGTTTTCAATATAGTACAGATGGCATGAAGGAAAGGAAATATTGAAGATTCATTCCTCCTAATGAAAGACCTAATTTGGATAGTTTCGGCTAGAAAAATTTTTTTTGTTACACCTGAGTACATATTACTATTACATTTAGGAAATATATGAAATTTTCATTAAGAAATGTTTAGCAAAACTTTTGTTCATCACTTACAAAATTGACAATTGTTTTTTTATGAATTACATTTTATTATTATATGCAAGTCCTTTAGATAGGAACATGAACAAATGCAGCTATTTCTGAAAAGTTGAGAGGTGAAATCAAAATACTCGTAATTTTAAAAACTTGACTATAATAAAATAGAAAAGCATATTTTTCATGACATCAATGAAGTGGAAACATTCTGAGCTTCATCACAGCATTTGTTGCAGCTCTCCATAAATAAAGTATTATTGGTTAAGGAATGGAAGTAAAGAGCAGAAATCTATGATCCTAGGTTTACTTTTTTTGCAGATTACACTGAACAACTTATAAAGAGTTTTATTAGTATCAATGAGGGGGGAGTTAATTTTGCATTTAAAACTAACCTTAGGTGTTTACAATGTTTTACCCAGGGAACAGGCTCCCCAGAAGAGAGAGAGAAGATTCACTACAATAATTTCAAACAAATATAAGATTCTTTTTTATAGTTTTTGTTCCTGTACATGATTTAAAGATTGATTGAAATTTATTCAATAGAAAAAAGTACTTCTTAAACATGAATACTTTAAAAACACTTACTCATAAGGTGAGGTACCAAGGCATATTCTATGGCAAAAGGATTCTCTGAATCATATTGTTGGTACTTATGAGCCATAGATAATCTCAATGCATCTATGTGTCCAAACATCAAGTCATGAAGCCACTGAACATTCACTAAAGGAATTCTCCATTCACGAGCTTTTAAGGCCTTTCTACCTTCATTTCTAATAATAAGAATTTTACATGCAACATAAGAAATAAAATTTATACAATTTCTTTTAAAAATATAAAGATACCTTTGCTTAATTTCCTAAGCTTAAATTATTAGTAAAAAATTAACTTATAGTTTCTGAACTTTACAATTGCATATCTGACCACTTTTGAAAATGGCTAAGTAAAATAACACATGAGCGACATTTCAAACAATTTTTTTAAAATAATGCATAAATTTAGCACATTGCATTGTTTGAAAATTGAATAAAGTATGAAACAAACTTACTTTTTACAAATAACAATAGTATTCTGAATTGACAAATAATTTGTGTACTTAGCACCCAAGATGGTAATGATATTTTTCAGTATGTTTCTTTCTTCTCCTTCAAAATTAGTCATTGATATTATCTGTGAATGAAAGATAAAACATTTTAAAAAATTGAACATAATAACACAACACATTAAATTAAGTGATACAACACATGTGATTATTATCATATAAAGTCATATTACCTGATTCTTACAAGGTTTATCATCTGAAAAAGGAGTAGGAAAATGATGAGCTAGCCAAGGATACTTTAGTTTCTTTTTTTCTAAAGTATCATTTAACCAGTAAGCAGTTACACAACGTTTACTTTCTCTCATAGCCTAAAATGCAAGAAAATTAAAACACTTTTTGTTAAAGTGATTTTAAAAGAAAGTTCAAATAATGACATTTATTAGATGAATTTTTTATTTCCCAAAATATTAAGCATTTTAATATTGAATTTTGTAATGCAGATAAATACAGTAATAAAAAGGGGGAGAAAGACAAAAACTGTTGAACTATTTTTTAAAGTTTCTTTAGATTTACAATTCATTTTTGAAATTTAAAGGGGGGGGGGGAATTAGTGAAATAAGGTTCTCACAAGGAATCCCACTATGTTTGAAGATTTCAAAAATATATCTGTGAATAACAAAATTTAATCCCATAACCATGTCTATTTACTAGATTTTAAATTAATAAATATTTAGTAAAAACAAAGATTACATAATTTTAAAAAAAGCTTAAATGTATATTTAAGATTTAATTGTATATTTATACAAACCTGTTGGACAGTCGAATTTCTTTGATTTTCACAAAGAACATGAGTGCATTTACTGCTATATGAACTCTCTACTTGGCCACCATGTTTCTCAATTATCTAAAAAAACACCAAATTTGATAAGCATGTTGATCAATTTTTTTAAAATCATATTTATAATGCATCAATTTCTTGTTAATGATACAATCCTGAGCAAATTTTATAGTTTAATAAAACTTACTTTTGTCCACTGTTCCATATCATTTTCTGCTGATTTGTCATAATCTTCAATGCAAAATATGCATCCTAACAGGCAAAGATCTGAGGGCACTAGAAAATACAGAAGTTAAGAAAAATTAAATAGAAATATAAACATTCCGATTATTAAAAAAATTTGCTTCATTAATTCGTCTTTTTTTTTTTTTTTTGAAATATCAGATTTAAAAATAATCATATAAAATTATTATCTATTGAGATTCTTCTTCTAAAATCATCACAAATTATGAAAAAAAAAAAAAAAAATATTTAATTCCAAAATTCCCCCCCCCCCCCA
Organism: Trichonephila inaurata madagascariensis; assembly: GCA_019973955.1. NCBI lineage: Eukaryota > Metazoa > Arthropoda > Arachnida > Araneae > Nephilidae > Trichonephila > Trichonephila inaurata. The sequence goes on along the minus strand of BMAV01014652.1, from coordinate 164,869 downwards.
TCAGGTGAAAATTGAACATTTATATACATAACCTTAGGCTTATTGTCTTATGCATCAAAAACACAATTAGTGTTTCCCCATCAAATAAATTAAAAGAGAAGAGGAGGGGGGTACAGTACTCAACTACCTATTGAAAAACTCCACACAAAGAAACCATAGAAGTTCCTTAATAACATTTAAATTCAGCACTATTGATTATTTTAAGAAGCATTGTCTTTAGAACAAAATGTTGACAACTGCACAAGCTTTTCCTAAACATTACTTACATTTTCACAATTATTTATATTTTGCCCTCTTGTCAAATGTATAATTTCTTGAAGAAAATATGATAATCATAATAAAAGTTAAAATGCAATAGTTTTGGTAAAAAAATTTTTTTAGCATAGATGTGATATTTAGGTCTGTGTTTTTTGTTTATTTCATCAGCAGATTAAATTAAACCTTCAAAAGATGAAAAAAAAAATACAATTATTTTTGCACAGAGAAACATTTTGCATTAATAAAACATATAGCTGATAAAAGATAGCTTAAAAGTAGCCCTTTCAAGTTTTCTACACAAAAGATATACTCTTAAATTTTACAATGTTACAAATCAATCTTATCAATTTTACAATGTTACAACTCAATCTTATCAATTTTACAATGTTACAAATTATCTTATCAATTTCATAAAGATATACACTGTTTACAGGTAATGTAGTGTAATACATGAAATACATGTTAAATTTCAATGCTTTTAAAGCAATGTTACACAGTCATGATTGCCTTCTTTTTTTCAAAAATACATGTAACATAGTTTTAACTTTTTTTTGCAATGAATGTTAATGGTTCAAACATAATTAAATAATGGTTGCAATAGATTAAACTAAAGTAACAATACTTAAAAAGACTTTTTTCAAACTTGGAAAAACCCCCTCCTCAAAATCTAAGAAAATTTTTTTAAAAAAGCACATGATCCAAACATTATTTGAATCTAATTATTAGTTCTAGGTGTTCTGGAGAAACTTTTGGAAAACTACTAGATTTCCCCACCCCATCAAAAAAATTGTGATTTCATGATTTAATGCTATGGGAATTATTAACATAATTAAAAAAAAATTTTTTTTTTTAGATAATATGTGAAATCTATATACACAAACATTTTGTTAAGTTGCAATTTTGTAACTGCATTTAATATTTCCCATTTTTCATAATATTACTTCCTTCAATTTGGTATGCTTTTATTAAAAATTAGGAGGAGTACATTTATTATTTGGTGTGAAAACTATGAAATGCATGAATACAAAATTTAGTCAAAAATATTGAGATGTTCTATTAACACACTCAGAAACTTTCAAACATAATTCAAAGAAATTTCAAATTTAAGCTGATTTTAAGACGAGAAATGAGATGCACAGAAAAAATTGACAACATTGAGAAATATTTCTTAGAAGTTTCTATGCTAATTAATCAATCTATTTAGCATCATGATTTAGTTCCTTTGTGCTATTAACATTAATACCAATTTCACTTAGCCGCAATAAAAATTATGAAAGTCTATTTTTTAAAAAAATCATTTTCCATGTTTTCTGATTGGAAAGAAGGATAAATAAATACAGCTGCATCTTTGATGTCTGTGGAATTTTTAGGTTTTTGGGACTTATAGGTGATAGGGTGTAAGTGATAGCAGTTAGAATTAAAAATTGAGGAAAATCTATATATAAAAAACTTTTTTTTTACAGAACTCAAAGAGAACAAATTAATAATTCATTTTATAAATATAATTTTAGATATGAATATTACAAAACAATGTAATTTGATAGAGCTTGATTTTGTAAAGCTGAGTATGAGAAAAATAAAAACTTGAACTAAATAGTTCCTCAACTAGGTGAAAAGACAAGTTATTTCAATAACAAAACAATGTTTTTCAAAATTTCTGCATTACATAATGATAATACCAAGAAAAAGCTTTACATCATCAAATATAAATTACAGAAAAATGGCAAACAAAAAAGGACTTCTGAAGAATTTTAATATATATAGATGAAAAAATTAGTGCAACAACAATTCTGAATTTCAAACTTTTATAAAATAAGCAATTAGTTTCTTTTTTCAGTTGACTGGTACAAACAAATATCACCCATCGCATTGATGAAGAGCCAGACAGATGTGCAGTTTTAGCAATACCATTTTAGAAATCTGATACCATTTGGGAGGGGAGAGTTTTGCAAGTAATAATGATTATACATTACACATTGCTTGTTTATTAGCAATGTTAATTTTACCTGTAAAAGCACAGCCATTTAGACTTGAATATTTGAATTGGAACTTCTCAATTACTGAGATCTTTTTTCATGTTGTAACACAATTTACACATTTCATTCATATTTATATATAAATATATATATAAAAATCTGGGTTCCATCTTCTGTTTTTACATTATGCAGAGCTAACTTAAACATATAGTATAAGTGAAGAGTATTAATGGATTGTAATGACGTTTTTAAAGTTTTAGTCTGAATCTGAGAGCATATTCATAAAAATAATAGAAAACAGAATTCAATACAGATTTTTCACAGAAATAGAAAGCAATTAAGCAGCAACAATCTATAAATTGGCAGGTAACATATCAGAGAAAGGTGGCAGTTATAAACATAGGTTCCATTTGATATTTTGTATCCAAATAATAATAAAAAATAAATAAATAAAAAAAAACAGGTGGATAAATAGATATGAAGATATTTTAATTAGTGTACAAAGGTAGCATAATTTTCTTTTTTACTACATAACTTATAAAATAAAAATAAATAAATATGAGAGAAAAACATTTTACCATTTAATTTTGGATCATGGCCATAATATACTACTTGAGGAACAGACGGAATAACTACCCTATCAGGTATTTGATTTTGAGGATGAATTACAGCTATGCCATCAGCACTAGTTCGTCTCTGAACTGCTTGACAAGGTTGCTTTAGATAAAGAGGGGGAAAAAATAAATTATAAACATGCCATATATGTTTCTTAAACTTTAAAAACAAAATAAGATGTAGATCTTGCTAGAAAAAATTTTTTGCACATAAATTCTTTGATATGTAATGGATTTTATACAATGGATAAATTTTACACAAACAGCCTTTTTATTCCTAGAAATGCAATGTTTCATACTTCAAAAGATTTATGATTAATTTAAGAAAGTAAATAAATTGAAGTAAGAAAATACAATACCTAAAGAATGCATGCAAATTTAAAATTCTAATACTTCCTCTTTCATCCATTTAATCTTTTCTTGCTTACTTATTTTACAGATTAGTAGAATCTTAAAAATGATCTATTAACATCATTGGAAGAAAATAATTATAACATAAATTGAAAATCCTTCTTCCAAGGAAATTAAATGTCAATTTCTATATAACACAGCTATATATATCTTCTAAAAAAACATTTTTTAAAACTTGAAACATCAAATTAATTGTACTTTATTGCTCAAAAAATAAATATATTTTGGTAAAAAGTATTTATTTAAATTTACTACTATAAAAAAATAGTATTTTGGTGAATCTGGTATTCCTGTGAATTTGAGAGCCCCCCCCCCCTATTTTATTTAAGCACATTTAAATAGGTAATAATTACAATTCACTCTAAAAACATCTGATCGGAGATAAATAGACACAAAAGCGAAAAAAATTTTCAGTGGTTTTATGTTCCTGTGTTAGATAAATTAAATATAAATAATTACTGCAATAACTGGGGTAGTTCTTATTGGTGGTTGATTGATTTCTCCTTCCATTGCTCTTCCAGTAGTTTGTAACCTTGTATTCAACAAGTTGGCTAAAGCAGTTTTTGTCTTGGGAGTCACTTGTGTGGGAGGTTGAGCTCCAATAGCACCAGGAGAAGTTTGTGATAATATGCTGGGAGCGTTCTGGGGTTGATATTGAGCAGGAACTGCAAGTGTTTGATGGGGAGATGATGGAACACTTAATCTTGGTGAAGTCTGGTTTAAAGGATCAGCTTGAGCAGCAAATTGCACTTGTGAACTGGGTCGCTGTCCAGCAACTTGTTGCTGTTGTTGCAGTATCTGTTGCCTACGTATTTCTAACTGTTTCAATTGCTGCCACTGTAATGATTGTGATGGTTGTATGGTTTGATTTGGATCTCGTTGTGGATTTAATTGTTGCTGATTTGGTTGCCATAACACTGGCTGAGAAACATTTTGACCAATAGGAGTAGTACTATCCCGATTTTCAGCAGATACAGGCCTTTGTGTCCACATTACTTGCTGTTGTGCAGGTTGAGGACTTTGTGTCAACTCTTCTTTTGGAGAAGCTTGTTGCCATTGTGAAGGAGATGGAGGAGGATTTGCACCAGGAGAACGTCTTAAGAATTGGGCAGGTTTACCAGAAATTTGTTGCCAAGGTACTCGTTGAGCAGGTTGCTGTTGAGGAGAAACCTGTCTTGGCTGAGTAGGATATTGCAATCGAGGTTGGCCTTGGAGCTGTTGACGATCATATGGATATTGTGGTGGAGGTTTCATCATAACAGGAGGTTGACTAGTCAAAATTTGCTGAACTGCCTGTTGAGGGGGATGCTGAGGATTTTGCATTTGTTGTTGCTGTTGCTGCTGCTGTTGCAACTGCCTTTGTCGTAACTGTTGTTGCAAAGCTAACTGTTGTTGAAGCTGTCGTTGTTGTAACAACTGCTGTTGATGAATGCTTTGTACAGGTGGCTGACCATGCATTGCAGGCTGAGTACTAGATGGAACATTGGCAGGAAATTGCTTTTGAACTGCTCGTAGAGCAGGAGACAGCTGGTGTGGGAAACGAGGTTGCTGCTGCAGTTGAGGTGATGATGGTGTCTGAGGAGAGGAACCTTGGGGAGACTGTTGTTGCAACTGAATCTGCTTTGCTACAATTTGTGTTTGCACTTGAGTTTGTTGTTGAGGCCTAGAAAGAAGCTGCTGTGTTGAAGCAGCAGAAGGCTGTTGTAATCGAGCTTGTTGCAAAGCTGAATGACGTAACTGAATCTGTTGCAATTGAGCTTGAAGCTGATTTTGTTGTAAAGCAGACTGAGGTTTTTGCTGTTGAGCTTGCTGCAGTTGGGCTAACTGCTGCAGCTGAGCATGTTGTAATGGTGAGGGCAATCTGGTAGGCTGAGTGGTGTTTTGTGAAATTTGATTCTGTAAACTTTGTGGAGATTGTAATGATTGACGAACAGCTTGTCCAACATTTTGTGAATCTTGGGAAGTTTGTAAGATTTGACTTTGTTGTAAACTATTTGATTGGGCATTGTTTGTTTGATTTGGCTGAGAAACTGTGCCTGGACCTTGAGTAATAGATTGTTGCAATTGAGCCTGCTGTTGACGCAAAGCCTGTAATCGAGCTTGTTGAAAAACATGCAATTGAACTTGTTGCACAGCAGGTTGAGATAACTGAATTTGATGATTTCCACTTTGTGGTGAACTTTGTTGTCCAGGAGTCATTCCTTGTTGGAGTTGTGATTGAGATACTTGTTTTAAAAGAACTTGCTGGTTTGCATTTTGCTGCAATTGCGCTTGTTGAACTCTTTGTAACTGAATTTTCTGCAACTGTGCTTGGGAGGTATGAAACTGCATTTGAACAGGAGAGGTTTGACGTATAGAATTTGAAGGTGATGACTGATTTATTTCAAGAGCTTGATGTCCTTGTGTTTGCTGTGTCATTTGTAAATGAAGGTGATTTTGCTGCATATCAGACTGCTGAGAAGTGTTTTGTGATAGCTGTAACTGAGTTTGATTAAGTGGTGATGACACTTGTGACAACTGTGTTTGTTTTGAGGGAAGCTGTTTAAGAGTTTGTTGCAACTGAGATTGTACATCCTGAGGTGAGTTTTGCATTCCAGTTTGAGAAGAATCTTGTGCAACAATTTGTTGAATCTGAGATGTTTGATGTATTTGATTCTGTTGTGGGGACATTTGGGCTTGGGACTGCAACTGCAATTGAGAATGTTGTGAGGATAATGGTTGGGTAGGCACTTGCATCTGGGTTTGTTGTGAAGGCACTTGCTGCAGTTGAGCCTGTTGCGAAGAAGCTTGAATGGATTGATTTGATCCTTGAACAGAAGGCTGACCATGTGAAGCTGGCGAACCTTGAGAGAGTTGCAAATGTTGGGCAGGTGAACCCTGCTGAAGTTGTCCAGAAGGTGAACCCTGTAATTGCATGGAAGAATGTGCAGGAGAACCTTGCTGTAATTGGGCAGGAGATCCCTGTGAAAGTTGTGCAGGAGATCCCTGTTGCAGTTGTATTTGTTGAGCAGGTGAGCCCTGTTGCATTTTTAATTGCTGTGATACTTGCTGAAGTTGTGATGCTGGTGATCCTTGCTGTAAGGATTGAGAATTATTATGTTGCAAGGATTGAGAATTATTATGCTGTAATGACTGAGAATTATTATGCTGTAGGGATTGAGGTGGAGTTCCCTGTGGTAGCTGTTGAAGAGACACACCCTGCTGTATTTGTAACTGCTGTAGTTGCTGTACAGATGAATTTTCCTGTCTCTGTTGCAACTGCTGTGTTTGTGATGCCTGTTGCATTTGTAATCTTTGTGAATTTTGTTGAAGCTGCAAACGCTGTTGTAGTTGTTGAACAGATAATTGCTGTAGTTGTAATCGCTGTACTGTATTTTGTTGCTGAATTTGTTGCCCTCCTACCTGAAGTTGAGGAGATTTTGAGGCAGATTGTAACTGAGCTTGCTGGACAGTGAATTGAGCAGCAGAATGAGGTACTTGTGATGACTGAATGTTTGAAGGAATTTCCATTTTAGGAGAAGCTTGCTGAGATTGAACAGATTGTTGCAAGCCAGCTTTTTGTAGTTGGATTTGATGTAATTGTTGTTGCAATTGTAGTTGATGCCCTGCATTCCTCTGAAGTTGTGCTTGCTGTAAAAGATTTGGTGGTAAATGAGCAGTTTCTATTCCTGATTGCAACTGGGCTTTTTCTAAAGCAACTTGCTGCAACTGAACCTTCTCTAATGTCTGTTGAATCCTTGCTTTTTCAATTGCTTGGGCTCGTTCCAAAGCAGCTTGCTGTAACTGTGCTTTGATCAGATCAGTCTTTTGCTTTTCAACAGCTGTTTGTTGAGCTTGCTGTAAAGGTGATAATGGAACTGAAAGTTGAGGATGATGAGGTTGCTGAGAAGATGTCTGCTGATGAGGAGTTTGAGGGCGTTGAGCTGGAAGTGGCGATTGTTGATGTTGTATTTGAACATTGGACTGCTGATTTTGAACTTGTGTTTGTTGTGGTGAATGCTGGAGAGCTGAATGTTGTAAAGGGGATTGCTGCAAAGGTGACTGCCGAGGTGATGGTTGCAATATATTTTGCTGCTGAATATGCAAAGGAGACGGAGGCATGTTAGGAGACTGAGTTAACCCTCGTTGCTGACTGATCTGAGATTGCTGCTGCTGCTGTTGTTGTTGTTGAAGATGTTGCAAATGCTGTTGCTTCAAAAGCTGTTGTAATTGATGTTTTTGTAATGCTTGTTGTTGAAGTTGCAATTGTTGTTGCTGCTGCTGCCTCATTTGAGCTTGCAACTGAATATTTTGCAATTGAGAATTTTGGTTATTAGGTTGCTGCTGCAACAGCTGTGACTGCATCACAGTTTGCTGATTTTGTTGAGTGATAGCTTGTTGCAGAGGAATTTGTTGAACATTAATCTGTGCTTGTTTTTGCAGCAGAGCTGCTGGAGTCGATTGCCTTTGTAGATGAGCCTGAGAATTTGGCTGTTGTTGTTGTTGCTGTAACTGAGCAAATTGAGCATTTGGAACAGTTTGTCGACTGCGCAACTGTTGTTGTTGCTGAAGAGCACGTAACCTTTGCATTTGTAAAATATGCTGTTGAATTTGTTGTTGTTGAGCAAAGGACATGCGTTGTTGCTGTTGTTGCCACTGAACTTTTTGCTGCAAAGCTTGGGATTGTGGAGACTGTACATGTGGCCTCTGCTGTAGACCAGATTGTTGTTGTTGTTGTTGCTGCTGCTGTTGTTGTTGCAATTGTTGTAGTTGTTGCTGTGCTTGAACCTGTTGAAGAGCCTGATTTAATTTTTGTTCACCTTGTTGCAGCATCTGTTGGTGCTGCAAAGTTTGTTGATATAATGCATTTTGTTGTGCAGATGTTGATGCTTGAGGTCTTATAGTCACATTCATTTGTTGAGGTAAAGCTTTATTGGCAGCAAATGTTTGCTCAGATGTCATCTGAGAAACACTTGGCTCTGTTTTGATGTTTTCCACAGAAGGCAAACTACTAAGAATATCATCAGCAATTCTGTTATCTAGATTGGCTAGTTTAAGATGTTGAGGAAAATTTTGCAGGAAGACTTGATCTGAGGATTGAGATGAAGTTGAAATGGTTGCATCAATATTTATTTTATCAAGAGACATAAGTGCAGATGTTAAGGATGGAGATCCGGGAGATGGTATATCAGGTACTTCTGGTTCTGGAAGAATTAGCAATCTTGGATGGTACAAGTCCTCATCACAAATATATTTATTTCGAACAGAATCTAATACCCAATCAGGAGTGATAACTTTTACATCACATGTAAGAGCTTTTTCATACTTTGCCTGAAAAAAACCCAATAAAATAAACATTCAAAATTAATTTATGAACAAATCTAGTACTTATATTTAAAATCAGGTTTCTTAAAAATTTATATTTATAACAGAAATTTAAAATTAGACATGTGATTCAATAACTAAATTTTGGTCTTAATACGATAAAAGTTATCTGCATTTGAACACAACTAAGAATAATATAGCCTCAAAAAACAGTAATTAAAAAAATATAACAGTACAAGCTAAATTATGTCACTCCTGATCCTTAATTTTTTTTCTAAAATAGAACAATTTAAAACCAGCATTACTATTACAAATCAAAACTTCAAAAATTATGTCACCAATTTTTATATTTATAAGATCGAAAAACTACGTTAGAGGATATCTAATTTTAACTTTATTTTACACAGTTTGGATGATTACATTTGATAATCATTCATTAGCATTATACGTGGATTAAGGTTGACTAATAATAATCTTTCTTAAAGCCTTCAGGAAAAGTTAACCCCTTGAAGATTTTCAAAATTTCTAGTACATTCTGTCTAGTAAATCCTCAAATAAATATAACAAATTAAAAAATAAAATTAAATGTATTAAATGAAGAAAATTAAAGGGTATTTATGAATTATTGCACTCACATAGGTAAAAACTACCAAAGTAAAGAAATGTGCGAACTAAATTCTGATAATCAGATTCAGGGCAATGTAATTACCAGTATGTTTTAACAAATGATCTGGCTATTTTCATTTGCATCTGGTTTCTGTGTTTTGATATTTCTTTCCTCTTAGCTTATCTTTATTTATATTTCTGAATGCAAGTTTGATGGTTTTCCAATATAATTGAATAAAAGATGACAAAATTGCTTCAAGAGTATAGCATTAGACAAAAGAAGTGTACATGTTTAAATTAGTATGCAATAAAGTTATAATTCAGAAGGAAAAAAAATGAAATTTATAGAAAAACATAAGTTTTTTTTTAATTACTTTCTGAAGTAAATACTACTTGCTTCAATAAATTCTGCAGTAAAAGGTAACATATAAATCAATGGTAAAAATGGCTCTTGTTTAAAGTATAGTTTTTCTTATATTAAAATGTATAAAACTTTCAAGCCTTAAAAATTATTTTAAGAATTTTTAAAAAAATCAGTTTACAAGACTAAAACAAATCAAAGAGATAGTAAGAATTTTCTAAATCCAACACAGATTGGTCAGATGTTTTTCACGTTTTCCACATAATATGCAATGTTAACACAATAATTAGCAAGTAACATTTATATTTGTCTCTCCATATCAACAAAACTTACAGAATTCTAAACCTACTAATCATATATAGGTGACTTTTTAAGATTTCCTAAAAGCCTTCGATCAGATATGAAAAACAAGCAGATTATTAAGCTTTATGAGCATTTTGAAATTAAAAGCAAAACTCTCCCTTGAATTTTGATTTTCTAAAGCATGAGTCTTTTAGGGTAAAATAGAAAATGTTCTTCAAATCTCCTATAAAATTAGTCAAGGAGTTCTGCAGTGTTGTATCCTTAGTCCTTTTCTTTTCTCGTGGTTTTTGGCTAGTATCAAAAAGGTTTTACTTAATAACTGCAAAAATGGTCTTTCTTCTGACAATTATTGTTCTGTGGACCTCTGAATGAGAGAGAGTTTAAGCTTCTGGAAAAAAAGATCATTTGGAAACCCTCTCAAATATGTGGAAATTTGTCATAGATTTTAAGCTCATCCTTTTTATTTCTAAATCAGTTGTCAACATCAGAATCCTTTAAATATTCAAATGCTTTTACTCAAGAAATGTATAAGCTATCGCAGTTTCTCACTTCGAACAGGAAATAACTTGTAACAAACATTTAAGACCTTTGTGAACAAAACCACAAGGTGAATTCAAATCTTAAAATTTCTCTTTGAATCCCACTGGAGGAGCATATGCAAATGCATATATTTTGCACATCTGATTCAGAATATGTATACCAAAAATATTTTTATACTTCTTATACCAATCTACAAAAGCCTGAAAGAATTCAGCTGTTAAAAACTTGCATAACCACTGAGTAGTGTAATAATTATGTCCAAGGGACAAAGCCCTTTATGAATGCAACATTCAGTTATTGAGCCACAGGGAAGGCACTTATTTTGCTAAATACTATAATAGATTATATTGTTACAGTAATCAACATAAAATGGCAAAATAAATAAATAAAAGATAGAAGAAAGAAAGTCTTTTGTCTAGAATTGACTCACTCAAAGTAACAGATAATCTTAAATATAGAGCCACCACTTTTAGCATTTAACATGGATTCCTCAAAAATTTTTAAAAAAGGGTCTTTTTCATAAGAGTACTTCACCCAACATTTGTAAAAAAATACACATGCTTGAGCACCTGCAGCAATTTGCTTTTGAGATCATCAGTAACGAACTCGACTCAGGTTTTCTCTTATGGTAGAAGTGAAAACCCGAGATATTAAGAGTTGTTCTGGTACTGTTTCTGTCAAATCTCTCAATGATTGTAAAGAGGTTAAAACTTTCAAATTTAGATTCATATTAAATTTTAAGTTCTAAACTTATTCTCATTCAGGAGAGCTTAAGAATAATTACTAGTTAAATTAAAAAATCTGGAATTTGACAGACAATCTACATTCTCAGAAATATTTAAGAAAATGTTTGAAAGTCAGTCAGTGATAATATAGGTGTTTTTATATTAATCAGCTGAAATACTTTTCCTTATAGCATGATGCTTATGTATTATCACAAGTTGGTATAAATGAAAATGTGCAGGTAATTTTCAGGCAGAGAAGGCTCAATGAATACTTTGCCTGCAGATTGATTACCTAGATTTGATTTGACTCTTTTATTAATGTTGCACTTTGAAGCTCCATCAAGACTATTGGCAATGTACCTCAGTCAAGTGACGAGGATGACGGCTGAGCTGGAACTTTAGGTTTAATCTCTCCTAACTTTTTACCACACCAATAAAGGGACTTTAAGCCTAAATAAATTTAATTCACATCAGCCTTTCTTCACAGTGGGTTTTTGGTAGTTGTTCGGTGTTGAACAAATAATTCTTGTGATGCCCACAACAACAAGAGAATATTTGTCGCGAGAGGGTGCTAGTGTGTGTAGTGCAGTGTATGTGTAAACAGTTTAAGAGCAAGAGTGTATGGAGAACGCTCTAATAAAATTCCTTTTTATCTTAGTCCTAGCCATTTAATGTGTGGTGTAATCTTTGAGAGATTTTTTAAAATATGTGTAGTGAATCAGTGCAATGCGTGCGAACGTACATGGTCCGTCAGAGCCTGAAATGGCCGGGACTGAGGAAAAGGAATTGTAGTGTAAGCAACGAGCACAAAGGAAAGTGTCCCTTGTGGTGGAGATTCAATTAATATTGTCACTTGGTGAGAGGTCAGTCATCTATTTTCTTATTTTGTTTTGAGAAAAATTATTTTGTGGTTCATAAGTGGTTGAAATAACTTTAATTTGAGATTGAGATAATTATTTTGTGACTTATAAGTGTTTAAATTGTGATTGAAATAACTTTAATTTGTGTTTTGAGATAGTAATTTGTGATTTATATGTGTTACATTTGTGGTGGAGATAACTTTAATTTGTGATTGAGATAGTTATTTTGTGACCTATAAGTGTTTAATTTGTGGCTAAGTTAATTTTAATTTGTGTCTTGAGATAATTATTGTGATTTATATGTATTTCATTTGTGGTAGAGATAACTTTAATTTGTGGTTGGGATAATTAAATTGTGATTTATTTGTTTCATTGGTGATTGAGATAACTTTACTTTGTGAAAATGAGTATACGTAAATTTAAAAAAGATGAATTGCGGTCTATTGCAGAAGAGTTGAAATTAGTTGTCCCAGACAATGCTAAAGTTCTAGATTTAAGAGAATTAATACAGGAGAGTGAGATTTATAAAAATTATAAGGAAACGTATGATTGTGTATTGGTGGAGATAAATGATAGAAGAAATGAAAACGAAAATAGACTAGAAATTGAAAAAATTAAACTGTCACAGTTAGAGAAGGAGTTAGAAATAGCAAAATTACATAATCAATTGGGCAGAAATGTACCTTTACAAAATGAAAATCAATTAATTACAACCGAGTGTAATATTGAAAACTTGATTAAAAGCATTAAAACATTAACAATCCTGGTACCCTAAAGAGCAGAGTTCTTTAATTTGTTTTTTCAATCAATAGAAAAGGCATTCAAAACTAAAAATGTTCCTGAGAAATTAAAACCCGAAATTCTTTTGAATATTCTAGGAGAGAAGGCAAATAACTTAATGATTTATCTTCAAGAAGAAGATTTAAGTGACTATAATAAATTGAAGGCAATTGTGTTAAAAGAATTTCAACCGACCCCCTATGAATGTTTAAATCAATTTAAAAAGGCTCAAAAATTACCTAGCTAGAGTTATGTTCAATTCGCTTCTAGATTAAGTGCGAATTTTAATTACTATTGCCAATTATGGGAGGTCAATGATTTCAAGTCAGTTTGCAAATTAATTATATCAGATAAGATAATAGAGACATTAGACCAAGAATTAAATGCGCATATTGGCGTTGAGCAGGGCGAAATGTGGTTTAAGCCGCAACAGCTAGCTCGCGAGTGTGATATTTTTATATCATCCAATGGAAAAATTAGAGAACAGAATTTATTTCCTAAGTTTAAACGTAATGAGGTCTATAATCAAAGGAGCAAAAAATATTTCAAGCGTAAATCAGTCTTCCATTAAAAATGTGAAATGTTTTTGTTGCAAATGGAAAGAATTCTACCCGCTGTATTCGGGCCCAAAATTTAAATCTCTCAGCGTCAGAGAAAGAGAGGATTTTGTAAAAGCTAATCATTTGTGTTTCAAGTGCTTTTCTCCTAACTGCAATGTCGAAAGCTGCAATGCGAAGAACTGTTTTTGTGGGAAACCGCATAACCGTCTTATTCACTTTTCCAAACCGGGAAATAGATCTCCCGACATCCTCCAAATAGTTGAGAATTCCATACTCAACCCCCTCGCAGATGTGTTCGGGGGATCGGAAAGATCAAATTGCGTCGTTCTTCCCCAAGGTGGAAATGAAGAAAACAAGTCGTTCGTAGCAACGAGTTTCTTAAAAAATAAAACAAAAACAGTTTTACTGGGTAGTGTTCAGTGTTTCCTTAAGGATAGATTTGGCATCTTACATGAGGTAAGAGCACTTTTGGATGTGGGGAGTCAATCAAATTTTATTACAAAAGATTGTGCGGATAGAAAAAATTTAATCTCAATTATAAAAAATGAGAAAATTAATTTGTTGGTATCGTGTTTAAATGAGTCAACAATGAGAATAAATGAGAGTATTACGACCTTCATATGTAATGATGATTTAAGTTTTAAAAAAAGAGCTAAATTTATTAGTTGTAAAAAAGATAACTGATTTGACTCCGTCTCAAATAATAAATGTTTCATTAAATAAACCAAGTGAAATCAAACTAGACGATTATAAATTTAATATTCCTGGTAAAATTGATATGTTGTTAGGTGCGGAAATATTTTACGAATTACTGAGACCAGGCCAAATATATTGTGGAGATTCTCGACTACTTTTACAAAATACTGTATTTGGATATGTAGTTAGTGGAAGTGTAGGAGATGAGGTGAGGGATATTAAGATTCACTGTGGATTAATTAGAGATAGTGATTTAAATACAACATACATAGTCTTTTAGGGAGTTAAAATCGATTGGTGTCAAAAACGAGAATTGTAATAGTGAGGAGGACGTTAGCTTAGAAATGTTTAAGCAGAGAGTACATCTTAAAAATGGTAGATATGAGGTAGAACTCCTGTGGAAAAGAGATAGTGATGAGTTGAGTGATAAGGTGTTGCATTCTGAGTATTGTAAGATTTTCAGGAATTATTTAGATGTGGGAATAATTGAGAAGGTAAAAAATCCTTTTATCTCAACAAATGACCCAGTGCTTTATTTTCCTCACCAAGTGATAATAAAAAACGAATCTCTCACAACGAAACAGCAAATAGTGTTTGACGCTAGTGCATGCGAAAGAAAGGTGTTGAAAGACGAAATGGGATCGGAAAAGTCAGATGAAGATATGGAGTTACCTCAAACAACAGAGAAAGTTCTTCCTCTTGAAAGCGAACGAGTCAAAATGCTTAGTGTGGGTCTAGATGCTGTAGCACAACCTGTCACTGTTCCGGAAGAAAAGGGTTAATGCAGGCCATGACCACTTGGCTACTAAGCCACACCCTGGAAGTTTAATTCTTAAGAAAGGAGTTAAAATTACACAAAGTTATTTTGTGGCTGTTATTTCTGTTTACATTGATAGTTTTGCGAATGACTTCTCAAGAAGTTGTAGTACACATTTTGAGCCTCAATGACCCTTATAATTTTTTACAAATAAAAAACCCCACAAGGTTACAAATAAATCCTTTTTTTCTTCTTAATATCAAGGAAAATATTAGATTACAATAACAATTCTTCTGTAAAAATCACTTACCCCTTCTGGTTTGCCAACAACCAAATGAGTACAGGACTTGGTGAAATTTAAGTGAAAGGTACCTCCAAAAAAATTAACCATTGCCCACAATTTTTTCTTATCAGGAATGCTGATCTGTTTTAGAATAAATATCAAACATAATTATAATGCTTGTCATTATTTGAGGAAATTATTAATGCTACAGGTTTTATATCATCTATATCACCAAAGAAAATTCCAAAATATATCAGAAACCATTACACCAATATAATTAGATATTTTAAATTATTTCTTAGATGCAAAGCATATAAAGCATGCAGTATTTATCCTGGTGGAATTTTTCATTAATAAGCACAAGTGAAATACATCTGAAGTACAAGCAAAACTATTATTAAATAGATGCAAAATACTGCAGTAGCAACTTTGATAATCTATAAAATCAAGGAATTAAGAAAATAGTAATTTTCAATTATTAATTAAATGAGTTAACATTGACTAGGTAAAAGAAAAAAAATAGTTTTATACAGTTAGACAATAGCAATAACACAAAAGAAAGATGTGATAAAAATAACTTTTTTTCTTTTGTAATAGTAACTAAAATTTAAAAAAATTTACAGATCCATTTTTAAATGAAAGATTAAAAGACACAAAAATTATATTCCTGTACTAATTATATAGATTTATATTCTGGTATTATAATTTACCTCTCATCAAAACATCATTATATACTTTATGTTTTGTTATATTATTAAAATGTGCATAAAAAATGTTCAAAAATATGACAATAACGATAAAAAAAAATTTTTTAAAATGTTTCCATTTTACAAGTGTAATGTCACAACCTATGTTTAACTATTTCTAGAAAATCTGATAATTTAATATTATGTGGATGGAGCTTTTTCCTTTCGATCTTTAAAATTAATATAATAAATCACAGAAATTTCTTTAATAAAATAGTAGGTATACAGTGAATAAAATTTTTATATAATTTATATAGCAAGAATATTTTTTTTTTATTTAAAAAATATCTTAAGCCTATTTCCATAATTTTTAAGTACAATACTGAGGTATCCCCATATGATGAATTTAATAATAAAATCTTAAAGAAATTAAAATAATTTAATTCTAAAAAGAACAGTGAATTATGTTGTATTTTTCACAAGTATGAACTATGAGTATGTAATTCATTCTTCCTATGTTGACAATTTTCATAAACTAAAAACTAATCTCATTATATTACTGTATATATATATAAATGCCCTTTTTCTATGCTGACTACTCCTGCAAGTTATATCAATTAAAACAATGATAAGCAATCTTAATTTATGTCTCATGGCAATATCAATTAATATAATTTGATCAACTGACATTATTTCATACAAAATAAAGCTTGCACACAAAAATTTCTTGAATGCATTATATTTCATTTTATATGTTCTTTTTTCATTATTAAAAATAGTATTTACAGTTACAATTATTGGAAGGAAAAAACAGTACTTGCGTATTAGTGTCACCACATCAAAATCGGGGCCATGTGAATCGTACCATGATATCAAAACAAAAATTCTAATGTGTTTTCTGTAGAAAAAAATAATCAGCCACAGATTTTGGTGGAAAATGGTGCGATTTGTGTGGTGCCAATTTGACTAGGGTGATGCTAATGTGGAAATACCAAAAGACCCCTTTACATAAAAAATAGAAGTGAAATTGATATCATAAACTGATGTAAAAAAAATTTATGAACAATTTAATATAGCACTCTTATTCTAACACATTGACCAGTTTTTTAGAATTCCTTACTAATCTAATAACTAACATTTTAAAATTCCATTATTAAATAGACTACAAAATACAACATGGTTACCTGAGAAGCACAGAAAATCAAACCATAAAAAAGTTGACTTCTAAGAACTGAAAAACCTGCTAAACTGAGAGAGAAATTAAGGAAAACTCCTTATATAAGCTATTTTATTTTTTTAATATATAATAAATTATTAGTTTTATGTATTAAGTTTCAGTATCTTAATAACTGAAAAAAAGAAAAACAATAATTAAGTTACTAGATGATAATTTTACTGAACCAAATGTATTAAAACAATTAAATACAAAATTATCAATAGAAAATATCTAATGAATGATAAAAATACTACTGAAAACTATTTTTTAACTAACTCTTCAAAAATTACAAGGATTA
The DNA here is from genome assembly GCA_019973955.1 of Trichonephila inaurata madagascariensis. Lineage (NCBI taxonomy): Eukaryota > Metazoa > Arthropoda > Arachnida > Araneae > Nephilidae > Trichonephila > Trichonephila inaurata. The sequence continues at coordinate 147,635 of BMAV01014652.1, read as the reverse complement.
ATTACAATTACAATACTATCATTTCACTGAAACTTCACACATATACTGTATTATACCTTGTAATGAAATATAAATAAGTTAATTTTTTACATTTAATTTAGGCATAGAAAAAGGAAAAAAATTACTAGAAAAGTGCACATTAAACACAAAATTACATTTCAGTTTTGAAAATCATTAAATTAGGGCTGAAAAAATTAATTGCCTAATGAAATTCTTTCATACTTTTTAAAAATAATAGGATAAATAGTCACTTTTTAAAAAAATTAAATCTTTATCAATAATACATCTGAAATTAAAAGGGAGAAGGAAACATACTCAGTAACATAATTTTCAGAGAAAATAGGAGTTTGAAATTTCAATAAAAAAATTACTAGCAAGAAAACATTTAAACAGCTTAAATACTTGTTAACTTAACTCAGTGGTGAAACAACCCATGAAGACCAAGACCTATTGTGCCCATGGTGCCTATTGTGACCTTGGGCCCTGAGGTGCATGAGCAGTTGTTCTGATCTGGTGGTCAGTCTGACACAACAACCCCCAGTGTTAAGTTCCCAAACAAGCTTAATACTCATTTATCAACCACTGAAGCGATGAAGGGCTGAGTCGACCTTGCCCAGCCCCAGGTTTGAACCTCGGACCTGTGTAAACACTAATTGATGAAATTTTTTTTAAAATGAATTTCCTTATAATTAGTAATATAGTGAATAATGCATTTTAGTATTATTTAATACTAAATTAATGAAAATAGCACCTAATATGAACATGACAATTTTACCATATAAGGTGTATTTTTTACTTTTGTTAAAACATGTTATTCTATTCTGCAGTGATGTTTTAATGATTTATTTCCCTCTTTCAACATCAAAGAATCTAATTAGTATTCTTTGATATTAGCACAAGGTATAAGGTTAAATGCATAACATCAAACAATCTTAAATACATTATGACATGATTATTACATTACATGCCAAAGACTTAAGCCCTGTGTGAATCATCCCTATAATTTTTTACTAAATATTTTATAATTTTAATTAAATTACATAATCCTTTAAAAAATAGGGAGGGGGGGGGAGATGTTACAGTGAGGATAAAATGAAAATCTAATCAACACCTGAAGGTATGAATAGGATATGGTGTAATGAATTACGTTTTTTTCTTTGTCATGCACATAATCACGGTAAATGCTAATATGGAATTTTTAAGATCAGTGCTCTCTTTATTGTTGATCTGAAATTATGTCTTTTAAAAATTGTATTGTTTTGTGATATAGTGAAACATACATAACTTAAAAATTAAAGATAATTTTTATATTACAGCAAAATCAGACATTTTTCAAGCCAGATTTATACACTTGGCTATTTCTTTTAAAATGGCTTTGATTCAATCTTGGACATTATATTTCCTTAAGCAATTTGTTCTCAAAGTTTTCTTAAATATCCTCAAAGGATGGCAAAACTGTAAGGATTAAAATAGAATTCACACCAAACCAGGGTTGTTGCCATGACTGAGATTCAATTTGATTTTCATTGACACCCCACTTAACAAAAACAGAGAAACATCACAACTGCCTGAAGATAGGATATTTTGAAAGGGGTAATTGTAATTTGAAGTTTCTTTTTTTGAATCACTGACTATATAGAAAATGGAAAATTGATCAATCATAAAATCATTAGGAAAAAAACACATTAATCTTTTGAAAAAAAAACCAATTTCACTGAACTCTAAATATATCTCAAGTTAACACGTGGAATTTCAGCATTTTTTTAACTAATTACTAAATTACCCTGAATTTTTTTTTTTGAAGCTTTATATTTATTTTCAATATGCAATTGTCTTCTTTAAAAAATTTCAATTTTTTTCATTTTTTTTATTACATAAACTTTAAAAAAATCATGACATTTTTTTTTTGTACTTGGAAAGCATTTTTATTCTTTTATATTATCAATGAAAAATAAGTTTCATATTTTTTTTCCAAATAAGTAAATAGTGGCCCTCAGAAGCTACTCTAGAACTATTAGCAGTGGACCTCGTAATTTTGAGCTTGGGTTAAGTGATAAGGATGAAACCTGGATGGAAGGACTTTGAGACTGAACAGATTAAACATGCATTATCAGCTCTACATTGTAGGTCTTCAGCAGCATTGAATTTTCTATTGTTTGACTTCACTGATTTCCCAGATTACTTAGATTTTTCACCATATTGATATTTAAAAAAGTTATTTACAATAATTTTTTGCAAAATAAATACTTGTGCTAGGTTTACTCAAAACACTTTTTTTGGAGTTGATTTTTAAATAAACTATACATTTTTTTAAAGGTTTTCTGAAATTTTTTAAAATTTTCTAACTTGCACTTTTGTTTTAACATTTGACAAGTAAGAAAAACAATTCACAACTTAAAATTGAGTTTCTAACAGTTATTTAAAAATAATGATTTCAAAAGTAAAAGGTGCATAACATGAAAGATATGTGAATTTTACATTCATACATTAAGTTCCTATAGCACACATGTTTTTATTAGAAAACAATAACAATGACAATATTTTTACCTAAAGATATAAATTTTAAACTACAAACTGGAAAAAAAGTTTATGAAATTTTTACCTACTTTTTTTAAGTAAAACATAAGCTTTTCTTTAAAAATTACTTAATGACTGGCTTTGCAATGAATTATTAAAATTCTTACTCAAAAATGTAAAAAAACTTACAATTTGCTATATAAGTACAGAATATAAAAATTTTATCATGTTTATGATATAAGATTTAAGTGTTGATGAAATTTGAAAAAGGATACGGCAATAATTTATTGCATTTTGCAGACATAATAACCCAACGACTCTGAAAAAGAAAAATTGATTAGAGAATATGCAAATTATTTTTTTTTTTCATAAAGTATACATATAAATTTATAATTCTACAAACAACATGTTTCTTAAATATATTCTTTTACAAACCTAACTTTAATACTCTACAGTAATTCAGAGTATTTTTGAAATACTCACATTTGCAACTGGTTTCTCAAAAAGTTCTGCTTCACTCACATCTGGATGATCAGGATTGTCACAAATTACATGGGTTACAATATCAGAAACATAACGATTGTGAGTTCCACCACCACTCAATAACATATCTTTGATCTAAACATAAAATACATTCTCATTTAATGTAACAGAAGCTAAGTATTAAATTTTAAAAAACAACGTATTTATGAGTTACAGAAGGACAATTAAAAAAAATGAATGTGCTTGGAAAGGGGGAATGAAACCATGATTGGTTTACTTAAACATTATATTAACTTCTAATTTAAAAAGAATATTACATATAATTTGAAAATAAAATTACAGTACTTAGCATTATTTATCTGAGATATATACTTTATTTTAATATGACCAGTCCAATTGTAATACTATTGAGTTTTTAAAAGTATGGGGTAAAATACAAATTGAATTTTTATTATAAAATGGAATAAATATATATATTTTTAAATTCTGCATAGCTAAGACTGGAGGAGTTTCTTCCAACTAAAGTGGTTTCCGAATACTCCTGATATATATAGGAACCATATATACAAGATGCATTGTAAAATAAATTTACTAAATGCAAAAAAGGTAGATTGAGGAAGAAATAAACATTTTGCATAAAAAAATAGAAAAGAAAATTCTGATAACAAAAAATAAGTTTTGGCTAATTAAATGAAATTAATTTATATAATTATAATTTTTTTATCCCAAAAAATTACTTAAGCATAAAAAATGCTGGACATTCAAATAACTTACATTTTTGTTAAAAGATAAGGAAAAAGGGAGCATTTTGTTCTATAAATGAGTTTCCTTTTCATAGGAATAACTTTTTACTTAATAAATTACAATTTCAATCTTTTAAATAATTTAGTGATTAATGATTTAAACACTTAAGGTGGATTTCTACAAATACTGAGAACTTAAGTGAATATCAGTATAATGAAACTGTATTATTTAGACTCAGAACTTTTGCTAGGAACATAACTTGCACAGATAAATCAATGGTAAAGTAGAAAAATATAAAAAATAATTTAGAAATTTCTAAAATTATGGAAAATGCATGTCTCCTTGCTTCCAGAATTTTTTGTAGCCATTTTAGGTAAGAGTGCATAGTACTCATAGATGATGTCACATATTCATTTCCACGATAAGTTATTAATAAAAAGCTGAAGGGTAAAACGAAAGGTATCTAAGAATAGGTTTATAATACCTTATTTTACGAAAAAAATATTTTGCTGCATAAATAATTTTGCCTTTTCTTCTAAAAATTGACTTTTTTTTTCAAAAACTTATAGAAAAAAACATTTACTTCTTATGCACAGAAAGTGGGGGGGAAAAGGAAAAATAATATCTTTTTTTTTCAAGTTACAGACAAGACTATCTAAAATCATTACTAAAATGGTCTTTATATAAAACTTGAGTTAAAAATATATTACTCTATTCAATGAGACTTTCTGAAAAATTTCAGTTTTTTCAAGAACACATACATTTAAAAAGCTGGCTACTTCTCAAAGTTGTTACAGTGTCGAAAAGTTAAGTTATTCCAAATTTTAACATCCATGGTCAAACTGAGTTGCTATCAATGTCAATTAGTGGGGGAAAAGGCAGTTTTTCAAATTTTAGATTTTCATCTTAAATAACAAAACAGCAAAAAGAAAAGGAAAAAAAGAATCACACACACAGGATTATTAAGACATAAAACTCACACATGATTTGCTTATCAGAAAAACTATTATAGAATCAAGACCAATTAGCAAAAACCTTCAATAAAAAATTGCAACAATCATAATAAAAACAATTTTATGTTAGAGTTTAGTCAAAAAACAGATTTTTTTTATATTGCTTACCTTATCAGCATCATCCCCTTCATTAACTACACAAAACTTTAAACCTTTAAAAAGATCTGGTTTCACTGTTTCAGCCATCTTTAAGCTTCCTGAAAGAAACGTTTATTATGCTGAAAATCAGGGATGATGAAAACGAGTGAAAAAGTTGGTAATTACTAGTAAATATATTTGAATATTTTTAGAATACATATAGAATACAATTGCTATGATTTATCCTGCACAAAATTTAACTATAACTATACAATTAAAATCAAAATTTATATCATAAAGGTTTCGAGATTTAAAAAAAATCAAGAAAAAAACATTTATACCTTCACTTTACTTTTATAAATATAAATTTATCTAGATAAATATAACCTTCAATCCACAGAATGACATTTCCTTTTTCCTAGAATAAAATAAATCTTTGTAATAAATATTTAGATTTTATGGTACTTATATATTATCACAACAATCGCCAACTCTATTAATAACTTGTCAAGTTGGCAACCCTGATTTCCAATGTGCCATACATGCTGAATTGGCAACCATGTACTTCATTTCAGATAATGTCATCAACAGGTTGCGATAATCTGTATACGTACTGATTTTATTGGTACTTATGTCCTATCGCAACTTAGTGGCAACATTATAAGAAATGAAGCACGTGATTGCCAATTCAGAAAATATGATACCTGCAAAATTGGGGTTGCCACCTTGGTGAGTTATCTTGAAACTTGGCGACTCTTGCGATATGTAAGCACCATTTTATTTTATTTCAAAAGTAAATACGTTACTTATATATTAGCATTACTGCACACAAACTTGCGTCACAAGAATTGTTTTTCTTCAAATGAAAACCATAAAAATATTAGTAGTTTTGATATCATGGTGTGATTTGCATAGTGCAAATTTTGCTAATATATAAGCACTGAAAATACTTATATGTAACAGTTTATAACAATATGATCCAAAATAACAATATATATATATAAGTTAAAGTGTAGAATAGGTGGCCCCTTGCAAAGCCAATTTTTTGGTGACCAGAATCAGTCACCAAACTGCCTATATATAGCCATAAGTGTTCCGAGAGTAATGAAGCAAAATCGAAGTAATGAAAAGCCAAATTCATTCTGACATCTAGATAAACATAGCCAAATCCAAGGGCTCACCTACTCTACATTTCAGCAACACATAATTATACAACTGAAAAAGAAATATTTATATGTTCTTTTTTTTTAACAATTTCGTAAATGATCTAGATATTTAAAGTATCACTATTTTTTTAAAAAGAACAATCATTTATAAGAGAAACATTACTATACTTTATCAGAAATTCAAAGATCTAGCAAGATCATTCAATGGAGAAATCAATTTTGGTAACATTGAAGACGTAACTTTTTCATTTCCAGACAGAAAAATAATTTTTATATTTAATAACAAAAATTTTTTTTATCAAGTTCAGACATTTCTAAATTTGAACAATACAGAGAGTTTTATTAGCTTGAAATAAAATTGACAAAAAATGTTTATTTTTTATGTTATTTCTCTTCTTTTTTTTCTAGATGAGACGAGTGGATTCTTTAATAATGTGGCTTTTCAGAGTTCTCTATCACATCTGTTCTTTATATTTAAAAATAAGATACTTACATATTATCACAACTGTATTGGCGACATTATACCTAACGAAGCACATGGCTGCCAGTTTGGCAAGTCATCTTGATTGTTGGCATTGCTGCGATAGTACGTAAATACCAAAAATAATTTGACATACATATTAAATAAATTTCATAATTCATTAAAAAAAAACGAGTTGTTAACTCAAAAATCTAGAAATAGAACTAGTATATTATTTGATACTGAAGGATGCTAATCTTCTTCAAATGCTGGTATGTTCATGAACTTCACCTTACAAAAATTCAGATTTTTAAAAAATTTTGTAAAATTTTCTGTATTTGCAAAATTTTATTCAGTATACCTCAAATGGTGTTCACAGACCACCAGTGATGTTACTGTAACTTTGATTTTGGATACATATCTCAACTCTACAGTCCAAACTAATAGAAACTGAACTTAGACAATCTATATAAAATAAATTTTAAAATTTTGCAAATGCTCAAAAAAAATTTTTATTCACAATATAATACATTTCAAATTAATTCTTTTCTCAAGCATTAACAGATTAAAACATTTGTAAGTTACTTTAAAATCTAATTTAATACTTAATTATAAAAAATATGAATACATCACAATTATTGGCTTTAGATGGTATTTGTTTAAAATTTCGTCAGAGTTCTTTTGCTAACTAAACCCACAATAATAATCCTCATTTAAAAATACTATTTTTGTAGTCGATTTTAAAAAAAAATATGGCATGACGGGAAAAATTGACAATCGCAGGTTATATACTTACGGCTTTAAAAAGTGTCAATAATCAAGATTGTACTTAAGAAGCATAATGTTTAAAGAAATATTTATTTATTATTATAAATAAAACTCATACATTTATTTAAAAAATTTTGTCGGGGTTACATTCATTATATAACGTTATAACATTAATGATAAAATCAAAAATTTATTTTCTTTAAAAAATCAGACGGATTTAAATTATTAATATCAATAAAAAAAAAATCAAAGTAAAAAATAAAAAATGAGCTTCTCAGTCATTCTGATTTGATTAAATAAGTATATACATGAAAGTAAAAATCCAAAAGCAATGGCGAAGAGAAGTTTACGAACATCATTTATCTCATTTTCGGAATATGAGTAGCTTCCATAAGCTATATTTTCCAAAATATGAAAATTACAATTATGACCTTCTCACAGTATTTAAAAAGAAACAAGCAAAAATTTGATGTAGGTATTTAATGATCTTTCTTAACACAATTAAGTCAAATTCATAACACATGAATACACTAATGCAGTTTTGTTTATACACAGGTACTTACGATAATTTGAAATGATACTCACCCAAAGTTTATAAATCAATTAAATATACCGCAAATGAAACACACTGAAATAGCAACTCAAAATGAAACGAACATATTCCCACATTCTTAATATTTCTTATATGAAGACCGGCCGATCGACGAAAACGATAAGAAAATAAAAAGTAATCCACATTTTAATCATTTCCCGCGTGCTGATAAGAGTAAATAATAATCCAACCAAACTTAACACTAGAGACAGTAACATATCCTGAAAGAGTTACCAGGTACTTTCAAGGGAATGTATTAAAGAGGATCTGATTGGTTGAAGAAGTTAGTGTCACATGACAAATGAGTTTCAAAGTTTTCTGTGGATAAGGGAAATGAAACACAATTTTAATTATTTAGGGTTTGTAAAACATTACTCCCATCAATCGATTAACATTATTTTACGTTTCAGTGTTTTTTTTCGCGTTTCTCTTTCGCTTTGTTAATGTAATGCATCTCAGATACATATTGCCTAATCGAGGTACCTTTCATCTTCAAATAATATTATTCCATCACAGACCATTTATCCCATAGATATTGGCATAATTTTTGCCCTTTGCACTGTATATGGGGCAAACAACGTAAAGCCTAAGAAAATGTTTAAATATCATTTTAAATTTAGGATAGTTATGAGCTAGCATTAATATTAAAGAAAAAACAATTTATTGAATTACTAATTGGGCAGACTTTAGAAAATAAGATTATTTTCTTTTACAAATGCGATAGAAGTTTTTTTAATTCTATTTGGATTCTGTTTAATTCTTTGAATAAAATTAATACGGTTAACACAGTAAAAATAAACCAAAAAGTAAGGATCATATACGAAAACGGGAAAACTTCAGTAACGTGGGTTGGGATTTTCCACCGCCAAATCCTCTTTTCGAGCCGAAGGTCGATTGCCAAGGCGTATCCTTGAAAGAAACCGGTTTGTAGTAACCATATGTGCGTGCGTGATACACAATTCTTGTTACTTAAACATAAAATTAAAAATTATAGAAATTTGAAAAAATAGTATTGAATGAAAAAGTTTAATTTTTAAAAGTTTCTCTCTTATCTTCTGTACTTATTACATACTATATATTTTATATATTTTTTTATATTATTATTTTTATATAATATTTTTACAATAAAACTATTTTTGATTACTTTATATAATAATTTTTAGTGTAAAAATCAATATTTGTTTTATACAAATATGCAAATAAAATACTAAGAAAATAATAATAATTATAAAATATTTTTACTGAAAGTTTTATTTCAGTGAAAAAAATGTATAAACTTGTCTTCATTTTTTTTAATTTAGGGACTTTTTCTGTGAAAGATTAATACAATTTTTTACCTTTTTAGTTGGTTTCAATAACTCACTTGAATCAAATTATGTATGGAGTGTCAATTTTTATAAGAAAGTTTTGATTATTTTGAAGACATGTGTTATAGAAAAGAAGGGGGAAAAAAATTTTTTTTTATTACTGGCACTTAAATTTTCCTAAATAGTCCCCCCTTTAATATCAAAATATGTATTTCAAACTTTAGTGGATACACTTGATCATCTAACTTACTAATGTAATCCTAAAATTAACTACTTTTTTTAAATAATTTTATTTACATTTTTCAGATTTATTTAAAATTTAAAATATGTTAATCAATATTTCATTATTGGAAATGTTATCTCTGTAAATTGTTTTAAAGGGAGGACGATAACGAAGAGGGCATATCATTCTTCTAACTGCCACACCGCATTCACTATATAATGAAAAGAGTGAAATTTAAATGTTATTATAACCCTTTGCATTCCGTTTTTCAAAATTTATTTATACAAATACAAACGCAGTTTTAATGTTATTCTTAAAAATGCAACTATATGTCCAATTAAAATTTTGGGAACATTTCTAAAAATTTCTATAGTTTTTCTTTTTTTTTTTTAAAAAAAAAAAAAAACTACCACAAAAAGTACATATTAGTGTGCTATATACTTTTTAAAATTTTATTATTAAAATTAATACAAGTATACTTTTTAAAGTTATTTAAATATATTTAAAATAGTTCATTTAATCAATAGTTTATTTTTAATCAATAATTAATTATTGGAAATCTTATCTTTGTAAATTATTGTAGAGGGAATACGAGATAACGAAGATTGTATATCATTCTTCAAATTACTACACCACACCACATTCACTATAGGAAGAAAAGTCAAATTCAAATGTTATAATCCTTTGCATTCCGTTTTTCAAAATTCATTTATACAAATACAAACGCAGTTTTAATACTATTCTTAAAAATGTAACTGTCTGTCCAGTTGAAATTTTGAGAATATTTCTAAAAATTTCTATTGTTCTTTCTTTCTTTCTTTTCTTTCCAAAAACTACCGCAAAAAATACACATTTTTGTGCTGCATACTTTCTAAAATTTTATTATTAAAATGAATACAAAAATGTACTTTTTAAAATTATTTAAATATACTTAAAATAGTTTATTCAATTTTTTGTTAAGGGGTTCACCCGTGTGATGGCCGGTCTTTCAAGCATTTTTAGGGAGTTTTTTTTTGACAACCAGTAAAAAGATAGACTATTACTATCTTTATTTACTCATTACTAAACTATTACATCAAACCCCTTTTCACAGTATGAAATAATCTTTGATGAGTATAATAAATCAGCTATTGAATAAATATAATGGAGGAAAATTCAACAAAGTATTTGAATATTTTGAAACGGAGTATAGTGATTATCTCCTTTAGAAATTGAGGTAATGATAGAGATAAAACACAAATAATATGTTTAGAATGATAAGATATATGAAATTTCTGGATTAGATTAATAATTAATTTTCTTAGTACAGGCAAAAAATTAAAACTTTGGTAATTTTCTTTCATATTTTAATAAAAATAATTCCTTGTTTCGAAAAACAAAACAAAAACAAAAGCTTCAAAATGTAACTTAATTGACAAAAATGGTGTGTGGAACGCCACGCGATAGAAGTGAAACTTCTTTGGTGACGTTGGAACATATTGATTATTTGCCAATTTTTCAAACTGACCTTTACTGTCTCAGTCACCTAATTTGCTAAAAGGTATTCGTGGCGAAATGAGTCTTTCTGATACCAAATCAAAGTAGGAAGATGTGCTAAAATTTCTGGGCATCCCAAACCATTATTTTTTTGAAAAATTTTGGGACTTTTCCTATTAAACTTTGTAGGCAATTGTAGTGCTTTAATATTTTTTGAAGGCCCCCCAACGAACTATCTCTATGACGCAATGCTTGGGTGGAGTCAACGAAAAAACCTTTTTTCCGTTGGACTATTTTTTTATTACACAAACCTTTTGCTTTATTTAACTGAAAGTTTAAACGGAGAAATCCTTTGTTAAATTAGTACTGCGGGGGACTTCGATGTATATGTAGAATGCGCTCTCGTGAAATGATATCCGTATAAAAATTTTCTATAGAATAATCCGGTGTGATTATTACTTGAACCTGTTTGTTGAACCCCTGGGGTTCCAACATATTTTGGCGTCAGTGAAAATTTTCTCGTTGGATGGATGTCGATATTCGAAAGCAAAACGAAAGTCGTTGAGCATTTTCACTGTGTGTTGCAATGGTATTGAACAGAATCGAAACCGAAACTTTAGGTAAAAGGGGTCAACGCTTTGTATATGGTTACAAGATAAATTCCCCGGCGGGAAACGACTCAAGAGAAATATCATTTCTTTTTAAATGAAGAACTTAAAATACATATCAAGAGGTTTTTTTCGAAAGCTGAATAATATCTTGATAAATTTTTCAAATTTTTTCATTTTTAGAAACAAAAGAAAACAGTTTTTTTCCCGGGGAAGAAAATATTTCCGTTTAAAAGCGAGTTTAAGCCCCCAAAAACTTAAATTTAAAGAAAATTTAGTGGAGAACCGAAGACTTTCTTGCGTTTTGGTCAACAAAAAATTTCCCCCTGATACAACATTGCAGAAGAAGAAAAACAATACTTGTTCAAGGCGTATACCGGATTCTAAACAGCCATATTGGTGTCAAGTTTTCCGCCGACGAAGGAAATTATTCCAAAGCAATTACGCAATTGAAGGAGCGTTTCGGAAGAACGTACTTCTGTCGAATCGTACGAGACTTGCTATCCATCATAATGAAGGATGCACTGGTCGGTTTAAAGTGGTTTGCGGACTATACGATTTATTAGAAAGTAAGCTCATGGCACTCGGAGTCTTGGCCGTAGAAAGAAAATTTTGCTGTTCCTGGAACCGTTGGTTGAATCCTTTACCTGAAACCGGTTCGTGCGGGGAAAAAAGTCGCCCCGTGGAAGATTCCCACTGCAAGATGTGCGCGCTCACTGGATAAATTATTGTGTTTTCTTCGGAACAAGTGCAAAGTGGGGAATGATTAAGCCGCTCGTACCAGGTTGGGAGCTTCGCGGGCCCATCCCGTTCTCAACCAGATGAACCTGATTATTTTACAGCTGCAGCCCAATTTTAAACAATTCAAGTGGGAGAAATTTTCGTTGCTTTTTTGTGATAAGCCTCATAATTCTTCAGAATTTTTCGGTAAAAAAAATCCCCATAAAAATAAAAAAAATTTTTGGCACAGAAGCATCCTGTTTTCGTTGCCTTAAAATTGGCCCTTTTTCCCGTTCATGCAAATAAAAGTAAATGTTTATCATGTGATAAAATTTTACTATTTTTGGGGCAGACAAGTCTGCTAAATTAAATGATGAAAATACTGTTGTATCAAGTAGTGTACTATCAAAATCTGTCATTAATGAAACTGTGTATTTGTTAACTTTTGTTTTAAAATAGACACAATGAAAACTCAAAGTTCGTACGTTTTTAAAAGTGGTCAAAAAGTCTTGTATATCGGGAGAGGGTCATAAAATTTTTGAAGGGGGCCCCCAAATCAAAAAAAAAACCATTTCCACCGTTTTTTTGGGGGGAGAGAAATTAGCCCTCACCCCCCATTTATTTTTTTGATGTTTATTTGAAAATTTTTGAAACAATATCCCCTCGGTTGGGGGTTTTTAAAAAGAAAATATGTGAGTTTGTCCCCAATATAATTGATCTTTATACTTTACAAAATTAAAAGAAAAGAATATTACTTTGTCAATCTAGAGATAAAAGCGCATTGGTTTGCTCTTGGAGCAGATGTCTGGGAAAGTTTTTAACTGGTAATTTTTTGAAACTAAGCTGGTGTTTTGTTGTACAGATTTTTGGTTTACAAGTGATAGGAAAAACAAACACTATATATAAAAACTTGTAAAGTAAGTCGTTTCTTTGCATTGTGCTAATTTCCCCGTAACTGATCTGTGGAATTTAGGACCCAAGTTTATACAGACCCAACTAAAGATGCAAAGCGTAAACATGCGCATTCTGATTTTAAAATCAATTTAAAAAAAACTTATCTGTTTTTCCCTGAGGGACGGTATGTTGCCATTTCCCCTTTAAATTCGGAACTAAACTCCAAATAAAAATCTGCTACCACTAAAAGGCACAAATGAATGTGTAAAAAAGAATTGATGAGCAAAATAATTAAATGACTATGAGGTATTTTTTGGCAATGGGAAGATCTACAAATAATGAAAAGTTTCCGAGACCGAAATTGAAAATTTCGGCTATTATTTACCCCATAGACCTGTTAAAAAACGGGATAGTCGACAATGAAAATACGGCCAGTGTTTGATGCTTCTGCCGGGGAAAAAATAAACCTCCTTAACGACTGCGAACAGGGCCCCCAAACAATTGAACTCATACCTGATATAATTGACAGGTTTAGGCTGTATCAATTTGGGATATCATCAGACATCGAAAAGCGTTCCTTCAGCTCATATTATCCCCGAAAACGAGATTATTTTAGGGTTTTTTCCCTTTCCCACGTTAAAGAAACTAAAATTTACCGACATTGCCGAGTTGTGTTTGGAAACTGTTTTTTTTCTTTTCTTCCCGCATAACCATCTCCGGAGAATTTCCCAGCCCGTTTTGATGATGTGACCCCAAAATTTAAAACACTCGTTTTACGTTGAAATTTTTGTCACTGGAGTTAGCGATATCCAAGAGCAAGAAAATTTTTTTTTGTTGGCAATAGAAGTAATGGTTGGGATGTTTTAACTTGCGAGGTTGGAAAGTAACGTTCAGGTTGTATATTTCCGTAGTTCAGGGTGTAACTTCTTTGCTTGGACTGTTGTGGGATTTAGACAAAAATACATTAAAATGTAATTTCAATTTTTCAGGGGGGGGTGAATAAGTAAACGTAAAGTTTTGGCTATGGTACATAAAATTTTCGATCCCCTAGGGGTTTTAGTCCAACCACTTTGTTACCTAAGATACGTTACAAACTTAGAAAATGAAGTTAAAATGGATGCCCCTTTGCCCCAAAACATACAGAAAACCTTTCGAAGGGCGGGATGAAACACAATATCTTGAGAAAATTGATATCCCCCCGTTATGTAGAGATAAATGGGGAAATTTGGGTTACATCTCTTCGTAGAAAATCAAGAGTTCCAGGGGGGGCCCCCTTTCGTTCGAACTGTAACGCCCTTAGGAGTTAAAATTAGATTGATCAGAGCAAAGGGCCAGGGGGCGCCATTAAAACTTTAATTCCCCCGCTGGAATTTATGGCGTTATTTGGTGCGGGCTGGTTCACGGTGTTTGCTGCTTTGGTTTTCCGGGTTTAAAAATTGTTTCATGGAATAACTCAATGGTGGCTCTTTGGGGGCTAAAAAACCATGGAGTTTGGGCATTTTTTGTGGGCCCAAAAGGTAAATGAAAAAATAGTCTTGTTCCCAAATCAGTTTTGGCGCCATGTGCGGGGCCCAAATTAAACCCAGATTTGCTTTCGAGAGGCAGTTCTCCTCGTTTATTTTCTGACTCTCTTTTGGGGGGAGGGTCCTTCCTGGCTCCTTGAACCCCTAGTAACTGGCCCATAGACCGTCGGTTAGGAAAACCCCAAAGGGAGAGCGAGAAAAAAAGGGGTTGGTTATGAAATCTGGTTTTTCAGTTGAAGGGAAAAAACCTTGGTATTTAGTTGCCATTAATTTTCCATTTTTTTAGTCAATCATTCGTTTTGTCCCTGGATGTTGCGGTTTGTGAAAAAAACGAAAAAAAGCTAATTTTAGAGTTGGGGAAATTTTAAAGTTCACGAGATAGAAACGCGAAAACTCTATCAAAATTGTTCAAGCTAAGTTTTTCCCCCGTAGGACTGTTTCATAATATGAATTTATTACGGACGAAGGGGTATAAAAGATTAAAACCCAATTTGAGCGGCCAGGTAATCCCGGATTTTTCCCCATTATTTTACCAGGCGAGTGTCTTTTTTTCACAATGGCTCTTGAATACTATATCGACAAAATTGTCATGCTGGAACACAAATTTTCTCGGAATATTAAGGAGAGATTTTGGGTAGTAAAAGGGAGAAGGGTGGTCGAAAATTGTAAGAAAATTTTAAAAAAATTCCAACGATATAAGGGTAAATATCCCGGCGTGAGCCAGTGTCCCCGCCGATCGATCGGGGCAATGACGCGCGGTTTTCTGTGGGTGATTTTCGGGGGGCCCCTTTTAAAGGGGGGGTCAAAATTTTGGATTGTCTTGTTTACGTGCGCAACATATGGGGGGATTCATTTAAATTGACATCCTCATTGTCCACTGAAGCTTTTTTCTGTCGTTGAGACGTTTTTTTCCGGGGGGGAGACCACGAGTACTTTATTCTGACAAAAGGGGCAAATTTTCGAGGGCTCAAGGGGGAAATTTAAATGGCATTCAATGGGAAAAATCTTGAAACTAACTACCATACAACGCTAATTTGGGAAATTTTTCCTCCCCCGCCGCTTGGTGGGGCGGTTGGGGGAGAGGATTGGTCGTGTGTTAAAGGCTTTTTAGGGAAAGGGCCCGGGATGCCGCCCCCGACCGGGAGTTTCAACAGTATTGTCGACTGTGAATCCATTTAATTTTAGGCCACTTCTTCCCATCCGAAAAATCTGATGATTTGTCCCTTTTGTCCCCAGCGATGTTTCTTGTGGAAAATCCAAACCCGGATTTCTGATATTGATTACCGGGATATTGTAAACCCACGTAAAAGGGGTTTGATATCACAAAATTTTTAAATGATTAAAGACATAGATTCAAAAAAATTTCAGGCTCCCAATTTGAATAAAAAAAAAAGGGTCAATTGTCAGAACTACGGCTAGGAGAAATTGTCTTCATTGGTGATGACATCAAAAACGGGTCCCAAAAATTGGCCTTTTGCTAAAGGGCATTCGGGTGATTCCTGGAAAGGACCAAAATCAAGTGTGGTACTAAAGACTCGAACTGGGAAAAATGCTACGACCCATTCAAAGGTCTATCCTTTGGAATGGTTGACAGAAACCCCCCATGATCCTTTAAACGATTGTACATTTACTAATCCTATTTCTTCATTTCTAGCTAAACCCCGATCCTAATGACTCCAGTAGCGTCTTACAGGTATCCAGGCATGGACGGGGCATCAAGGCACCAGAGAAATAGACTTCTTCAACCGGCCTTATATGTTTCGAGTCCCAAATGATGTTGACTCAAAAAAGGGGGGGATGTTGAAGGCCACCCCCGAACTATCTCTTTACGCAATACGGGTGGACTCAACGAAGAAGAGCCCCGGGGCTATTTTATTATTACAACCTTTGTTTATGTTAACAAGATTAAGGAGAAATCCTTTGTTAGAATTAGTACTGCACGGGACTTTGTATATATATGTAAAATGCTGTTCTCGTGAAATGATATCCGTATTAAAATTGCTATAGAATAATCCCTGGTGTGATTATTACTTGAACCTGTTTGTTGAACCCCGTGAGTTCCAAGAAATATCTTCCAAATTAATTCCCGGTAAAATATTTTGTGCTCAGTAACAGTCGTTCTCAAATCATCTCTAAACCATAATCTATCACAAATCGAACACCCGTGACCGAAAGGATTATCAACGAATCGCTTTTGAAAATCTTTGTGAGCCTTTTTATGGGAATCATAGTCTTTGTAACGTAAGACAGAATTTATTTTCGATTCACATACATCAGTTCCAACACGCACTAGACTTGTTGAGGGCTCTGTAGTTTATGACACAAGATGGTTCACAAAGTCCGTATTAATCTATGCTGTCATTAGAAGAGTCTCAATAACATTTCCATCCCTTAAACTGGCCATTAAGTGAGTATTTTCCAGTGCTTTTTTTCCATGCTCTGTCTTCTCTCATTTACTCTGATGGAGATTTGGCACTAGCACTTGATGAATTTGCACTATTTTTTTTTGTCACTTTTTCGACTGGGCTTGCTGCTAGTTTTTTTCTTTCTTTCACAAAACTCTTTTCCTCTTTGTGCATTTGATTTAGGTATTTTGACTAGAATTAATAATAATTCAACTCAAATGAAAATTAAAGAAATAAATTAGCCACACCGAACACATCACCATATAGACAACAATCTAAGAAAAATTTCAAAAAGGCACGTTTTGCTGTGAGAGCTATTTTGTCTACACCGTATTGCTCACACTGCAACTGATACGACCGTTGATAATGTTCCCGGGTTTGGGGAAAGAAAACCCCTAATCGGAATGTGGGTAAGTTGACGAGTCGTGGGCATTATCTAACTTTTTCACCGGTATGACCCCGCTTCCCCCCTTTTCCACCTCTCGCTCTCTCCTTACCATGGCGACGATTCGGGGGATGGAGGGTGAGACTACTTCTGTTCGCTTTTTCACTGTTACGCAAAACTGGGAAAATTTTCTCATTCACTATCGAGACCAAAAAGTTTCACTTCAAGAAATAAAGTTTTTTTAATCTGATTTCAATTAAAAAAATTTCAAAGTGAATTCGAAAAATGGTTAAAGCAACTACTGAAACCACACTGGTAATATTTCCAGAGAACATCAGCGTTTTTTTTTTTAAAAAAGCCGAATATCAGAAATGCAATGTATCAATACGTTGAGTTTTCCCGCGAGGAGAAGCATCGCATATGGTTACTGCAAACCAGTTCCTCTCAAGGCTACGCCTTTGCAATCAACCTTTGGCTAAAGAAGAGGATTTGGCGATGGAAAATCCCAGGCCCTGATTTAAAAGATTTCCCCACAGGATGGTAAAATCAAAACGTTATACTGCGGAAAATCTCTTTATAGAAAAGGATACCAAGCCATTAATTCTTTCGAAGAATGGATTTTCAGAAATATGTTTTAAGAATTTTATGTCTTCTAAGACTCCTTTCTATTAGCATTGTGTTGGAATTTCGAATTAAATACCGATTTCTTTTTGATACAACTCAACCGGATTGAAGTGTTATGTTTTGTTTTTGTGCGAAATTTACGCTAGTGTCTGCAAATGTGGTCTTGTCAACCATTTATAAGATTTAATGGAGGAGAATTTACCGATTCTCATTGAATGAATGTTTATGAAGTATGATATTTAAGAATCATTACACCTTTTCAATAATTTTGAGAATTATTTAATCACCGTTCGATATTATAATTAGTGGGTTTCAATATGTGATGTAGATGCTTGTAATTTATTAATGCACATATTTGAATGATTTATTTAAAAATGTTACTAATTGTTTAATCCATCAAATTTATATTTCTTTTTTTCTCTCCGTTATATAAAGACTACTTATACACTGAAATTTCGAAGATGAAATAGAGATATACTTTTGAAATTCTATAAGCGATGTGTTGTACTTAACTATAATTAGTACATCTTAATTTGTTGTGATGTTTTATCAAGTTTGAATTGACAGCTATTTAATAAAGCTGCTCGTAATTTTTTTTATTTGTATTAAAGGTATGCAAATAAATGATAATCAATATTTGATTGGAGTTTTATACTTATATTTAAAATTCTATGAGACCATGTTTTTATAAAAATTGGTTGGAGGAAAAATTTAAATTCAATTTCTATGATTAATAATGTATTTGCTTTGATATAATTTAAAATTTGCTTTAATAAAATATGTATGAACTGTACACCAAATATTTTTAATTTTTTCTTATTTAAATAAAAATTTGGGCATTGATTTATATATTACCTTGATAGAATTTTTAAGAAATGAAAGTTAAAAATGAAATAATATTAATATGGCTGATTTTGGTACTTACGTATTATCACAACAAGCGCCAATGTTCAAGATAACTCGCCAAGTTGGCAACTCTAAATTTGCATATGTCGTATATGCTGAATTGGCAATCGTGCTTCGTTTCATACAATGTTGTCAATAGGTTGCGATGATACGTAAGTACCCACATTTCGAAAAGAAATTTGTTTTGTTTATTTAATACTGTATTTAACACAAACATATAATAAATTTATTTCAACTTTTTCATCCAGTATTCTATATTAAGTAATAACTATTTTTAAGCCTAAATTAATTACTCTGACTATTTAATGTTAATCTGACTTGTTGAACACTAAAAAAAAACTAAGGATTTTTGCCTTTTTATTTAAAAGTATTATCTCTTTTTTAATGTCCATCTCATGATTAAGAATTGGTTTTTTTTCTATAGCTTGTAGATGCAAAAATATTGTTCCAAGAAAACAATCCTTATCTAGCAAAAAACATTTAATTCTATGCTACTTTTCTGCATTGGGGGAACCATAAAAATGCGACAAAAAATCATCAACCAATTTTATATAAAAACTAACTTTTTTCTTTGATATTAGAAGTAATTGAAAGTTTCATTCTTCCTCATTAAAAGAATAATTTAAGAATTGATTCTGGAATTGAGATTATTACCTTATTTTGTGTTTGGTGTGTAGTTTGGCAAAAAAAGTTTAACGGTCACAAACTACCCTACAAAAATGGAAAAATAAATCAGATTTATGTAACAAAATGCTTTTTTTACAACTAGGAAAATTTGGTACAGATATTACATATTGCCAATCAATTTTGTCAAGATGTTGCTCAATGCCACAATATGCAGTCAATTGTGAAAAATCATTCTCATACATGTTCAAACAAAGGGATAATAAGATGACAGCAGTTCATCATATTGGTTGACAATATAAAGCTTTTATGGCAGTGTCAAAAATTAGTGTTTTTAAAAGCATATTTCTCCTGTCAGTCAAAACATTTGTATTTAATTTGACAGTCAACTTAAAAAAATTATATAATACAGAAGGTTCCAAATAATATATTTATATAAATAGAATTAAAAAATCTAAAATTCTGAGGTTTTTTCCCTTTTTTTTCATTCATTGCAGTTCTAAAACATTTTAAAAATTATTTTCTCTTGAAGATCTTTCTAGAGAAAATTCTTAATCTGATTAGTTCTTTTTTTAATTTGTTAAGATAAAATTGACTAAGAACGATATGTAGTATTTTTTTATTGTATAATGTAATTCATAAACCTGTTATAGTAGTTTTGACACTTAAAAAGAGTTTGCTTGAATTTTTTTAGTGATAAAATCCTCTAATAAATAATTTGAGAAATAAGCAAAACATGTGACATTTGTGTGCTTGAGAAATAATAGGAAGACTTCGAATCAACCTTGCAACAGTGAAATATTCTCGATTGATGCACATTGAAATTTATTTTTCTCATTTTTAGGAAATAAACAATTTCTTACTTGTCACAAACCTATTTTATTAGGAAATTTCTCCTATTTGTGTAATTTTAAAATTAGTTTTTGTGTAATGAAAGAGATTTGTGGTTTTTTTTTACTTCTCTGAAAGCCTGAATTGAATTTTTTGGCAACTTTATGTAGTTAAATAAAAGAGTATTGGTATGATTATTTTTAACTTGAATGTAACTGCATTTAAAATTTTGGAATGAATATGCATTAAGTATTTGAATACATACAAGTATGTCATTTTCATCAAAATATAATTATAATTGTTGGTAAATTTGATGGAGTACTTAGCCCTACTTGTCTTTAACCTCCCAGTTTTGACATTTGAAGTAACTGTAAGGGCCTCAAATTTGCCCAGTTAAAATTTACTTGAAATGGAAAATATAATGCCAGAATATTGGGAAATACTTGGAGTTGATCTTAATTAAGTAATGATATATACCAGTTTTGAATAGCACTTTAAAGATAATTCTTACATTTTCCTTTAACTTCACTAACACTTTTACTTCACATCTGTATAAGAAGTTGATAATATTTATTAGAGTATAGTTTTTTAAAACAATTGAATGGATTCATCATTTTAAATTTATGAACCTGTTACTTCCCTCCCCCATAAACTTTCTGATATAATACACATTTTAAAACCTATTCATTAGATTATAATTTATATGTATGCTAATTGATATATATTTTTCTAAGAGATAAAAACTATCTTTGTATTTAGATGTTTCAACCATTAATGTGTACAATTCTTGGGGAGGGGTAAGAGATACTGAATTTCTTTTTAAAAATTAGTTCTGAAGCTCAATATTTATTTTTCTTATAACATCATTTGTATAATCTTTTCTGTCTTTTTTACTAGGTAAAAATCTTCAATAATGACAAAGCTTTAAGTCTTCTGTGTCAGTGATATATATTTTTCATCATATTATGAGCAATAAAATTGGAATAAAAATGAGTTCTCTAACTGTGGCTCTCTTTCTAATAAATTGTCTCTTTGCTGGTAAGAAAATGCTTCTCTAATCATATATACATACATATGCTTAATTGTAAAGTTTTAGCTTTTGCTTACATTTTAGATAAAGTTGTAGGTGAAAACAATTAAGTCAAATGTGGATATTCTTTCTCATACATGACATTTTTGACAAAAAGAAATGTGAAGGTTGACTTAACTTTTTTTATTTGCTGAAATCATTGAAAACTTAATTTTTGGTTTACTAGAAAAAAGATAAGTAAAATTTTTTACAAACATTAAAAATTATTAGTTGCATACAGCAGTTTCTGGATTGAAAATGTAACACTTTTTTCTTGTGGAACTTAATAGTGTAAGGAGCTGTGAAAAATCAGGTACTTGCATATTTTTGCAACCATATTAACAACATTGAATAAAACCACACTAATTCTAAAATTGGAATACACTGATGGGAATATAAGTGCATAGTTGAAAAATAATAAGTTATAATAAATAAGTAATAATCCGTAAAGAAAAGTATAACTAATTTTTGTTATTTAATTTTATTATTTTTTAATATTTTTAATTTCATATTATTTTTATTTTATTATTAGATACAAATATAATAATAATATAATTATATTATTATTATTAATTTTGTTGTTTAAGAATTTGGTGAATCCCAGATTCATAATTTAGTATTCAAGCTTGCCGTATCAATGAACGGTTAGACTTAGAATGTCAGTAAGTGAAGAAATATATAATAAAGCACATGGTTGTGGTGGTGCATAAGTACCAAGAACCATTATAAAAACAAGAAAATTTTTTCTTAAAAGAAACATCAGAAGTAAGAGTTATGCTCAATGTTACAGGAAAACAAAATATGTTCAAAGTAAAGCTAAAAAGGTGTGCACAGAATAATACTAAAAAATAGGGAGATTCTTCTTACATTCAAAAGTGGCAGCCAAAGTCACAAATATCATAATTAATGAGCAAAGTGTTATATGTAAAAATATTTTAAAAATTTAAATTCTAATATTGTGTCATTTTAGTGTTTCTTATATATTTCCACCTGAAACAAAAATCTGTTTACTGTACTTGTAATTTTGAACTAAGGTCATACATAAATTTGATGCTTAACTGGCACGCTGTTCTCCATATTTACATTATTTGCTAATTCTATGTTTTGTAATTATTTTATGTACATGTTTATATTAATATATCCAGGAATATACAATCTTTAATGTTGAAAACTCATTGCATATGTATGAAGACAAAATTAAAGAAATGCAGAAAGTTATAAAACTAAATAAAATTTTCTCAAGAATACTTTTTCCCCTTAAATTTCATAATATCTATAGTTCTTTGTATGTTTTACATAAACATAAAAAAATAAAATTTGAACATTGGATCAATTTTTTGCAATAGAAATATGTTTATGCATGTTGAATAAAATTTCCATGATTGTTGTTATTGAAATAAGCATGCTTTTTTTATAGAACATGAAGTAACATTTTCAAACCTTATAAGAATGAAAGGATATTGTTAAATATACTTATTGAAATAATATTATTTGGAATTTTTTAATTTTAGAGTAAAAATGTAACATAGGAAATGCTGAAAATTGCTTGTATAGTTTTTAAGAAAATAAAACTGATATGTGTGTGTGTGTTGTCAATTTTTCTTCACATACTGTCACATTAATGATTATTTTACTGAAAGGTTTGTTCTTATTGTTCTTACATGATGCAATATTAAATATATGACCTTAGTTAATATTTTACATACCTTTATTGTATTGTTTGTTTTACAGTTAAAAGTAATTCTTCTTATTTTTTTCTTTTAGATTCTCATTTAACTCTAACTATTATACCTTTTGGAAAGGATATTGTGTTAGAGGAAAATGCAGATTTGAATTTGACTTGTAGAGTCGTTACTAAAGAAAGGGCAAATACTCGGTAGTGTATTCCTGATTTTTGACCATATATTTTGAATCCATAATATTTTAATACTAAAAATTTTTACCACTTATAAATGTTAATCAGTTTATTATTATTTTTTTTTCCTAAAATATTTTCAAATATGTACCTGAAATCTGTGGTTTATTGATTTTAATATACTATGCAGCCTTCACAAAAATCATTTTTTAAAGGAACCAAAGTAATCATCATTTAAAAGAGTATTTTAAAGAGTACATTGTTATTTGCTTTTGAGGAAAAAGGCTCAACAATCTAAATTTACTGCTAAAAAAAAATGCTAATGTTGGAAGCCTCATGTTTAAAAAAAAAATTCTCACATTATGGTTGAAATGATTAATGCAATAAAAAATCAATGTAAATAAAAACTACTGCATTAGATTTGAATAATATTTTGGTAGTATACAATTATGATTCATCTCATAATGTACAAATATCATAATTCATACAAATTTAAGGAAATCAATTTTCATTTTTTAAAAAAGGCAGAATAAAAGTAAAGAAAATAAATACCAATTAGATTTAATGAAAAGTCTTGGGAAAGCTTCAAAAAAGGTCCGTCCAACTCTTTGTTATTCAATGCGTTAATATAATCAATATTTTTTAAATAAGCACTTTTGATTTCTTCTTTTCTAATTTTTTTTTTCTAACTATGAAAGCTCAGCTTAAACAATGCATTACATGTGTAGACAAGACTTTTCATAATGAATTTATGTTTAAAAAAAATTACTTGCCATTTTGGTTACTTATCTTTTTAAAAATAAAATATGCAAGTATTTAGTTTATGCATAAAATAAAAATAATTAGTTATTAAAAAGTTTTAACTGCTCATGTAAAACTAGAAATTTTTAAAAAGTATTTAAAATTAGCAAAAGTATAGTATTAGAAAGTTTGAGAAAAGTCTCCATGTATCTGAAGAATAAGTTTTTACTGTTTTGCTTAAAAGTTTAAATGCAAAAAGCAAAGAATTCATACAAAATCATAAAATGTATGAATTAAGAAAGATGTTACTTTTGCATAATACTATACTGTTTGAATTAATTGAGACAAATGGTAAAAAGAGGTTTTTTAAAAAAATCCTAGCTTTTAATCATTACATACCTTAAGTAAACAGAAAAATCTCTATATTAGTATGAAGTATGTCCTCCTACAGCAGAAATGACCTCTCCAACTCGTTTTGGTATTGACTCCACTATTGTATTTCACTTTTATCATTTGTTCTGTTGTTGTCCAAATCTTCTTAGCTGAACGATTCTTGAGAATGTGTAATAAATTTTCAATAGGATTTAGGTCAGGTTAATTACTGGGCCAGTTAAGCACTTTTATTTTATCACATAAAAGTCTGAACCAATATGGAATTGGGACAAGAAGCCAAATCATGTTGAAATGTTCTATCAAATATTTCCATCCATGGAAAATTCTACTGCATAATATTTCTATATATTTGACATAATTCATCATGCCTTTAAAAGGAACTAACATCCCAGTGCCATTTGTTATGAAAAAAACCCAAAACATCTGCTTAGAAGGGTATTTTGCAATCTGTTGGATATGATCTGGCAGTAGAGTTTCAACTTCACTTCATCTAACTACACATGATTTGTATCCCTGCACAAATAAATGTGTTTCATTGCTGAAAATCACCTTCTTCTAGTCATTAACAATCTAGTATCGGTATTTTTGGCCCATGCTAAACATTTTTTCATTGTTTTCTGAGTTGGAAATTGCTTTTTCCTCCGTCTTGATGCCTTACGGCTAACTTCTAATAATATTTTCGGTACAGTTGAGGTACTCACTTCAAAACCATAATCCAATAAATCCATTCAAAGATCTGTGCTTGTCTTACTTTTATGTATTTTGCTATTTCTTATTAGAATTTTATCAGTTCTTGGGGTAATTTTCTGTTTGAGCTCACATCTTCCTTTTCTTTTTGGAGGCAATCGCCAGAAATCTTGAAATGTTCTTAAAATTCTTGATTTGCCTACATTAACTACTGTAGTTATATCTCTTACAGTCATAGAAGTGTGTTCATTAAGAGTGATTATTTTAGAATGCTTCTCCTCGAGTAATATCCATCTTTGAACAAGCAAAATTAACATGTGGAACACAAAATTATAACCACCAGCTACCACACTGAAAGGCTCAAAACTGAACTACTAATGTACTAAAATGAACCAAATGAATAAATAATAGTCAATGTCGATCTGTCACATTACTTCTGGACAGATATTTGGTTTGAGATGGTTTGGGGCATGTAACTGGTAATCACATACCAACTCAGATAAGAAAAAAATGTTTGTCCCAACTAATTTGAACAATATAATAGTTAGCTTTTAAAGTTTTGCTTAGTGTATTTCATATTTGTCTAATGGTATTTCCTGTTTTGTTTCTTTTTAATATAAATGTTAAAAGCTCTGCTACTTGTCTTATCTTATTTTATTATTGAGTCAGAATTTGGTTTGGTTAATTGGTTGCATGATTTCTATGTAATGTACTAAAATAAGTTTATATATAAATGTCATGTACCAGAGTGTGGCAAGGCTTTCTTTACCAATGGTCATATTTAGGTTGTTGATGTGAGTAGTTATATTGATGAAGCATTCTTTTGTTGATGATACTCCAATTTTATTTAACATTTAAACAGACACGCAAACAAAAATATAGATGACATTTCTCAAAACACATTTCATAAAAAAGACACACTCCCATTTTACATGACAAGAACAAGAAGGAGGCAAATTTTCCAGAAAATCTCAGCTTTTATATGAAACACTGACCAGAAGTTCAAAAACTCACATTACATCCTGGAACATCTCTTCTGATTAGTCTAAATAATTGGATGAGGTTAGTTATGAAATTCTTAATGTAAATATGCTGTGATTGTAATTTCAAAGAGATAAAGTTACAATTACATCCTGTTAGGCTGGTAAGCTTACAGTTGATTATTTATGGGAAAGTCCCCGGGGTCAGGATATTACAAATTAAAAAGTTTTTAAGATGGAAACTAATGTGAATTATTACATATATACATGTAATGCACACATGTGTGCACATTAAAAAGGTTATTGTAATTTTAGCATAGGTTATTTCCCACCCCTTTAAATAAAGTTTTCTAATAAATTATGTGCGAAGAAATAAGTTCCATGTGTTATAAATGAACAAAAATTCCAGGTATTTTTTAAAAATTTTTTGCATTTAAATCTTAGTATACAGTAATTAATATGAAAAAGATTTTTAAAGGTTAGTAAAATGCTACAAGCAGCTTCTAAGGAATGTCGACTGTCCATTAACATCAGTCTTATTTAATGGTTCAAACATTGCAAAACTTTTTTTAAAAAATCACAGTTTTACCCCAATAAAATTGATGAGTCATTTTTTTCTCCCAGTGATATGAACATGTATGAGGTCTGGTGCTTTGGGAGCTATCTTGGATACAAGATTAAAATGGCTAAACATAGCAAATGATAATCACATTTTAAAAATACAGTTAATTGAATGAAAGGAAAGAATTCCCTTGGAAAAATGTGGGAACCATCTCTTTATATGTATCCAAAAAAATATATTGCTTCTTCCTGCAGAATATGATCATCCAGATTTCTTGTATCATTTGTTTCTTTGAAAATTACAAATGACAGTTTATCTTATGCATATTTTCTCACATTACAATTTTCATTACTTAACAAAGAGAATTTCTGCATATATTTTTGGGATAGTGATAGGATATTCATACCACATTTTGATAATAACTGCTGTACATTTTACATTGCAACATTTAATAATCTTACATGAAAATAATTATTTTACTTTCACTCTTTTTAAATTCATCACTTACAAGTGCTTTTGCTATGTATGCAATTTTAAGCATTCTGGAAAAGCAGATTATTAAATATCAAAACTATTGGACACTAACTACTTAAACATAAATTGACTTAGTGTGGTTTCAAGTGTATACAGCTTTTATGTGTGAATAGCTAATGTCATTTGTTGTATGTTTATTGTCTTAAGGATTTGTGGTGAGTTATTTCCTTTGTAATTGAATCCAGTATTGAATTTTATTTAACAGATGAGATCTGATTGATTTTTTTATGTCTAGATATGAATTGTCATGGAAATTACCTACTAGATCCAATACACCTTCTAAATCTAATGGAAATGGGGATCGCATTACTGTTTATCAAAGAAACGATCAGTTAACTGTTACAATTCATAATTTACAAGAAGATGATAAGGTTTTATACTTTAATGCAAACTAAAAATAAAGGGTTTAATTGGGGGCTCCAAAAATAAACTGTATTTTTGGGGGTCAAAATAAGGGAGATATTTATTAATGGAAAAAAATATTATTAGATTATAATAAAGTTATTTGTTTTACATTGAATATTTATTGTTAATTTTAAATACCGTCAAATCTGGCATATAATGCGCACCCCCTTTTTTAATAAGAAACCTGAAATTTATGTGAGCAATGCTCTTATGTTTTAATTTATTTTTTCCCCTATTTTCCCAAAGTTTAAAAAAAATATTATATTAGAACTAAAAACACATTTAAATTAAAAGGGAATGTTTTTTTAAAAATACTTTTAAATTTAAAAAGTATTTTGTTTTTGAGAAGTCATTTTCCTATTTTCTTTTTTTTTTTCTTTTTTTTTTTAAATTTTTATACCCAAATATAATGACCCCTTTTTTAAATTTCGATTTATTTTTTATGTTAAAAGTGAGAATTATACACTAGATTTTTTTTTATGGTAATCTTTATAACCGGTTATTATAGTAAAGTAGTAATTTTGAATTTTTTAAAAAAATTGTTTTAAATATTTTTTTTGTAAAATTTATTATTGTCATACAATATTTTATTTTTCCACTGGCACTTATTGTTTAAACACTATTTTTAAAGTATCCAGACCCCCCAAAAAAAAGTGGTTCTGGGGTGACGTTTGGTTTGGAAAGCTAAAAAAAGTGTTGGGTGGTTTGTCAGATTGTATTTATGATTTGTGAGGAAAATGAGTAAGTCAAAAGAAGCTTGGGAGTTTGATTTTTAAAGTGGAATCCCACCTTGTGGGAAATCAGTTTGGAGATTGCAACTTTACAGAAGCCTAAACCCACTGTAGTGATGAAAGGAAGGGGAAAATATAAAGCAGTGAAACAGCAGAAAACAACCGGGGATTTAAAATATTTGGGAATGCAGCTGCAGAAATCTGAAAAGGGAGTGAAACAAAATGCAAGTCCCCGGGGGAAATTTTCAGGAGTTCCAAAGTTCATCAGGAATTAATGTTAGCAGCAGGACTGTCCAGAGTTAAAAACACCATTGCGGGGCCATCACAAGCCAAAATCCTCCCCAAAATTGGGTGGTGGGGAGAGCCCCACCCCATTGGGCTGTGGACATTTTGGAAAACTGTTCTTTCAAGTGATGAATCTCCCAAGTCTGGCAGTCGGATGGAACCGCCTGGGTTTGGCAGGTGCCCGGGAAAGCTTTAGTACTCATTGTGCAACTGTTAAGTTTGGTGGTGGAAGCAAAGGTGTGCTCGTTTTGCCGGTTTTTTTTCCCGGATTGGAAAATGAACCCGAGATGTATTTGGGCATTCTAGACAATGCTGCAAACCTATAATAGAAGGCCCTTTCTTCCAGCAGGGTAACTGTTCCATTACACATGGGGCTTGACAGATGTGGTTTGACAAAATGGGTGTTCAAAAACTGGACTGGCCTTCTCAGGGCCCCAATCTAAATCCCATAGAACACCTTTGGGACGAATTAGAGGGCAGATTACTTAACCAGCCAAATCGACCATCCTCACTGCAAGCACTCACTTCAGCTGTGATGGACACCTGGAAGGCAATTACTATGGTCACCTATCAAAAACTGGTGGAAAGTCTTCCCAAACGTGTGCAGGCTGTCATCCATGCAAAAGGGGGACCAACATCATATTAATATGTACCTCAGGAGGCTCTGAGTCCATACCACTGGGTGTCCGGATACTTTTGTCCAAATAGTGTATGTCCGTTTACCAATTGTTAGCCTTTCCTCCCCGTTTCTTCTTTTATTCTATATGTATGTATGGGAAAAAAGTGACTCATTCATCACAAGATCTCTAGAACTATAAGACCTACAGACTTGAAACCTTGCTGCATGCCTGTGTTATAGAGTAAAAATCTACTGAGAACAGATTCTTGGGAAATTAACTCCCAGAAGGGGAGGTATTCGGGCGTAAAAGATTATTTCTAAATATATTTGTAAGAAAAGCCAGCTCTGTCGCTCAGCACGAGATCTCCAGAATTATTTGAAATTTCATAAGTGCATTTGTATTGTTGAGTAGAGATCCACTTCTAACAATTTCTTAGGGAATTAACTACCAAAGAGTGATTCCCAGGACATTGAAAAAAAAAATTCTGTATTTTAATCATTAGAACTACAGATATAAAATTTGACAGCCATGTCTTTTTGAGTAAAGATCTACTAAGAATGGGTTTTATGGAAATCAACTCCCAAGGAAAGGAAATGTAACTGGACATAAAGGACATAATACATCTCCTATATATATTTAGGGGGAAAAGCAGTTGACTCATCAAAAAAATCTTCGGAACTATTGGACCTACAGGCTTAAAATTTGAAAGGCACATTCTCTTATTGTTCTGCAGAATGTGTTTTATAGAAATTGTCCTTTACTGCAGCATAAAAGATAGCATTTAGATATTTTAGACAGAGATGAACTTGGGAAATATGGTGCATATCAGCTAAATTTTACTTTTCTATTTAATTTGTTAAATTGTACTTTTCTTAGAATTAAATTTGAAATTTACTTTAAATTATTCTAAATATTAATTAAATTTTGATCTTATTGAAATATTTTTTAACCTTCTATCTCCTTATACTTTCTATTCACCCATGCAAAGAATAGGTATATCTGCTAGTGATGTTTATAATTGACAACCTATTCAATTTTATTTATAAAACCCCCACACTTGGATCCCCCTACTCTTTTTTGTTTGGGGAAATTTTTCTGCTTGGGAAATTTTTCGGGTTGGGAGCTTTTATGGATTGTTTAATGGAACTTATTAATTAATAAATGATAAAATAATTTCCCTTTGTAAGTTTTTGATTTTTATCTTATTTTTTTTTTTTGTTTTATGGGGCTTTTTATATTTTTGGGAAATTTTTTTTTTAAATGTATGTTTCCCAAAAAGAAAATAAAAACCCTTTTTATTCAAATTTTTTTTTAAAGAAAAAGAAATTAAATTTTGAGTAAAAAATTTAATTTGCATTTATTTTAATCTTATTGTTCCAATACCTAGTAAAATGAGCTTTTTAAAATGTCTATTGTGTTATTTTTTAAAGTTTACCTGCTTGTGGAACATATTAAAATCTGTGATTTCTACATGCAAGTGCTTTTTCCAAAGCATCATAGGTGTGATGCTTTTATAAATCAGAATTTTCTCAGAATAAGTAAAACACAAATTCTAAAAATTCTTAATGTAAAATCATTTGCAGAGACTGAAGCCAAGGCCATGAATGATGGATTTATGAAAATGAATGGAAGAAAGGACCAAGAAACAGGAAGAAAAAGTATATTAATCCTAACTTTTACATTCCTATAAACATTTTAAACCCAATCCCAGTACTTTAAAGAATGTAAATTTATTATTTAAATGTATAATCTAATTTTTATGATTGGATAACTGAAGGAAAAGTTTAAATAGGTTTGGATCCTTCCAAAATTCTATATCCAATTTTAATTTTTACTGACAGTTTTTAATTATTTATTTTGTGCAATATGCTATAAACCATTTATTTTTGTACTAAACATTTCTTCAAATACATTTACTTATAATTATGCTGTATGATACTAAAATTCTGCTGTGTTAGTTGAATTCTTCTTCTTGAAAAGCTATTACATACATAATCTTTTTCAAGAAATGTAAGGAAAATAAGAAATGTTACAGAGATGCATACCCTTTTAAATATATTTATAAAGTTTTCACTTAATGTACTTTTTACATTTAACTTTAAAAAAAAAGAGATTTTGATGCCTTTTTTAAAAAGCGTCATCCCCATTGTTTTAGTTTTAAAAAGTTTGAAAAATTTTCATTTTTGTAAATTGGAATGTTTGGGGGTAGGTTTTTTTTAGGTTCATATTTTTTTTTTTAAAAAATCCCTGGAACCATTTTTTGACTGGGGAAAATCGTGCATTTCTAAACATTATGTTTGTGATGGCTATGTTGATTGTCCTAGTGGATATGATGAAGCATTCAAGTATTGTGGTAAATAAGTTAATTTTTTAAAAAAATTAAACATTTACTACCTATTAAATTTTTGGGAAAATATATTACTTGTTGAAGGTTTTGAATTGAATATTTTTCCTGTCAGATCAATTCTTGTATTTTAAAAAAGCGACATTTAATATAGAAATGTCTTTATTAACAATTGAATCATTAATTTTAAAACCTTTAATCTTATAGAGGAAACAGTTTGCTGTAAAATAATAAGTAAATTTAAATAAAGCTTAATAATTGTAGCATTAGAAAATGGTAAAATATTAGTAAAATTTTTTAGGCTATGTAAATTAAAGATTAAATGAAATTGTATGTAATAATCATAATTTGTTATGTAAAAGAATTGTTTAAGACATCCTTTTCTTCTTTCCAGGACAAGATGCCTGTCATGGTAAAATTTTATGTGATGGTCGCTGCATTCCCAAAGAAATGTGCTGTGATTCATCTGTGGAACCTAATTGTACTGCAAATTATGTGATGCCCTGTTGTCACAAAATATTACATCATATTATTTTTTTTTTTCCACCTTTTTTTGTGATAAAAAAGTTTTTCATTATATGCCTTTAACCCTCCCAAACGGCTGCATGTAAAAATTCCCCCATTCCCGAGATGCTTTTTGCCTTTAAACAAGATTCCCAAAGGGTTGCTGCTTCTTAAAACTCAACCTTTTGGGAACCCTGAAAAACAAAAAATATGTGT
Organism: Trichonephila inaurata madagascariensis; assembly: GCA_019973955.1. Lineage (NCBI taxonomy): Eukaryota > Metazoa > Arthropoda > Arachnida > Araneae > Nephilidae > Trichonephila > Trichonephila inaurata. Next base: position 115,362 of record BMAV01014652.1, on the reverse strand, counting down.
GGGCATTTTTTAAGCATCTCCCGAATGGCAAGACTTTTTGTCGCGCTTAAGGGGGTTTAATCAAATCATTCTTTCAGGTAGAATTAAATAATTCAGCTGGCTGATAAGTCACAATGTATTTTATTATTTTTGTATTAGAATTAGTTATTTTGAATGTCTTGGTAAGTGAAACTCTGTTGTAGTTACCTGATTGTAATTTCAAATTATCAGATCCTATGGAAATATTATATTTGATGAGAATTTTATGCAACATTCATCTTAAACTGAAGTAAATTGGAGATACTGTAAAATCCGGCATATAATGCACACTTTTAGCACAAAAATACGATCAAATTTGGGTGGTTATGGAACCAAACGATAGCTTTAAAAATAACAGAGATGAACATAAAAAAAATGTTGACTTCCACACATATTTAAATACAGTTTATTTAAAAGAAATGTCATGCCTTATGAAATAAAAGATTTGCAGTTCGAAAGTATAATATTTTTTAAAAGTCTGGAGTAATACCTCGAATAAATGACTTAAAAACATAAGAGTATTGTATACTAACATTTCAGATTTTTTCGCAAAAAAGGGGGTGCGCGTTATACGGCGAATGTAGCTAAGAATCAAAAAATGCAGTTTGAAAGTATAGGTGTGCTTTATACACCGTGGTGTGTGTTATATGCCGGATTTTACGGTACATACTTAGAGGAAAAATGAAGTTTTGACTATTACCAAGAAATAACCTAGATATGGGGAAAAAAATTATTATTCCTAATAATTTATCCAAATTACAACTATTAATGTTGATTTGTTTGGTTTTTTTCTTAGCCATAAATATGGAGAAAATAAAAGTTCACAAAGTGATTAAGTTCCTTCATTTGAATGGTTAGAGTGCATAGTAAATCCACAATGTAAAGATGACAGTAAAATTTGATTTGTAAAGTGGGAATTTTCAAACTAACCTTATATTAAGGTGACCAGATTTTCTATAATGAAAAGAGGACAAAAAATTTAAGAAAAAGTTACAACGTAAATATATGAAACATTTTTTCATTCAAACAAAAATATGCTAATTACGTTTACATTCCTTTTAATTATTTACTTAAGCAAGTATTTTCTCATTGAATAATTAAAAAAAATTTTTTTTTTCCTTTCCTTTTTTTTCTTTTATTATTACTTTTTTCTTTTATTATTTTTTTGTTATTTTCTAATATATTGGAAATTTCGGAGCAAGAAATATCCTTCATACAGAATTTTACAGTAAATACTGCAGCTAAAATATCAACATCCAATCTTGATTCCTCAGTTGCCCAAAAATTATTACAAACCGAAAAAATTCTTTCAACTGCTGTATTAGGGCAGCACAATGTAAATTCAACAATAATATCTAAATTTTCATGTAGGATGTCTTAATTTTTGAAATGGTTAAGTATTAATATTTATCAATTTCAGCACGTTGATTTTCCAATTGTTTCAATTTATTATAATTTAAATATACACATTCAGTCTTTCAATTTCTTCAAACAGACATTTGTCATCGATTTTAATATCTGGCATTTCTTTCAATAAAAAATCAACACAGTTTTTATATCTGCCCAATTTACTTGCAATGAGGTCAAATAACACCATTGAAAACTGTTATTTCCTGTGATATTTGTTTCAGACCATTCTTAACATATTGGAAACATGTTTGGTTTATCTCTGAATACAGAGATTAATAGATAAGTTATAAAATATTGAAAAGGAGGACAAGTATGAGGACACTTTTCGAGGTAGGACAGAACCAATAAAAGGAGGATTGGTCACCTTACTTATATTTCTCACAGAAAATCTAAGAAAAAGGAGACCTTCATTCAAAAATGTAGAGGCCACAGTGCAGAAAGTGGATGACTTAACCCTATTAGACCAAAGAACTACCATCCAAATGATCATGAATGAGACTGATATTGGTTTTCAATAGTGTATGGAAAATTATCTATGAAGAACTGCTTGTCAAAGGTGTCAGTATGCTAGATTCCATGATCACTGACTCATTTTTAGAAACAGTGAGACCTTTTATAGGAGATGTTGAATCTTTTAGAGCAAGGCACTTTGTGTACATGCATGTGCATTTGTGTCTGTGTTTGTATTGCCTGATGATTATGGATAAATCTTGAATCTGTTAAAATGGTCCAGAGAGCAAAGAAATGACAAATATTGGAAGCATAGTAACTTATCTCCTCTGATGAAAACTCATTCTGCATTTTTCAAAACACTCATGAAATCCCCTTAACAGACTACTTAAAAAAAGAGCAGACCATCACTAGTGCCTTTTACTGTACACTTCTGAAAAGGTTGTGCAACATTCTAATCAAGAAATAGTGTAGTATGTTCACCAAAATTGTCCGTCATCTTGCTGATAGTACTCATACTAATTTATATGTGTGGTTTAGAAATCAAAGTGATGGGTTTTGAAATTTTGCCACATTGAGTCTTTTTTCCCCAATCTCCTCCAAGCAACTTTTTTTTGTTCCCAGAATTCAGAAATGCATTGCAGGTTCAGATGCTTGACAACACAAATGACATATGAAAGAGGTGGAGCAGCAGTGTCCACACTGACAACCTTTGAAAAATAAAACTCTGGTATGGATCATAGTTTGAATTTATAAGATTCTCACCCAAAAGCTTTTTCGTTTTTGCTGTGAATTGCAGAATTAATACTGAATCTGACTCATCTATTCATGTTTGTTATTGTGTAATACAATCCTTATTTCTTACTGTTTTTATTTAGAAAGTCATAAAGATGTACATTCAAACAGTTCTAAAGTGGTTAAGATTTGTGTCAAAGCTGTTAATCGCTGCCCTTACAGTTACACCACAAAAAAATGCTCTCAAAGTACTGATTATTTTGTCAATATGTGCTTAGCATTGGTCAATACTAATTCTTAAATTAATAATGATCAATATGCTTTGAATTAATAATGATGCCTTACATATTGTTTTCTTAAACATTAATAGTTTTCAAATGACTAGAAATTGAGAAATGTAATTGGAAAAAAAAATCTAAAATTATAGAATTAGTTTGCAATAACAAATTAAAACTAAGCAGTGGATAACAACATTATCCATTGTCAAAGACCTGTTAAAATTTAATACTTTAACAGTGTGTGTGCACATGCTTATGTATAATAAGAAATTTAGAGAGCAAAGATATTTATATACTATTTATTTAATTTACTCTTAATAAGTTAGTGCAACATTTAAAATATTGAAGCATCACATTAATTGTGCTGAACATTTGAAATAGATGTTAAAAATTAACTCAGAATTATTCGATTTTCTCAGTTAGCTATAGTCGAGTGAATAGTCTTATTTTTAGGACTTTTCAAAACATTTTGAAAATTTCATTGGAATTTAATAAAATGTTATAATCAAACATTAAAAATTTTTTTTCTAAGGAATAAATATCAATTTTATTTTTAATATTTTGTATTCTTCATTTAATATTGTTTAAATGTTAAAAAAATCCCTATTCTTCTATGCAATATAAGCATTGCAATTTGCATCAGAATTCAGCGTGTGACATATTTTGATTCCTGTATTAAATTTTCATCCAAATAATATGCCAGTAAAAAAAAAGAAAGTTTTTAAATACCAATTTACCAATTTTATTCCTGAAAGTTTAACAATTTTATTTCTGAATTTATAATTTTATACTCTTTGTACCTTATTGTATTTATAAATTTTGTTCTTAAATAAATGTTTGAAATCTGGAGCAAAAGTATTGTAGTTCATTTCAGTATTATTTTGTACTAGGTCTGTACCAATATGGAGCATTTCATGGTAAGTAATTAACAAAATAAATTTATAAACAATTAACTAAATAAGTGTAATCAAGTTATTTTGTTAATATTTCAAATTATTATAAATTATTATTCACAATTTTGACAAAAGTATTAAATAAACACAGAAAAATTTTGAATTTTAAATATCAGAATTATAAAATGACGAACTGTCATTTTGGACTATTGTTGTTACATATATTTGTTAAAAAATTTTATGTCTTAATAATTCCTTAGTGTTTTTGATAATGACTGTTATATATATTCTATTATAGTTAATTATTTTTACTGTATTCTAAAATTTAATGAATTTATTATTTTTAAGCAGGGAATGCAGGAATTTTTAAGTAGGAATTCATGCAGTTATCTAGAGCAATCCAATTTAAAATACAAATAAAATGCTTGTTATATTGCTGGTTTTATATTTTTGGAAGGTTATAACTTCATTAATCCTGGGCTGGGCAAGGTTGACTCAGCCTTTCCTCCATTCAGTGGGTCGATAAATGAGTACCAAGCTTGCTTGGAAACTTAACACTGGTGGTTTTGCATCAGACTGACCACCTGACCAAACATCTGCTCATGCACCTCAGAGCCCAAGGCCGCATATACTGAGTTGGGCACAGTAGGCCTTAGCGCTCATGGGCTATCATGCCACTGAGTGAAGTATAACTTCATTATTGGGTTTTTTTTGTTTTGTTTCTGACTTGAAATATGCTATATAAAAAATTAATCTCAACTTAAAACTTTCTTCAGATTATGTTAAAGGGAGAGAGAAAAACAAAACTTTTAAGCATTTTTTTTTAGGCAGGAAATTACCTAATATTTTACTTTTCATGTAGCCATATATTTTATATTTTATTTAAATGGAGTAAATATTAATGTCAGGATTCCTCTTTATATGTAACTAGTTTCTGCAATTCTGCATTTCATTGTTTATAAGGTATGACCCATAATACATTGGTACTTTTTCTCATTATATTGTTTGGTGTTCAAGGGAGAATCCTTTGTGGGAATTATTTGCAATTCAAATTATTTGTTTGTTAAATATGTGTTTTGTCTTTTGAAAAAACTATTTTTACTTATTATTGATATGACTATCCAGAGGTTTTTATTTTCTTAGTTGAAATTATAAGAGGAACACACAATAAAAAAAATGCATGGGGAATAAATCAAATTAAACAGAATTGAATGCCATTATAAAATGTTTTTTTAAATGTGTGTAAGAAAAATTAGAAATCTATTTGCCACACACATTAAAAATTTATTTTAAATATTATAAACCCAGCTTTTAATAATGGTAATTAATTCTCCCTCTCCTTTCTGGAAAAAAAATAAAATTTTATTTTAAAGGTTCTTCATGGTATAACTTTTTATTAAAATTATCATAACCTGCTGGCTTTATAAAGTCACATATAATGTAAATTTTGCAAAGGTAAAAAATTGACATAAATTTTTAAAAGAGCAAATCCTTTTGATTGATAACATTTAAATTATTTTTATTTCAAATTTTTTTTGAAATGTAGTAAAATTTATATTTAATAATGAAGGAAAATTTTCATTCAAGCTCTTGCAGAATTAATTGGTAATAAATTTCAATTAAGATAGCTGCAAATAATACCCACAATAATCTCTTGGGAAATTCATTTATTTTGCGAGAAAAGTTGAATATAACGATAAAATAAAACAAATTCAAAATAACTTATGTTTAACCACTTATGTTTGCTTTCATCTGCAATATTATTGAAAAAATTATTTTTAGATTAGATTGAATGCCTGTTAACTATTGAAGGTAGATCTCACTCTTTTTAAAAAAAATGTTTAAGGACCAATTAAAAGTTTTATGAAATATTTATTCTATTTCTTTGTTTAATGACATTCCCAAGCTAATGTAATTTCTAGGTATAATATTTGCTTAATCTTAGTTGTGCATTACTTTAGTATTAATAATTAAATTGAAAAATATTTAAGTAAAAATATATATCTTTAACCCTTTGGCATATGACTTCTGGGATAATTCATTCATTACATGTGCCATTTTATTCTTTGACTCTTTAAGACTAAAAACCTGTGTGGAGAATTGTCTATCATTTCTACTTTGTTTTGGATGCTAAAGGTTACCTCTCCCCCTTTTTTTTTTCACCAGTACCATAAATCTGCACTCCCAGGAAAAGCAAAAATGAGCATCAGATTATGTAGTTTTATCAAGAGTTTTAGTTCTCTATAAAATCAAGAAATAATTAAGAAAATGTTTAACAATATTGATAAATTTTTAGTAACATAGAAAAGAATTTGTGTAGGGAGAATTTTGTGAGAAAATTTATATGAAATTTTTCTCCTCATTATAATGTTGCCATCACAAAGAAAAAAAGTAGTTTTAGCATATAACTTAAGATCTCATAAAATATATATACATATAATTTCTACCTAGTTAAATTTCAAAATTATTTGCATTCAAAAATATCCCAGTTGACTTTATATGCATTCTAATATTGACCTATTATCCTCAACAGTGTTAAGAAAAGATTGACTGTATTAAAATATTATTTTTAAGGAATTAATTTTTTAATACAATACTTCCATGAATCCTTTGTTGGAATACTTCTGTAAATGCTATATTAAATAGTTTGTGATGCTTTGATATCTCTCTCTGCTGTTGAACAATATTTCTTATAAAATGAATATATATTTGTTTTATGACCGTTATTTTTATTTGAAATAACTAATTTATGTAGAAAATTTCTTTCCTTTAGGGGATGTAAATCCATCTCCTTGCTCTTCATCTGAAGATTGTCACTATTTTGGCTTTGGAAACTCTATACTGTACATTGTGGCTAGTTGTGCAGGAGTTATCATGATAGTTTCAACTGTCATCATGTTCTTAGCTTGTCGCATTTGCTCACGACATTCAGAAGAACTCCAAAGATGGGCTAGAGTTCCTACTAGTGGAATGCATCGGCAATATTTACAAGGTGTAACTGCTCTAAGGGTAAGATTTTATATTTAATATTTATACTATTTTAATTTTATAAAGATTATATTCATAAGATTGAAAATGTGTTTTTAATAGTTCTTTGAATGAATTCCTGATCTCATTTAAACTTTTAAAATGTTACTGTTGTAAATGCAGGGGAATTCAAAATTTGTTAATCTTTGCTTCTTTATGTAGAAATTTCTGTTGTGTTAAGCGATTTTCATGGTACTTGTTTTTTTAAATTTTATTTTACTCAAGATCATATCTAGTAAGAATTGAGAAGGGTTCAGTAAATTTTTTTGAAAAAAATTCATGCATGAGTTGAGTATTATGAGAATGCATTAGATAAAGTTTCATTCTTGATTTTAAAAAATGAAAATTCTGTAATTTTTACAAAATTTTTATCCTTATTTTTAAAAGGATGCAAGAAATTTTTCATGTATAGAATTAATGTATTCAAAAAATGTATAATTCTTGAATTCATGAATTTTGAATAGATACTGAATTAGTCATTTAAAATTTGAAATTTCCAGAAATTCCTTTTATTATTATTATTTTCTAATTTTATTATAAATCAACTTTAAATATCAGTTTCTTATTATTCTTATTTTTACTTCGAATCCCTCACTTGAGGTTTATTAGTTTTTAGTTTATTTTATTTCAAACTAAATAGTTTTTATAATTTTTTACTGATTTGGGATGAATTTGTGTGCTAGGTGAATCATTTAAAATTAAATATCTTCAAATTTACTAATGAAAATTGTTTATATTAACTACTGTAATAGCTCATGTATATGAGTTTAAATAATAAATCATTATTAAAATTTCAGCTTAAATATATGTGTGGATAAATCAACAAGTAAAGACAATTTTCACATAATGTCTTTATTGCCACACTAGAAAAAGTATATCTATCACTTTTTCAAAGCATGCCTCCTATACAGTCATGTACTTTTGAGCTCACTCAACTCTTGGACTTATAGCAAAGAAGATTTTTCGGTTGTTCACAAAGTGATGTCTGCATCACTTGCTGAACCTTGTCATCTGATTTGAAGTGACGACTATACTGTATCTCTTTTAAGAGCTAAAGATGTTAGAGAAGATGTTAGATCACCAAGTTAGAAAAGATGTTTATTTTGAATAATACAAAACAGTTATATAATGTTGGGATCTAAGTTTGCAGTATCATTCATTGTTAATCATTGGATTTAATTCAGAATAAATATCTGTAAAATTGTTGTAAGAGTAGGTTGGTAAAAAATCCATAACAGATAAATATTAGTGATGTATGAATAAGTAATTTTTTTATTGAAAACAATTATAAAATCCTAGTGCGCCATGGAGTATCACACAGGGCTCACAGAAGTAAGTGTTAATCACATATTACAAAGGCATGAATAAAAAAAAAATCCTTTGAGGTTATGAAGGATTACAAATATTTACAACAAATTCACAGCACTGTTTAAAAGCACTTCTGGTGGAAAGAAGTTACCGAAGACTCAGGGGCCAATTTGTATTAGGTCCCTTGAAAGTCAATCTTGGGATATTTTGTTCTCTTTCAAACTTGGAACACAGAAGGATGATAAGTAAATTCAGTTGGTAATTTTTATTATTTTCATTTTTAGAAGCATCATTTTCTAAAAACATCTTTCATATGGAAAAGTTTATTTTTATTTTTATTATTGCATTTGGGTATTTTAATATGCATCTCTTTGCAACAAACATCAAGTACAAGGATCACACTATATTTTTATTTCAGTTTTCCATTCCAAGTTTAAAAAATTTACTTGCTGTAATAATAATGATTTTCTAATGATTTCCTAAAACTTTAAAGTTTCATTTATCATTTAAGTTATATATATATGTGTATGTTTGTATATATATATATACAGATGGAGGACAAAATAATACGAACATCTGTGAAATAATGGAAAATCTTTAGTAATAGAGGGTTGGACCACCCTTTGACTGAAGTACAGATTTAATGTGACGTGGGATAGATGCATAAAGGTTATGGACAATATTTAAAAGAATATTAAGCCATTCCTCATGCAGAATGGTCTTTAATTCCTAAAGGCTGGATGGAGGTGGAAATCGGGAACGAAGTTTGGACTCCAAATATTCCCATAAATGTTCAGTAATATTCAAGTCCGGAGACCTAGATGGCCAGGCAAGATGTTCAACTTCATCATCATGCTCTTCGAACCATGCTTGAACACATCTAGCAGTGTGGATAAGGGCATTGTCATCTTGAAAAAGGGGTCACTTTTTTCAGAAAATACAGTGGACAAAAGGTGGGACATGATCCCCTAGAATGCTTAGATAGTGATTGAATTTGATTCTCTCACATGTAGAATAACAAGTGGTCCAAGACCACCCCAATATATTGCACCCCATACCATAGGAGCCAGCCCCATGCTTCACAGCCAGCAAGAGGCATTCAGGTTTAAACACTTCTCTGGGCATTCTCTAAACATAAACGTGCCCGCTTATCTGAAATAGGGTGAATGACAATTCATCTGACCATATTACCTGTTGCCACTGCTGTAGAGCCCAGCTTTGTGATCTCTGCACCATTGGCATTGCTTGAAAGCATTAGTTGCTGTTATCAAGGGTTTACAAATTGCCACTCTGTCATAAATGTTCGCAGCATGAAGTTTCCTTTTGACTTTTCTTGAAACAGGATTCTGGAGATGACTGTTCATTTCAAATATTATTTCGGATACTGATTGCTTGTGCTTTCGAGCTACTATGCACTTCAAGACTCGTCTATCCCTATCAGCAAGCTTTGACTTTGGCAACGGTTGTGCTTTGCAGATGTTGTCTTACTCTTTTGTATACACTGTCATAACGCTGATACTGTATTCCTTACAAATCCCAAAAGGTTTGCTGCTTCTGTTACCAACGATCCACTAAAACGCGCCCCAACAAATATTCCTCTTTAGAACTCTGACAGGTGTGATGTTTCAACTTACCACAGACAGTTTGATAGACACATGCAATGCAGGTAACTGCTGTTGAGACTGATATCTTCCTCCTTATGCTTACTAGGTGGCAGACTTCTGTTGCAGGTGGCGCGATTGTACTGCAAGTGTGAAATCGTATACTTTTTCACAGGTGTTCTTATTATTTTATCCTCCATCTGTATATATATATATATATATATGCATGGGGGGACATACTAATTTTTAAAAGGCTTATGGGGCATAGTAAAAATAAAAGGTTGAGAAACACTGATTTAGATTATTAGAATAAATATTCAGGCTTTATTTTTATTTCAATCATAAGACAAAATTCACATGTACCGTTAGAGGAATTTTAAGATTTTTTTTATTGAAGATAAGTTAACCTTTTTGTAATTTGTGTGAAATAATTACACATGAATTACAAATTTTTATTCTATAAAACATCTTATTTTCATTCCAGGACTCTGACTCTACTGACAATATTGATTTCCTCTTTGAAGATATAAACTCTGATGTTTATCAAGGAAACAGTGGCTCTGAAAGTCCTGATGATTTCGTTCTTCTCAACTTTGTTCCAGGATATGGATTTGAAATCGCTGATTGTGGACCTAAACCACCTCCTTACACTGAAAATGTAATTGGCATTCCTCCTCCTCCATATGAGAGTTCCAATGATGTATCTGAGTCAAATAAAAATGTATCACCAGAAGAGAGCACTGCTGCTCAAAATGATGAAACTCCTAATGAGTAATACCAAAAATCATTTCTCCTAATTGAAAGTACTTAATTATTTATATCTAATATTCACTCTGTTTTTGATTATATGATTTGGTTAAAATCGTTTTACTTTTCAATTGCAATCAACTTTTTATAAATTGACGTAAATACTATTATGTTTGATTTTAACCCATTGACTAAGATTTATATGATCTTTAAAAAAAATGTTTTTTGTGTTGATTGAGAACCAACTAGATTGATTTTTCAAATTATTTTTTTTGTCACTATTTGGTTGAAGTATTTTCCTATTATAATAGATGCTGCTTGTTATAATTACATTAGAAATGAAATAATTGATGGAAAATAAGATTGATTAATATCTTAATGAACATACTTTACAGATAATATTTGTATAAAATAATCTATAAATAAATTTTAGAACATCAAGAGTATTAATTTTTTACTTTGTAGTGAAAATTTTAATTCAAGGAAGAAAATCGTATTGCAAGAATTAATGTGTTATTCTGTCTGTGTGTGCCTCATGAATTAATGTTGGTAATTAAAATTTTTCCAGATATTAAATTTGGTGCATTGTTTGAAATTTGCAAATTGATTTTTTTCTTCTGCATTACCATCTTAATTGTCAGCTTAGTTTTCAGCATATATCTTTGTAAACTTTTGGTTAGTAAGTGAAAAACTAAGTAAATTTAAAGCCTAACTAGTAATATAAAAAAAAAAAATTAAGTCAATTCCTACTTAGATCAACAAAGAAAATTTTTATTTTAGCTACCTTTTATTAAATAGTTACAATTAATATAAATATGTATATACATATGCCAGAATCACAACATTAAGTGGTGATTAATTTTTATTAATTATCATTAAAGTATCGTATTGTCATCCAAAACAATCGTGTATATAAAATTTCAGTTCAACTGAATGCTTTAAAACGTGAGAAAAAAACCTTTTCAAGTTTTGACACAAGTCGCCAAAAATGATGCCAATGTGGCTCTATTTGTAATTCTTTAAATAATTAGTTTTAATCAATTAATTTTTAATTTTTATTAATTATAATTAAATTACTGTATTGTCATCCAAAATAATCATGTGTTAAAATTTCAGCTCAATTGAGCGCTTTAAAATATATTTCATTAATGATTGAAAATTCCACCAAGATAAATAAATATACAGAGAGTGGGAGCTAATAGTAAGAATTGAAAAGAATGGTATTGGTGGTCATTTTAAACACGAAGCAAGTTGTTGTTGCAGCTTAAATTAAGAATGCGGGATTTGAGGACTGTTTTTTATTTTTGAGTTTAAAAAAGGCTGCACTGGAAGAAAATGGTTGTTTAATGATAACTAAGTATTATTTCTGAGACTTCAAAATTTTTTTGAAATTAGCATATAATTTAAATGAATATTTATTATTTTAAAAATTCAGGTCATAAATATATATTTAAGGTAGCATATTTATAATTATGATATGTAGAATCCTACAAGATCTTCTGTTGTCAATTGCAATGCACTTCAACTCTTCTCCTCTTAAAGTAAATGCTTTATGAGACCTCATTTCAGATAATCAGAGTAATTGTGAATTTTTTCTGAACAATTTTATTAGAACATTTTCTTTCCTTATAGCTTTTATATTTGAAGCTTGTTGTTCCCCAAAATAAATCATTGATTAAATGGCATTGTTAAATTAAAAAAAAAAAACTAGTAAAATGAAATGTTTTTTTTTGAATTGCTGTGTAATATTAAGATTCAGTAAGCTTGCAAAGAGGGGGAGGGGAAGACTAAATGATTTAAATTATTTTTTTAAAATTTGTTACACTAATACTTTGTGATTTAAGCAGCATCTGTTGTTCTAGTGAAAATTTATTAAAGAATTTTTTTAATCATATGGTTAATTTTTCAAAAAGAGATACATTTAAAGAAAAAATTTATATATACATATCTTTTTTAAAAGATGAATGAATTAAATCAATTTTCGAATGCTATTTCGAATATATTTATTGACTTAAGTTATTAAATTTAAAAAGGTGAATAAAGTTTTCTGGAGCAAATTTCCATTTCCAGTAGGCTTTAATCTAGGTTTACCTTCAATTGTGCAATATAAGTGTGTATTAAATGTGTTTATGTGTATATATTGGTTTATAAACTAGCACTTATATTAATAAAATCAAAATTATTTATTAAAAAATATTGGAAAATGTGTAAAGCTTTCATGGTATTCAAATATATATGTATTGTGGAAATAATTATAGAATAATTTATTTCAGTCAGTTCAGTGGTTATATGCTTTTCATAATAACATAAAAAAAGAAAAAGGAAAAACATGTTGATCAATTAAAAAGAAAAGTTTGTATCAAATAAAATTCTGAAAATAGGTTTCTAAATCTTGTTAGAAAGCTAAATTTTTTCAGGTGATACATTTTGGTTTGGTTGTGATGAATAATAAATTTTTATTGTATATCTCATAAATGTTTAGATACTCATATATATTTTATCACATATCTGTATGTTCAAAACAATTGCATAAAGTTAAAAGTTAATAAAAAGTTGTTGTGAAGTTACATTGTAATAAATTCTAATTATTATATATTTATTGCATTATAAGAATTTAAAAACTTTTTATAGTGTTTATTAGCTATATTAAAATTAAAATTATATGCATCTATTAAATGAATTTTTGTAAGATATATTTGTAAACAGTACGTAATTTGAGCTTGAGAAGGTGCCATAAATAAATTTTTTCATATTTAGATGCATTACAAATTTATCTGTATTGAAACAACAAAATGTGCTGTTAAAAACCAAATTGTAAAAAAAAAAAAAATTACTTGTGTTTGTTTTAATTCCAAATTCTACATCTGTTGGTAATATGGAATGTATAAAATTTTTGATGTTAAACCAATATTCCAGAAAGTTCCACCTTTTTAACCAAAGCATTTTTTTTCTTTTTTTTCTATTGCATGAATGTATTAGCTTCTACATGCTATTACTGTATAAGTATTCAGTATACCATAATCATCATACTTTTATGTTATTTATACATAAGTATTTTGTATAAATGTCTCTTAACACATTACCAATTTTTCATGTGTGTTTTATTATATTTATATGTATATATATTAATGTGTTTGCATGTGTGGAATTTCAGAAAATCTCAATCTTATCCTTCTGCTCGATAAATCCATTACTATTCACTCAAACATTTATATAAATTGCTTATCCTCTTTTCTGTTTTTGTGCTTTTAAAATATATTGTTCCTTTTTTTATTCTATATTTTGTAAATGTTATGTGAATAGTTAAGCTGTGCAATTTTACCTCATTTACTACTTTTTTCTTGTATTATTCTCATTTCTAAATACTCTGTCATTTGCTGTAGTTTTTATTGCCATGTTTGGAAAACATTCATGTTATGACATTTTTAAGTGTGCCAAAATGTTATAGAAATAAAAGTATACAAATTTAAAAAAAATGTTCTATTAGTATTAATTTTGTTAAAACAAAAAATTTTCCACATTTACATTGAAACCTCAAATGTAGTTAATGATTTAAAAGCAATTTCTTAAGTAAATCAAAGTTTGTAACTCATTTAAGAAAATATTAAATAAACTGATATTTTAAGAAGAATAAGAATTTTGATTAAAAAAAGCGAGTTGGGAAACATGAGTTCAGATTATCCACACCTAGATGACACTTATATATGAAGACAACTGTGTCAAAATTTTTAACACAAAATTTCAGTAGGCTTATGTTTTTTGCTTAACTTTACCTTTGTAGTTTGAGCTAAACCTAAGAATTTCACAATTTTAATCTGCATATTTGCTAGTACAGATTTGGTAGAGTATTAATGTCTCCAAAAAAAAAAAAAAAAATTCTTACTCTTTTTCCATTTAATTCTTAAATTCTAGAATCCTATTATATAATTCCTCTAAATGCTTTGATGTAGTAAAGAGATGAAATTTGAATGGAAAAAGAATCTGTCATACTATTTTACCTACTGCATTATGATTTACTGCAGTTTTTTCATGCAATATTTCTTTTTGAATCCCTACATTGAAAATCAATACATAAACAAAATACTCAACTTTGGGAAATTTAATCCGTTAGAACTAATTAATTAATTAAAGATATTCAACTGTAAAATTAATTATATACACTGTTCACTCTTAAAATAAATAGTCAAATTGTTTTCTAAGGTCTTCATTAACATAAAAAAAATAAGACACTGAAATTTTGACATTAACTATTTTTTCGTGACAAAAATGATAATCTTCGCAATCCGTGGAAAACGCAATTTCTGCTATGAAACTATTTGTCTTCCCCGCTAAAATACTCATCATAGAACTCGTGCTGCCATATTTCTTGAAAGAGTAGATTTCAAAGAATATTCCTGCCAAGTATCGTCAGAATATTCGTAAAAATGGTTATTCTATGTAATTTTAAAGCGAGTGGTACTTATTAGTACCATTAGTAGGTAAAGGGTTAAAGAACAACTAGGAAGTATTTGCCACCCCAAATTTTTTTTAAACTTAGTTCAAAATTTTGAAGCTAGTGTAACATATTTCAGCTCTATTTGTAGTACTTAGATCAAATCTACACTTAATATGTCTTTGCATCTTCAACATTTTATGATTTAATCTAAATGTCTGAAACCAATCAAATTTTTTTCAGTAAATTCTTTTTATTGGGATATGTAAATTTGAAGGGGAAAAAAATCTATGCTAAAGAGTAACAATTAATATAAGATTTATTTTGCAAGTAAAAGAAACACGATGGTGTGCTTTCAAAAGTTTTTTCATAGATATGAAATTGTCTTCAAAGTAATTACATTTTCTGTATCTATAAATATTCCCAGAAAACTTTATACAGAATTACATAAAAATATGTTAAGTTATAAAGGAACTTGTTGCAAAATAAGTAAAAACACTAATTGAATAATTAGCCTCAGCCTTGCAGACTATTTCATGTTGCTGGTAGCTCGAAGACTGTTTAGATGGTATTCCAGTTCCTGCCAAGTGTTTGTAAATGTTTTCTGTTATGCAGTCAGTTTTTTAAACATTTCATATTATCGATTTATTGATTTTGCATCAGGACAACTGTGCATTGGAATGTCCTTACGCTGAACATTAATGGGTGAAATCGCTTCATGAAACCAAAACACACATTGGGCCTTCACTTGAATTGGCGGCATTTTGCTGAAAATGATGTATTTCTTACAAGTCTTCCCCCAAGTCCCTCTTGGAGATCTTCCACCATCTACTTCACACACACACAAAAGAAAATCTGACCTATTCAGTGATAGAAAAGTTACATTATTATGTTAAACAGTTATTTTGTAATGAATTTTTATATTCAGGGCAAGATTTTGGGTTTACCCTATATAATATTTTATTTAGAATAATTAGTCCTATTCCTACAAATCAGGCTTCTTATTCATTTTGTTGCTGGCATATAATACTCCACTAGTATTCAGTGTCAGTCATTTGGTCAGCTAATCATGGCACTGAACTGCAGATTTACAACTTAAAATATTATTTTGCTTGATCTTAATATTTTCTATCATTAAGGCTACACAGTACCCTACAAATTTCATATTTACTGAAAATTTCTTTTATTTTTTTTGCATTTTCTTGTGGCTTATATCATTGACACGCTTGCCACCAAATTTCAGATCGGTTAACAAATCAGTTTTTAAAATATTTGAAGTTTTCTGAGCTTAGGTTTTGATTTCATTTTAAAGCATTTTTCCACTATAAATTGAATTTATTAAAAATATTTTTGAGCACAATCAACTCTTTTAGAGTGAAATGCTTATTAATTCCAATTTTCTTTACTAAAATCATTTCTGCTTGATTACATTTTGAGTTTTTTGAATTCTCATGTTTAATTAATTAAAATTGATTTCATGGCCAGTTTTTGCTTTAAAAAATAGTTTATAAAACTTAGAAGCTTTATCATTAATTTTTTCTTGTTGAGAAAATGCCATGGCCTAAACAATCTCAGGTTACTGTGAGAAACGATATTTTGAAGAGATGGAATACTTCTGAAAATAATATATCTAAAAACCAGTCCTCAGCTGATACTGTAATCAGACTTCTGGATACTAGTATTCTGTGAATTCAAGTATTGCAGATAAAGCTGAATATTTCCTTAATGTGCAAAAATACATTATACTAAACATATTGTAGTACTATATTTTTGTATTTTAAAATTGTACAAAACATGAGCTAAAACTTCCTAAACTGTCCAATTTAAAACTGACAAAAATTAAATTTTATGAGCAAACCTGGCTATTTTTAGCTTAAGTTCAAATTATTACCATTTGTATGTAAATGTTTTGTGTTGCAAAACTTTTGTAAAAATATTAGGTTAAGATTAAGCTGAATATAAACTATTGTCATAAAAAATGCTATCGATATTATGTAAAAATATATTTGAATTAATAAAATTATTTTCAGTCATATTTAATTAAAATAGTGTTTTAATGTAAAAAAATTTATTGGAAAATAACAAAGTAAAAAATTAGAGTTTTACTGACATTATAAGTTTTTGTTTTATGTCTTTACAAACTTTAAATGCATTTTTTCCAGACTTTCAATGTTGAAGGTATAAATGTTTTTTAATCTCTAAGGCTTTTTTTTCTGTTTATCATAGGCCCTTGAAATTTTTTGTATATACTCCCAAACGTATGTTCTACAGAAGTTAGTATGGATTTAGGGTGGAGATCTCTAGTTATTTTTTAAAAAAATGCTAAAGTTACTATTTTAAAAATTTTCATGTTTTTTCCAGGTTTTGATAGATAAATAATTATTAAAAATCAACAAGGGAATACATTTTCAAATCTATACTAACTTTTGTTGGCAATAATCTTAAGAGACATAAATATAACTTAAAATGACTGAAAATTTTTAATAAGTAAGCATTTTTTATATAAAAGTGTGGAAAAATTTCAAAAATTCTAAATTTTTTAAAATTGCAAAGCAATGGCTGGTCAAACTGACTTATTACTTTCAGAATCAACTTAATAATATAATCTGAATATAAAACAAAAATTATTTTTACTGTTACTGTCTCTAAAAATTTTTTCTTGAAAAAGGGTACTGTGTAAGGGTGTGTAAGGGTACTTAATAAAATCTTTAATATGAACAAAACAAATTACTTAATATATACTATATAAAGGAACGAAACACTTAGTGCCATATCATCTATTTGATCAGTTAGCTGGCTTGTTAAAATCAGGAAAAATGTGTAAATGATAGCATTGGAAACAACTGCTATGTCAATTTCTCTAAATTCCATTATCAGCCATGAGAATAAGAAATCAACCAAGTAAATTTGTGTCTTTGATTAGAAATAATTTTAAAATACCTAAAGAAATTGAACATTAAACGTAGGAAATCCAGCTCTGACAGTTCGAAAAACTCTTCAGAGACAGAAATAAAATTTAGGGGATTGTACAAACTCCGCTCAATATTTGGTTTAAAATGAAAACGATTTTTGACAGTTTTTGTCCCTGTGGATCGATACCAGACGACAAACTATTACATGCATGAAATAGTATATATTTTTGTTGTATGTAAAAGTATATACTTTAAAATTTCGACCTAAAGTATCTGTAAGTTTTAGATGATGTATATTTAATAATATGTCAAAATTCTTGTTAGAACTATTGTAGGACGTTTTTTAAAAATAATTTAAATTAACATATATATATATATATATATAAGAAGACATGATTAAGATTATATATAGGATTACTAAAAATTACTAAACATAAGTAATTAAAATCAGATAGGAAAAGCATAATATTGAAATTTCCAATATTTGGTGCAATTAAAAGAATACCTGATTATAGTATTTTTTGAGACAAGTCAAATATTAGGAAACGTTAGTGAAATATTTTAGATTTTTCTCTGATTACCTGGAATAAATAACAATTGAGAACCAGCTGATTAAAGTTTGGCTTTTTTATAGTATGAAAGTAAAGTTCATTCTGCCATGCCAAGACAAATAACTTTTTTTTTTTAAAAAAGTCCCATTAGAACTTATTATTTTTGAGTGAATGCTCTTATGTTTCACTTACATTTTAAATTTGCGTTCAATGCATGGATGATATAATCCTATAGACGTCATTATTTCTGAAAAATGTTAAAAAAGTAGGATGAATTTACATCAAAAACATCTGTGGCGTTATTCTGCACTAACGCTGATCCGAATATCTGATACCAATCTTGGGCCTTTCCCAGGAGATGACCTTTCAAATAAGCACATGATAAATCACTGAGTATTTCTAGTAATTTTATTTGATTATCAATATCTTCCAAGAAGTCGGTCACATTCTCCGACCCGGAAAAGTACACTTCTGGGTAAACATTAAACCCATTCGAGCTTCTTACCCCGGGGTCATATAAATTAAATTTCGTTGGGCGCCAATGTGAAATTGCCCCCCTAGGGTGCCTTCTCTTTGATTATCTGCGTGAGCTAGAGGTGTAGGATTAACTAAAGAACTAGAAGTTTCCATGTTCTTAAAATGACTTTATTAAGAACTTGAACTTAAACGTTTAACAGATTAGGTAATAATATATGTGAGAGAATCTACGATGACAAAACACACAATATAAGTAATACCGAAACAGCGTAACTCGGACCACTATCAATATCTAACCTACCTAATCTCAATTCCAATAATATCACAAGTCCTAATATTAAATAGTCAATCCTACCTTGATCCGATCACCGATCTAATCATAAGGGAGTTGCGTCTTTACTCGAGTGCAATGGTATGCACCTTGACCTAATGGTTCTATCTTCGGGATAACCTCTGTTGGCTGTCACTTCACAATCGTATCACTTCTATCATAACATTCCCCAAATTGCCATCTCACTTACTCAAACTTCTGATATTTAAAAGTTATCTAATTTGCATCTTATATTCACGTTTCACTTCTTGGGTTTTGGTTGGAAAAGAGTTGCCATTAATCCTGGCCCCAAAGAACCCAAAGGACATGTTAATGAAAAGACGCGTGAGCCCGTCACACATATACATATATATATATATATATATATATATATAAGTAGTATGTTTATTAATACACACGAAAAAAAACTTTCATTTAAAGAAAACTAACTTTTTAAAAATGAAGAAAATCACCTTCACTGAAAGTTTTTTATAAAATTAAATCGTTAATGATTGTTAAATACATTTTCGTACTGATTGGTGTATTAAGAATTGCATTAATTTGAAGTTAAGGAGGTTGTAACATCGATAACATTTTAAAAGTTAATCACATTATTTTTATCATAAAATTAATGTATGTCATAAAATAAATTTTTAGTAAATAATGTTATTAAAATTCATAACAGTTTATCAAAAGGTATCCGACTCAATTAGTAAACAGTGATTTTTTAAAAAAATTTTCATAAATGGATAATTTTATGATATTTGTGTCACTTAAGATTAGAATACATGTATAGAATTGTTTTAAGGACATTTCGACAAAAAATTTATTTAGGTACTAAAAATTATCAAAATTAACTTAGAAAACATTTTTTTTCAAAAATTACTATCCTTTTATAAAAAATGCTTCTAAAATAATAATATTTTGTGTGTGTGCTTACGTAAAGTAAAGACTTCTCCAGAGAGTCTGAACTATTTGTTTTGAAAAATTCACATTATTATCAGAGTTACAGCCAATTAAAATAATTATCGGCGTTTTTTTCTTAAAATTTCTCCCCTCTGTTGCCGTAAAACATGGATAAATCCACTTCTAAGTCATATATTTCAAAAATTCTAGTTGAGCCTCTATACAGAGGTCTAAACTATAGACAGGCAAAATATTATTATAATAGAAGCGTTTTTCACAAAAGGAGAATATTTTTAAAATGGGAACATTTTAAAAATATGGAAATGAACATTCTATGTTCAGTTTTTGTCAAAATATTGTACTTAAATAATTTTTTATTGTAATAACATTCTTAAAACAATTTTACATACATTTTCTAATCTAAGTGACACTAAATATCATAAATATTATCCATTTATACGCTTTTGCAAAATCACGGTTCCGAACGTAGTCGGATGCCTTAAACCAGTGCTCCGCAACCTTTTTATCGCCGCGGACCGGTCAACGTTTGTTAATTTTACCACGGCCCGCTGAGGGGAGGATGTTGATGGTTTATATTTTAGACTTTTTGATTTAATAATTTTAATTTAAGTGTATTTAATTGTGGCTTCTGAATAAAATATAGCTATACTCTGTTTCACCTCAAGTTGGTAGCGTTGGGAAAGGTAGGGAATGTAACAATCCGCTTGAAAAAGTAGTTCCAACTAGTTTTGGAATTTAAATCAAAGCAAATGCACAGAAAATTGTTAAAAAGTATCATGTATTATAGAAATGGTGGGTTTAAAGATATATTTTAAGTTAATCACATCTTAAAAGCATTTCTTCTTTAATACCTGTGAACGAATACAGTTGAAAACAACAACTTGACTTTTGGCTGACAACATTTGGCTGAAAAAGCCGGTTTTCAAGATTACATTCTTCCAAAGTATTCGCGCCAATCAACGCCATTTGCTTTGCGACTTGATAGTTAATTAATCAATATTTTTAAACATATTGAAATGCAAACCCTTAAATATCTCGATTAAATAAAAAGCTTACTATTATCAAAAACCTATACAATTTTAAAGAACAAATTTTTCAAGAGCATTTTTTTTTCTGCTCGCCAAATATGGAGAATTTTATATATTTGTTATAGTCACACTCTTCTCCTAGAGTAACCCCGTAGCGGCTGTAAATTGGTCATCGTACCCTTCCCAGCGCTGCCAACTTAAGGTGAAACGGAGTATACACCAAAAAATGAATATAAACGGATTTAACAAGGAATATTAAGTGATTTTCATAAAAAGTAGTCCAAACCTAAGAAAAATATATCACAGTAAATAAAAGAGAAATAATTTAATGTTTCTTGTGCGGACCGGTAGCATTTGATCCGCGGACCGGGGGTTGCGGAACACTGCCTTAAACCACTATAAATTTGTCCTATGATAGTAGTGTTTGTAGAGACGAAACAAATTATCTCTTTTTAATTTACAACTCGT
The DNA here is from genome assembly GCA_019973955.1 of Trichonephila inaurata madagascariensis. Taxonomy (NCBI): domain Eukaryota; kingdom Metazoa; phylum Arthropoda; class Arachnida; order Araneae; family Nephilidae; genus Trichonephila; species Trichonephila inaurata. The sequence continues at coordinate 93,790 of BMAV01014652.1, read as the reverse complement.
ATTAAAGTAATCAGGGAGGAGGGATGGCACTTAATCTTTTGACCAGAGGCTATAAAAAAGCATCTATATCTAATACAAATCTGCAAAGCAGGAGAAAACAAACCAAAACAGATATAATTCCTAATTCTCATTCCTACTGCCATATATTTGAAGAAAAATTTACTTTATAAATATTGATATATTTCAGAAATTATCTATTGACTTGACTAAAAAGAAAAAGATAAAAAACAGAAAATCTTTTTGTTGTATGAGTGGCTAGTTTTTAGGAAACCTCTTTTGAGGGTTTTAAAAAAGCTTAGGTACAGTAAGTAGAAGTAGCCTTTGCCTGTCGCGCGCAGGAAGAGAAAAATTACCGAAAAGAAAGCCTTTCACGTTTCTTTACCTTTTATTTTGCTTTTTGATGGAAGCTGAAGTAATTCAGAGATTTCTTTCAGTCTTTTATCAAAAGGAAGTTTCAGAAATAAAGGACAAAAGGGAGGGGGAATCCTCTTTTGAAGAAGTTTTTTAAAAGCTGTAAGATTCGGTATCGGAAGATAAGGCTTTTGATTCAGCGCTTTTTATATGTGGTTTTACGATACTTTTTCTAACCGTAAAATTTTGTAGTAAATGCAAATAGAACGTAACAGCTTATGAGTGCATTTTTAAATGCAAATACTGTATCGCCATTTAGAGTAACAGGCGGAACTGTTTTAAAATTTCTGAAGCATTTGAATTAAAGGAACGTTTTAGAATTTTTTTTAGCATTTTTGATGGGGAAAGCACGATTTAAAAACTCGTAGTTCACAGTTGAGTCATAAATATTTAAAGTACTTCTGTTGGTTATTCCAATGAAAAAGAAAAGGCTAAATTTATGCTAGAAATGGGGGGTGGGGGAGAGAATGGGAAGAAAATTTTTTCCTGTTTTTTCTTTGTTTAAATTTCGAGGGATCATGCCAATATTACAAATAATTTCCCTCGTTAATACTGGAAAATTAATGTTAAATATTTCTCTAAGCTTATTAATTATTATTAGGAACAGAGGCGGACCAACGCGTTAATGATTTTTTTAACCCTTTTTAAACTGTATTTTCTGAATGAAACATTTTATTCATCTAATGCTGTGTGATTGCAATTCTTTTTTTTTGTCAAGAGAACTACGCCTATCGATTTCCTATTCCTTCTGATAACTCCTTGGTGCCTTGCAATTAATATTATTTAGTGTATAAAATCCATTTAAAAATAAGGACATCAAGGAGAAAATTTTTGAAATCCATTATTTAATAATAGTTAAACATTCATGAATGTGTCATTTGATGAATCGATCCACAAATACTTTTCAAATATATACATTTCACATCCAAAAGATGTCTAGAAGCCTTCCACAGTTACAATAGATATATAAAAATATGTGGTTTTATAAAGAGTTATAAATAATGGGAACTAAATAAGTTGAGTTTCATACCGGCGTTCACACATGGATTCTATAATTCACAATTTCTCTCTCTATTATTAGCTCTCTCTCTCTCTCTATATATATATATAAATATTCTTGTCCAAATTTTCAATCGTTAATAAAATACTTTCTATTCATCGAATTACGTTCAAATAAATTTTTTTAAGCTTGTACTGGATGGCACTTGATCTTAATACGGTTTTTTAAAATATTAATTTATTAATTAAATAAAATTAATTACCGGTTTTCGACGCCAACTTAGATTCGCTTCCATTGTTGTAACAATGTAACTGTTAAAACAATGACAAAAGTTAGTGTTGAAAATCAGTTTTTCAGTTAAACTAGCCAAACTGGGTGTACATTGTTACAACAATGCAGACAAATCATGCTCTTTTCAATTTCTACTATTAGTTCACTCTCTACCTATATATATATATATAGGGCGGGCTGGTCAGGGAGGGTACAACATTCGTCTTTGATTAATTATAATTTAACTGTTCGTAACTATTTACATTCTGTTTACATACAGATAATCATACAGTTTCATGTCTTCAATGTCCTTCAACGTCTTATATTGTTCCTAACAAATCACGCGGTGTTATCGTCTTTCTTCTCATAATTCCAATATGGCGTCGTCTCAGGTTCAGCGTCGTAGTGCGTCTAACCTCTGGCACACACACAGACTCCCAAAGCATGAGAAAGCTCGTAGGGGCATTCGCATAAGAGTTAGTGGTGTGGCTTGATATAAGCAGGACACTATATATAAGAATATATATATATATATATATATATTTTTTTATATATATACTTGTTCAAATTTTCAATCATTAATAAAATACTTTCTATTCAACCATTCAAAGTAGGAATTGATTAAATTTTTTTTTATATATTACTTGTTTTGTATAATGGCCGGCTGGGTGGCGTTTTGGCTTTGTCGCTGGCCTTATGCATCTAAGGTTGCGGGTTCACCCCGGTTTAAATTCGGGGGATTTTCATGATGCAGAAAATCGACAACGGCTATGTCGTATGATTATACGACATGTAAAAGATTTCTAGAGTGTCTGTTTGGCTTGGAAGTTCTCGGCAAAATTAAATCCTAGTGCAGGTTCACATTGTCAGAGCTCTTGTGGAAATTGGGCGACAAAATTACCTGCGGCGATTGGTGTACGCCTATATGGTGCCACATTAAAAAGAGATACCAGCTTCCGGGTCTGTAATGGTAAAACACCAATCAAAGCCCTTTAGAAATAAAAAGAAAATGTTTTGTACATAGTTATGCACTTACCTTATTTTTTTTTTTCTTTGAGTATTTTTTGGTTAAAACTCCGACCGGAAATTTATTAGAATATGATTTATGTGGCGAAGAGTTTCTGTTGTGTTTTATGATACATATTTTTAACTGAGTATGTAAATTCCTTTTTTTATAAGTAAATTTTTTTTTGCCTGGAAGAGTTTGGGAAAGATATTATTTTCTAAATGTTTTGGGTTTTTTAATACTATAAACCTTTTGATTTTAAAAAAAGAAAAAAATGTAAAATAAAGTTTTTTCTTAAATTTTTAATGGGGAAAAGAACTCCCACGGCTGACCCCCGAAAAAAATTAATTAATTTCCTTTTTTGTGGAGGAAAAAGGATTTAAAAACCAAGGGAAGGATTCATTTTTTAAATTCTGTGCATAGTTTTTTTAAGAATCAGTTTAAAAAGAAAAAGTATTGTAAAAAATTTTAAATTTTTTCCCTGCTCTGTTTTTACGTTATTTCTTTGAAATTTTTTTTGGTCCGTCTTGGGAAGGAAAATAAATTGTTATAAAAAACATAAATTTTATTCTTAAAGGTTTCTCAAAAAAAAAATTTTGTTTTTTAACCACCCTATTTTTTTTAAAGGGGTTTTTAAAGTGTTTTGCTTCGTATTAAATTACTTGGAATCACAAAAGTTTCTTTCAGTAAAATTAAATTAAAGGCATTTAAACCCCTTTTTTTAGGAAAAATTTTTAAAAAAAAATTTTTTTTTTGAATTTTAGTTTTAATATTTTTTTTTTTAGATAGCCCCCGAAGAAGTTATATTTAATAGGATCATGTGTAAATAAAAAAAAATCAAAAGTTACATGTTCTGAACTATTTTAATTAAACAATTATATATCGTATAAGAAGATTGCATTGCAGATTTTTTTTATTGCATGTAAATAATAAATAAAAATTTTCGAAAATTTCCCTTTTTAAGATTCTAGAGCTTCTCAGCCTGCAACAACATCACGAATTCTTTTTAATTTTCGTAGTTTTTTAAAATTTTTATCTTTTGCCTCTTTTTAATTTTTTTTTTAAAAATTTTTGGTAAATTTGATGTTTCCAAAATTTTAAGAAAATTACAAATATAAATATCCATGAAAAAAAAAAAGCTTCGTTTCTAAGAAAACCCCTTAAAATTTTTTTCGAAAACAATTGTTTAAAAATAAATCGGAATTCTTTGTGACCTTAACAAAATGTAAAGTTAACCTGCGGCTTTCTACATCGAACAAATTGAAAAGATAAAATAATAATTTCCAGCCTTTTGTTTAGAAAGGGAAAGAGAAAAATAAATGAAAGTTTTTAGTTTCGAGAATCAAAGGAATTGCCTAAATATCACAAAATAACTGGAAAGTAACTACTGAGTTCTTTCAACGTATGAATTTTTTAAATTTTTGTAAAGTCTTATTGTAATTTCCCCAAAAACCCCCATTAAAGTAATTGAATTTTTCGGTACTTTAAATTTCATTCCTGTTTATCGTTGTAATTGGAGTTCTTTTCCATCTCCCCTTCAAAGGAAATATTTTTCGCATGAGACGACTTTGAAGTTTTTTTGGATAAAATAGTTTTGTACAGACTTTTTATAAATATTTTGTTATTTTTAAATTTTTGGGTTTTTGGGTTAGATATGAAAAATTTGAATCATGAAAAAGCATTTACTTCCTATTTTTCAATTCCTACTATTAGCTCACTTTTCTTCTATATTTATTTATTTATCTTTGGGGGAATTTTTTTAATCGTTAATTTAAAAAAATTTTAAAGCGCCCCAATTAAACTGAAATTTTTTATACTTTATTATTTTTTGGGTGAAATACAGTAATTTAATCATAATTTAAAAAAAAAAATAAAATTTATTAAAATTAATTATTTAAAGAATTACAAATACACAAGCCCTGTTGGATCATTTTTATGATTTTTCGAAATTTTTGGGACTTGTTTTCCCAAACTTTTTTGAAAAAGGTTTTTTTTTTTCAGTTTTAAAGCATTAAATTGAAAATGTTTTATATAACGATTGTTTTGATGACAATAATTTTTACTTTTAAGGGTAATTAATAAAAAATTTAAATTTTTTTCTCTTTAAAGTTGTGGGTTCTGGCAATGTATATAATTTTTTATATTAATTGTAAACTATTTAAAAAAAAGTAGCTTAAAATTTACTTTTTGATCTAAGTAGGGAAATTAATTAAATTTTTTTTTTTTATATTACTTGTTTATTTAAATGTTCTTTTCTTTTAAAATTTTACAACTGCAATTTAAGTTTATTTTTTAAATTTTTAAAATGATTTTCCTTTTTTCGTTTGAGAGAGAAAGGGAAAAACTTTTGTCAACCAGTTTAAAGGGTTGGGATTTCAATTTTTATAACATCACCCCGTAGCTATCACGGATTCCAAAATTAAAGAAAAATTTTTTTGCATGAATAGTCAAAAACTTTTAACTTTTTTTTATTTAAATTCAAAAAACGAGTTGAGGATTTTTTAATTAAATAATTTTTTACTTAAATTTTTTTAAAAAAAAAAGGGGTTTAAGGTTGGGTTTTGTGGGTTATTGGAAATATTCATTTTGCTTTTTTTTACTTTTGGGGATTTTTACTTTTCAAAAAAAAAGAGAAAAAAAAAAACCCCCCAAAGTTATTAACCTTTTTTTTATTTTTGCTTTTACTGTACAATTTTTCCCGAATGTTGGGAAAAAAGCCGGGGGGAAAGTACCTTTATTTCCCTTTTAAAAAATTTTTCCCAAGGAAAAGTTTTTCCCGGAAAAATTTTGCTATCTAGAGATTTAGAGTGCTTACAAATATATCGTACCACTGAAAGCAACTGCTTCATACCCCTACATTGAATAGGTTCTCAATGCTTTTCATGAACTTCTTTAAATTAAATTAAATTCTTACGTCAACTTTATTCACCTCATCCTTTATTCTATAAACATTACAGTAGCAAGATGCAAAATAAAACACACATTTCAGGTCAAAATTGCAGAATATTATTTTGCACATTTTATTTTAATCAGTTATAGAAATAAATAATTAGTATCTAACGGTTCTTTTCGTATCCTTTTACTAATCCTTAAGGGCAGTGCTTCTCAAACATTCCATATATGCGACCCAATATTCAACCATAATTCCCCTTCAAAACAAAATATTCAATTCAATAATATTATATTTTGACACTAAAGCTGCAATAATACTTTTTCTTAAGTGCCACCAGCGTATATAAACGTCTCTCTGAGCCAAAGCGTTAATTGCCCCGGACGTATATATACGTCTTTCTGAAGTACGATCTTTTCCGTGCACTGCTTTTCACAAAATTATTCCAAAGGCTTCGGAATGCAGTAAAAGGACCTTGACAGTGATTATGAAGGGTTTACTTATTTCAGAGGATTTGCTTATTTATTCTTTTCTCCTCCAACACATCACATACGCTGGCCTATGTGGAAATGGTGGCATTGAGGAGTGAATCATGTACTTTTTAATCGGCAGTAATATATGAGACTTATTATAAATCGTACAAATTATCAAGATAAGTGTTAATTGTTGTAAATAAATTTATATATGATAAGCCCATGGTGTCACTGGTAGTTATTAACCTTTTTCTTAACTTATATAGTATTGTTAAACTAATTATAAAATACATTTACGGTACTGATACATTTATAAGTACATTACATCAATGCAATAGTTAATTTTATTTTTTATTATGTCAGAATGTATTTTTCTTTGTTTACTTTCAGTACATGAATAATTTTTAAAAGAATCTTTTGTTTTCAATCTTTCAATATTCTCGCGCTCCCCTCGTAGAGTTATCACGCCACTCAGGGGGGGTGCGCCTATAGTTTGAAAAACGTTGTTTAAGGGGAAATATTTTTAATGTGGATATTGTTTAATTTGAGAACCTCTTTCCGTACAGGAATCATAACTTATGCAAACGAAAATTGCTATTTATATTTAAGTGAACTGATTTCGTGGATTAACATAGCAGTAAGGTGTGTGTTAGTGCTAGTTGGAGTTATATCTGAGATTAATATATTTTGAATTATGAACGGATCTGGATACATAGGACTTGGAGTCTTGTTATCAGTGTTTAGAGAAAACAACCAATACATCTGCATTTTTCATATATACTTACCAAGTAATTATTATTATTAATTAGGGCTAAGTTGCTCACATTAGCTATTTGCAACTTTATTATGTTTGGAATTATTTGAAATAAAGGTTATTGTGTGAGAGAGTTTTAGATATGTCTCCAGGGACGTCTTAAGGCATGGGCCATCTGGGCCCAGGGCCAGAGCCTCAACCACAAAGGAAGCTAGTCGCGTTCTCGACTCAGCCTTACTACGATCATGATTTGAATGTTTTTTTCAGTTGTATTCTCCGAAAAACTGGAAATTTCGGACAATATGTCGCAACATGTGATGATCGTCGTCCACGAATAAACTAAGGCCTACCACTATATACCATCATTACTCATTCAGTCAAAACGCTGCAGTCGGTCGAGCCGATTTGTGCGATTGTGAGCCATACACATTTATTTGTTTCGGGTTGTTGTTTCCACGAGTATTTGACAACTCATGCTATATACTGTCTACTTTTAAGGGTCATTGGTGGGGTCTAGAGTTGTGTAAGGGCCCAGGGTCTTTTTTGGGGGGGGCGGCTCTGAACCTCAATAAGTCTTAACACGTCCCTGTATGTCTCTTCCTACAGTTGCCTCTCGCACTAAAGCTAATGTAGGTTTGCTACAATCAGTGAAACATTATAGTAAACAATTTATATGTGAAGGAAATATATTATAATTAAATAATTATAACTACCAAGCTATATATTTATATGAAATTGTAAAATTAATCCTCCAAATGAAGTTTTAACATTTTAAAATATATGTGTACCTTTACTTTTAACATATATTTAAGTTTATAAGTTTTTTTTTTTGATATTTTAATACTTTAAAATGCATATATTTTTACTTTTAACACCTTAAACAATTTTATTTTTAATTTAATTTATAATTTTATTAATTATTTTAATTTTTTTTGATATTTTAACTTTTTAAAATATATTCCTTACCAAACCAACTAAAAGTATTGAAAAATACTTAATTGTTTAATTCTATTAAAGGACGACCAATCACTCGCGTTTGTTCGTAATACTTCATAGTGAAATTTGTTAATGTGAACTAAAATACAAACCTTTTTGATTGGTGTTGTGCCCAAAATATTATGTTGCGAGCCATTGGTTCACCCTCCTTGCGCTAGCAATATTTTTAAAATTATATTAGCGTAAATAATATACCTGAAATCCTTTAGACGGCATGCGACCTTTAACGGAACAATACCCCGCGAGTGAGTGAGTGTATGTTAACGTCGCTCTATTTAGCTACTCAACGGCTTTAGGCGACTGATATGGTAATTTTGAGCCATGGTCAAGTAAATAGAACAACACCTAAACTTGTACCCTCTCTCCTAAATTCCACACCACACCAACGGGAGGACGTTTGAACATCGACATATTTAAAGTGCATCGCTCCCTTACACGGCGGGTCTTTAGCAGTACTAGACTCGAACTCAAGACACACCAGCTGCGAGTTCATTTCCTTGACTACTGAGATACCACGGTCACTAACAATATTCTGCAAGAGCAATGCAGGGTTAAATGTGAAAATAAAATTTTATGAAAATAATGTTGGAGAATTATAAAACTGTCATGTTTGAATGAAGTTTTTCTGCTCCTGAAAGTTGAAAAATGTTCATGAATGTCAGAAATGGGGAACGGTAATTGTTTTGGAGTCAGAAGAATCCTTTTATTTAAATAAATAAACAAATAATAATAATAATAATAATAATAATAAAAAAAACGATATTTATATATACACTGCTGGCCACCGTAAATGACACACTGAAGGAAGCATGAAAATAACATGAAATTTACAAAATGCATTAGCTGAGGTGAGATATGCAAATGATTAGAATTTCAGCGCAGGCACACAACACGCGCGCCTGTGGCGCCAACTCAAAGCGCTATTTAAGGCTTGGAGATTTCGGCGATTTCAAGTTCGGCAATTGTGTTTTCCTTGTGGTTTTCAAAAAGATCATTTTGTTTAAGAAAAACAGGACCAGTTTTTTGATCAATATCCGAGTTCGACAGAGGAAGGATAGTGGCCTACCGAGATTGGGATTACCCTTTAAAGGAAATCGGTGTCGTGTTGGACGAAACCAAACAACTGAAAAGCGGATATGTACCGTTGGATGAGGGGGGTACGACGGACCGACGTGGTCGATCGCATCTACCTCAGTGCACCACTTCATGTGAGGACAGGCGAATTGTGCGCATGGCAGTGACGGATCGCTCAGTCACATTACGAGTCTGTAAGCATCATTCAGTGTCTGCGCGTACCATTCGACGCCGTTTACAGCAGAGTGGTCTGTCCGCAAGACGTCCATTGCTTGGTCCACCCTTGACGCAGAACCACGACGTCTCCCCGCCAATGGTGAAAATAAAAAAGGATTGGGCGGCAGAATGGAATGAAGTTGTCTTAACTGACGAGTCACTAATCTGTCTGCAATACCACGATGTTCGGATTCGAGTCTGGAGACATCGTGGTGAGAGGATGCTGAACAGCTGCGTTATGAACCGCCACACTGGTCTTGCACCGAGTATTATGGTATGGAGAGGTATTGGATATCACTCTCGCAGTCCTCTAGTACGCATTGCCGGTATTTTAAACAACCAGCGCTACATCTCCGAGGTGTTGGAGACAGTTGTCCTTCCTTACCTTTAGGGCTTGGCCACAGCCATATTTCAACAGAATAATGCACGACCACACGTGGCACGCATTGTCCAAAGTTTCTTCGTCAATCAACAGATTGAATTGCTTCTCTGGCCGGCTCACTCTCCAGATCTTTCGCCGATAGAAAACATGTGGTTCATGGTTGTTCAACGATTGACCCAGATTACACCCCCAGCTGCCACACCAGATCAACTTTGGCAACGTGTGAAGGCTGCTTGGTCTTCTGTACCCCAAGAACACATCCAGTCTCTTTGAATCAATGCCGAGGCGTGTGGCAGCGGTGATCTCCAACAATGGAGGCTAATCTGGCTACTGATTCTGGCAGGAATCACACTTCCCAGAAGTCTATAAATTTAATCATTTGATACTTGGTCAACATGTTATCTACAAAATAAATTTTGTTGTACTATCTCTTGTCTTTCTTGGTGCATTTAAAGTAAAATACATTACGCTCCTCTCTCACTACTACTTTCATCTTCTTTATGCCGACTACAAAAAATGAAAAGAATTAAAAATACTACCGACATATTGAAAAATAGAACAAAACATATTATATCAACTTCAGTGGATGGATAAAATATTTCCCCTAAGAATTTTGAATCAGCTTTCGAAGAATTTTATCAATTTTGTCAACACATGTTGAATTTTTCTTCAAGGCCTAGAGAGGAAATTAAATTCCAGCTCCTAGAGCAGACACACCTTCTTAGTGAAGAGTATTTAATTAAGTTATCTGCAATTGAGAGATATAAACACATTTCAGTGGTGAGATAATGCTGTAATGTTCTGAATTTCGTTGCTTTGTTTTAGAATATTTCATGATAATGTTTTTAAAATCAGATAATTTTCCGCGTGCAAATATTTATTTCGAACTATATTATAAGAACAGTCCCTAAAGCCATAATTTTTACATGATATTGCACCACGTTTCAGTAGATTTGAAAATCTTATTTAAAAACTTTGAATATATAATCATAATTATTCTAAAAATATTATGTTTGTAAAAGTTTTGGTTCAATGTGGTTGAATTGCTGATTTGAAATCAAATAGATATTATGTAATAATAATATTTCTTTGTTCTCATTGAGAGAGAGAGAACTATATTACGTCGCACTACAAAGCTGCACCAGGGCTATTGTGGCAATCGACCTCGTAATTTTGAGCCATGTTCAAATGACGAGGACGACACCTGAGCTGTCACCCCCTTTCCTAACTTCCTCACCACACCAGTGGAAGGACGTTTGAGCTTCGACATATTTAACGTCTATCAGCTCCCTCTGCCAGGTGGGTCTTCAGCGGTATCAGATTCAAACTTATGGTCCATGTCCTTGACCACTAGGCTACCTCGGGCGTCTTAATTTTTAGAATTAATGGGAATAATAAAACTCAAAATGGAAGATTATAAAAGAAAATATTACGTAAAATAGGTATACTGACTTTAATAAGGCATATATTTCTATAAAATTAGTTGAAAAATATTTAAATTAATTCAATTTTCATGATAAAAATAATTGTCTGATCAAGTTCATCAGTTTTTCATTAAGATAAATTTTTAAGTGTATATTGGTTCGTTATGTGATTTCCGGAAGATTTCAGAAAAGGGAATCCTGCTCAAGTGAACCATTCTCTTTTTCATTACCAATATTACCAACTCTTCATTTTAAAATACAAATTTAATTTTATGTAAAAGCAGATTTGAATAGATACACTAGAAAAATACATCCTCATTTCTTAAATTTCAAAATAATGAAATGTAAATAATAATACTGTTAATCACACACACACACACACACACACACACACACACACACACACACACACACACACACACACACACACACACACACACACACACACACACACACACACACACACACACACACACCCCACACACACACACACACACACACACACACACACACACACACACACACACACACACACACACACACACACACACACACACACACACACACACACACACACACACACACACACACACACACACACACACACACACACACACACACACACACACACACACACACACACACACACACACACACACACACACACACCCCCACACACACACACACACACACACACACACACACACACCCCAACCCCACACACACACACACACACACACACACACACACACACACACACACACACACACACACACACACACACACACACACACACACACACACACACACACACACACACACACACACACACACACACACACACACACACACACACACACACACACACACACACACACCACACACCAACAAACACACAACTTCATAAAAAGCTTTTTTAAGAATTTTTGTAATGGTCTTGAAGCTCCAAGACTTTCGCGTAAATAATTGACTAATAGTTTACCCGCCTAACGAGATCTAATCTGAGCTTAATCTCTTTGAAATTAAAACCTCAGCACATTTAAATTAAGAATTGCATAACGAACTTCATCCGATTATCTGGACCAGTCATAACATATATCCTAGGAAGTCATTTGAGTTTTGGAACTTCCGGTCTGTGTTTCATAAAAAAGCCGAGATTCTCTGGAAAATTCGCCGCTTCTTGTCTTCGCCATATAAAACGCGAGTGTGTCTTTTTTGTGCTGTGTATTTATTTGTGTTAGTGTTTAATTGTACAATAAATTGGAGTGTCATGAACAAAAGGATACCTCATTAATCAATGTCTCAATCATAATAACATCAACCATCTAGATATGATTATCATTAAAGAAAGGCTTACCACAATCCTGACACTATATATAGGGAGAGAGATGGAGAGAAAAATTACAATTTTTGTGAAAAAGCTATTTCGAAATAAGAGCTGCGAAAATTTTTTACTTTAATGTTTTGTTTACGCTACAATAGATTTGTAGTCAATGTTAGTATCAGAATCTAAGTTCAAGAAGAACATCTCTTTCTAGTAAATTAAATAATTTAGTGTGTACAACACATATGATTAAATTATTTAATAAATGAATTGATCTAATATATTAATTTGACGTATATTTTAACTGCCAAAATTACTTTGTAAAATTTATTTTAACTAGTTCTTTTTGTTTCTTTGTTCTTCATTTTTCTCGTTTATTAAGAAAAACACGCAGTTTTTCTTTTTGATCACCTATATCTTATGGAAGACAATTTAATTATAAATATTTGCTCGTTGGTAAGAATAAAGTAATTACCTTCAAGATTTACTTTGCTACTTTTTTCTCTCAGCATGATCTATGATATGCTCTTTTAAACTAACAGTTTTTTTTATGAAGTTAATGAAATCTAGTTTCTTTGTTAATCTTGTTAATAATGCAAACTGACCAAACACTTTTACAAATTTTTTATAATTACTTCGAATGTTTAAGGAAGAAAATACAATATATATATATATATATAACATACATTTTTTTACTGGAATTTTTTTTACCTCCTATAATAACCACGCTTCTAACTGTGCACTATTTAGATTAAAAATTTTTTTTTAGTTTTGTTAAGAAATGCGACAATTATTTTACTTACATTAATTTACGCAGTAATAACTTTAATTAATTTAGGCTGTCCTGAAATAAACTAGGTGAACTTAAGTTACATATATTTGGGTAATGTTTTTGTTGACCTTTATATAAATATCATTGAAGCTACATGAAAAATTTTATTTTTTGGAGATAATTATATATGTGTAGAAGTAAGAATATACTTAATTGATAATTAAAAAATGAACATTATTGAGATAATACTTATGTTTATCAATTAATTTATTTGCGATCAAAATTTTATGAATAGAAAAAAAAAAAAAAAGTTTTTTTTTAAAATGGACTTTTAACCCCTTTTAGCATTTGGGGGCCCCCCTCATTTGAATTTGAGGCATTTAAAATAAAACTTGTCTGCTTTGTGTCGTAAAAAAACACCATTTTTTTTGTTATTCGTGATATTTAAAACGTTTCACTGATGTGTTTGATATCTATTTGGGAAAACTTTTCTGAAAATGACGAATTTTTTTCAAAAATTTCTCTGTATCTTAAATAATTTCGAATACAAAAAAAAAACGCTTAAAAAAAATTTCGAACTTTTTGAACAAAGAAAAGGGGCTCTTTTACTAGTTTGCAAAGTATTTTATTTCGACTTCCATTTAACCTTTTTAAAATCGGTATATATGTATATATATAAGTTATGCTATAATTTGCAACTCTTATTAATTTTTATTTCCATTCTTTTTATACTTTTGTTAAGTGCTACATTTCAGCACTTCACTTGTTTTAAAACTGCATTGGGTCCCGAATCTGGAAAAACATTTATTGCACTCAGATTTAAAACGCGGGCTTTGCATTTGTAAGTGCAATTTTAGGTAAGTTACCTCTATCTTGTAATGGATTTAGATATTCCTATCCATTATTTTCTATTGGTTTTTGCTCAGTGTTATTTACATAAAGGGGGAAGGTTGGCTGGCCAAAAAACATGTTCAACCCCACTTTTATATAAATTATTTTATATACTAGCTGTCCTAAGTCAGTAATGTTTATAACACTGCAGCATCCATTTTATAATTTTTAATCTCGGTTACTCTTATGTCCTTCATTGTGTGATTTTCCTACTGTCTATGTGTTTTTCGAATGTGATTGTTTTGATGTTATTTCTTGTTTGTATAGAGAATAAGCTTATATATATATATATAAATAATTAGAATCTTCTCATTACTTGAAGGAAACAAGGAAACAATGAATTAGCGAATTATGCATACTCAGAAAAATTTATGTGTCCACTTTCTTTCTTTACAGAGTTGTAATATAATTTAAACTAACTACTCTATCTATTGATAAAAGTTCAAAGGGCTTTTCACATAGGGAAAGGGATTGCATCAGTGATGTGACTTCTTCTTTATCTGACAATTTTCGCAGAGTTTAACATAATTTCTAATATCAGTAAGGATTTTAATCCAATAATATTGAGGTGATATTGTTCTTAACATAGTAGCTACAACACCATGGTGACCAAATTTTTCACATGGGTTTTTTTCAATTCCTACTATTAGCTCACCCTCTCTATATATTTATTTATGTTGATGGAATTTTCAATCGTTAATAAAATACATTTTAAAGGAGGGCTAAATTTGAGTGATTTTTTATCTGAAATTTTGATGAAAAAACATAATTTAAATTAAAAATTAATAAAAATTAATTGTTTTAACAAAATTATTCAAAAATTCCCAAATTTTACATGTTTCAATTTTTACATTAGCTACCTTTTTTTTAATTTTTTAAAACTCTTAAAAAATTTTTTACATTTTTAAGCTTAAATTGACTGAAATTTTATATACTGATTTTTTTGGAAAGACAATAAAAATTTAAATTTATAATTAATAAAAATTAATTTTTTAAATTTTTTAATTTTAAAAAAATTACAAATAATATTTTTTTTTTTGACTAGAGATTGGGAAATTTTAAAAATTTTTTTTAATTTTAAAAACTTATTTCGAAATTTTAAAATTTTGGAAATATAGATCTTTAATATTTTAATAAAAATTATTTTTATATAAAACTCTTTTAAAAATTTTTGTAAATAAATTTTTCTTTTTGAAAGATTAAATTGATTTAAAAAGGTTTTATTGTTTGATTAATTTACTATAATATTAATAAATATTTTAGATAAATTATTTTATAAAATATTTTTAAAACATTTATATTTTTCTAAATTTAAATGATTTTTATTTATATATAAGTTTTATTGTATTGATTAAATAATAAGCATATATATATATATATATATATATGATTTCTTGTCAGCATATCAGCTTTAATATTAGTATTATCTTTCTTACTTTTTTTTTATCAAAATCACAAATATAGAAACTTTTAAAGACCATCTAAAAAGTCTACCTGTGGGATTTTTAAAATTTTTAAGCTAAACTAAGGGGGCGTTATGATCGGCATGGTGAAGTGAGGTCTCTGAAGATAGCAATGGAATTTATCAAAACTATCAATTATTGCTCAGCACTCTAATTCAGTTATTGCATAATTAATTTCAAAACGAATGCAATGAGATGCTGACTTCCGTTCAGGTCTTTATTGCTTGATTGTAGTTGCGATGGATTCCTTCGATGCATCTGCATGGACATGACAAGGGTAATTTGGATTGAATAAGGCCAATATAGGTTTTGAAATTAAGCTGTCCTCAAGTCTTTGAAAATACTGTTGACATTCTGGGGTCCAATTCCCATTTTGATTCTTTTTAAGATAAATTAGAGGCATTCTTAATTGTGCATATTGAGGAATGAATTATAATAGACATTAATACTACCAAGGAATCTTTGTAAATCTTATACAGTTCTAGTGGGTAAGAGTTTTGTAATTATTTCTAAATTCATATTGTTTGGACTGTATGATCCGTGTTTTGTTTCATATCCCAGAAAATCAAATGTGTCTTTACCAAATTTACATTTTTGAAAAGTTTAACTTAATATATTTTCTGTTTCACAAATTTTAAAAAATTTCTTCTAAATGTTTTGCATGTTCTTCAATTGAGTCTGAAAATACTATTATATCGTCAAAATAATTTAACCCAAATTTTATTTGGTATTTATTTAGAATATGTCGAATAGCTCTTTGAAAAATAGCCGGAGAATTTTTATATCCAAAAAAACAATCGATTAAATTGAAAAAGACCATAATTTGATGTAAATGCAAGTTTTTCAGATTCGTTATCATCTAATTTAATATGCCAATAGCCTGCCCAAAGATATATTGGAGAGGAAAATTTTGCATGCATTAATTTATGTAAAACTGCATCTATCCGGGAATTTGGTTCAGCATAATTAAACGAAAAACAATAAGTTTAAAGATAAAGTTTTCAGCAATATTTCAAAAAAATGTTCCCGCTACTAGTCAGGCAGGTGACTGCGGTAGCCGAGAGGTCACAGTCGTGAACTCGTGATCTGTATTTTTTGTGTTGAAAAGTAATTTAGAGTTCTGGTGCTCCTAAAGACTTGCCTTGTAGAGAGGCTGGTACACGTAAATATGTCGAGGCTCAAAGTCCGCTCGTTGGTATGGTTAGAAGTTTTGTGAAGGAGGTGCTAATTCAGAGTCATCTACATCAGTAGTCCTCCCCTAGCCGCACACCGGTACTAGTCCGTGTATCACGCCACCCAAGGAACATTAAATTATTTAATTTATTTATCAAATGCCTGGCCATTGACCATAAGGTCATTAGGCAACGAGCTTTCCAATACTTCTTCACAATACAGTCCAAACTCTTAAGTGCAGAGCACACGTCTAGATGAGAAGCGTCCATGACTTGCCCAGAAGCACAGTAAACACGAAAAGAAGAGTCCGTCAGATAAAACGATATAAATGAGTACAAAGGCAGTCATGTGAGTGTTTAGTTAATAATCTAATTTCAGCCACAGCAGCAGCACAAGGAGAGTCCGAGACACAGTTAGGTTTTATTAACATCTTCTATGATTTATTTTTAGAAGCACTGGTAGCAGTATCTCGAAAGCATTTTTTATAAATCCTATTAATCTCAAGGGAACATTAAATTATTTCCATTTTATTTACTGAGGTGTATTTTTCTCGGATTTATGATGACTTTCCATGGAAATCAAGTTAAATAATTTTTTGGTATAACTGTATTTTATTCTGAAGGCATATTTAAGTACAATTAAATGAAATTTATTAAATCAAAACAATATAATATATAAACAATTAATATCTCTTCCCACTTAGCAGACCGCAGTAAAATTATCAAACACTGACCAGTCCATGGCAATAAAAAAGTTGACGGACACTCATCTACATTATATAAACATGGCACAAAATAACGAGGTCCTTCGTCAATAGTTCTCAAATATCTTCTGAGTGTGGCGTGAAGAAACAATCAATCCCTACTCAGAAGCTCACAATTTTTAATTCTGTTATTTTGGCTCATTTTTATAGTTTAATTTTTTTAGGTAAACTTGTGTGTATTTAATTTTTATTTCGAGATTCAAGGCGTAATTTCAAACTTCACCATATGTTTCTTAAGGAATTATATTTCTCGAAACATCACTTATTAGAATTTACTTTATTACTATTTATTACTTTTGATTTGATGAATGAGCCATGAATTTTAAGCTCAAGGATCAAAATTAAATAATTTTTATTTTAAGGTAATTCGCTTAGTTTTTTTAAGACGAAAATACACTGACGGGGAAAAATCCCTACACCAAGAAAGACTTGTGTTAGATAAACGAAATTTGGTGGGCATAGATTCAAATTTCGCGCTTTGCACTTAAGTGTAGCACCACTCAGAATTTGCGATCAGGGTTGCTTTAAATGCGTGCTGTAAAGTTCGTGAGTATTATTTGTCTGTGAAATGTAATGTGATGTTAACCAAGAATGTCTTTAAAATGACAAAGAAATCATTATCAACAGCTCACCGAGGAAGTAGATTTTCTTTCCGCGATATTACTGTATTCACTATTGATGATTATTGGGAGCAATGGTCAAGGGATAGTACTGCCTCAAGAAAACCTGGATTCGGGTGGCCACGGGGCACTACTGAGATGGAAGGCCGCCGTATTCGCATACGCCTGTGGAAAATCGTACTGCGTCTGCGGCAGAAATTCGAGCTACAGTTGGTACCACAGTGACACAAAGAACTGTTAGAAATCGCTTACTTCAAGGATGGCTCCTGAATCAGGCACCTGTAGCATGTATTCCATTGACTCAAGCCATTGCCGTTTGCAACGCACAGTGGTATCAAGCCAGAGTTCATTGGAGGATGAAGTTGATATCTGTTGTGTTTTCTGGTGAAAGCAGGCTCTGTTTTGGTGCTAGTGATGGTCGTGTGTTGGTCAGAAGGAGGCCAGGGGAACGCATGCAACAAACTGTGTGCAGCTAGACGCACTGGACCTAAATCTGGAGTCATGGTATAGGGAGCAATTTCCTATGACGGCAGGAGCACTCTCGTGGTGATCTCAAACACACTAACTGTAAATTTGTACGTCAGTTTGGTAATTCAACGTATAGTACTGTCATTCATTAACAACATTCAAGGAAGAGTTTTTCATTAGGTTAACGTACGCCCTCACACCGCTGTTGTAACGCAACATGCTGTGCAGAGTGTTGACATGTTACCTTGGCCTGCGAGATCACCAGATCATTGAACGACAACTCCAGCATCATCCACAGCCAGCACTGACCTCCTCAGTGTTGACACAACAAGTACAACAAGCATGGAAATCCATACCACAAGGTGACATTCGGCACCTGTATGGCACAGTACATGCATTTTTGTAGGCTTGAATTCTGGAGATTACACCAGCTGTTAATGTAACAACATTTTACATTTGAAATGCATTTTCTTGAGCTTAAATTAACCTGTGACCTTGAAAACTAAATTAATTAAACATGTTAACTAGATAACTGCATTGTCCAATTCCATTACTCTACAATCATTTTTTCTTGGTGTTGGGATTTTCCCCCCCCGTTAGTGTACACCCATAATACTTTTTTTAAAAATATATATCATTTTTTTTAAGTATATATAATTTATAATTCTTCTACTAGTTTTTTCATCACAAGTTTATCTTAAAATACGAAAAGGCAGTAATGACCATTCGAATCTCAAGATGTAATTTGGATTAGAATACGAATACTAACGTAAAAGCTTTGAATTGATTACGTAAAGGCTGAATGGTTTATGATAATCGCTTGTAGACACATGAAATAGGAGGAAAAGGAGATAGAATATTAAAAAAATTACAACATTTTATCAACAACACAAACAAGAGTTAACACCTACAAAATTTAACCTTATAGATTATTTTCTAATAAAAAATTTTTCGTTTGACGAAAACGGATATTTCGAGAGTGAGTATTCTAAACGGGCATATATTCGAAACGTTTCGTTTTAGAATACGTAATTAGAGAATCTCTAAAATCACACACTGCGCTACTTGACTACAAGTGAGAGATCTGCTTTCATTGAGATATTTTCACTTTAAAAGTACTCAACTGTAAAATTATTTTTATGAAAAGCATACAATTTATTTTGAACTTTTGCTTTAAATGAAATGTTTACGTTACAGGAAGTAAGTTATATACTTTAAATATATTTAACACAAAACACATTAGGGTATCTGACTACGTTCGGAACAATAATTTTGTAAAAGCATAGAAATGGATAATTCTTTTTGCTATTTAGTGTCACTTGAATTAGAATTTACAACCAAGAAAGGAGAATGATTATAATAAAAAGATTATTTAAATACAATTTTTCGGCAAAAAATGAAGATAGAATGATATTTTCAAAACAATTTATGAATACTACTTTTATAATAATAGTAATATTTTGCCTTTTTATATCTCTGAGGCTTCTATACAAAGTCTGAGCAAAGGTTTTTAAAACATGAAATTTAGAAATGGATTTAATCGTATTTTAATACATCAGAATAGGCAAATATTAATAGAAATGCTGGTTTTCAGTTTAAATGTTATTAACTCTTATAATAAAAAGAATTCTTCCAAAATCTTTTTTGGCTGCGTAGCTATATAATGAAAAAAATTATTATAGAAACATTTTTCATGAAAGAGAAGGTTTTGAAAATAGATAAACTTTTCTTCATATTTTTTACCAAAAAATTGCATCTAAAATAATTTTTCTTGAAATAATATTCTTTAAACAATTTTATGCGTGTATTTTAACTCAATTGACACTAAAAATGAAAAAATTGATTTATTTATACATTTTTTGAAAAATCATAGTTACGACCGTAGTCAGTCACCATAATGATATATTACTGAGGAAATAGTTGAGATGCTGCTCATGAAAGGAAATGCTTTGTACTTTTGAAAAACTATTGAGGTAATTTTCAAACGTTAGATTATTAAAATGAATTGCACATTTTTCATTCAGAATCGAATAACATTTGATATTTATTTATTAAATTTAAATCTTTGCATATTTTAGTACTTCCGTTTATTATCATTCAGAAAAAAGAAATACATGAAATAAACGCAATATTTACCGATTCACTAATCCTATTTACACTCAATTCCAGCTCCATTCGTGAAATGCAACTTTACAAATAACATTCTGTCACTTAACAAGTATCAGAATTTCTTAGAATATTTTCTGAAACCAATCAGCTTGTAACCGGTGAATAAAATAAAAGCTTAACATCCAAGTTTTGTTTCGAGGATAAGAGAGAAAAGAAGTGAAATGCTTCTTAGCGGCGAAAAAGAGAAATATTTAACGAACTCTATAACAATAGGCAAATAACAATTGATTCCCTTCACGTGTAATTTAATTTTAAAGTATAACTGAGAATAGAACTTGAAGAGAGATTGAAGTTTGTTGCTCTTGGAAATTTTTTGTTACAGTTTCTGTTTGTGAATGTAATTAGACCTTTGTTTTTCGTCATGGGTCTGAAGGAAAATATTTCTCTCCTGGAGTCATTCTGTAATATTTTTTTGTGGTAACAGCCTCTTGTATAAGAAAAATAAATATTGAATTAGAACAGTATAAAAATGTTTTGACCAATTTTTTTTCACTTTTTTCAAGCTGGTTAATTTTATTTTTGCGTATGTTTAACTTATTTAGCAATATTTAAGAGTTCTCATTTTTTGAATTTCTTTATTACGCTTAATTACACAGGGTTTAAAAAGGACATTCAGACACATCATTATATTAATATTTATAGAACTTTATTTTTTTGCGGGTCTAGAGCTGCAAAAGTTTTTATTAAAGCTCAACAAAGAACCAGCCCGTTGATTCCATATTATCTTTTGTTACTAATAACCCAAGAAATATTAATAACTTTAAATAACTATAAATACACAAAATTGAATACCTTATAAAAATTTAAGGAAACTTCAAAATTTAAATATTATTTTATTAAAACTGCTTTTCAACTTAACTTAAAAACAATTTAATGAAAAATTGAAGAAAAAAAAAAGAAATAATCATTGCTTTATAAATACAGTTAAAATATCGATTTTATTGAATAAATCCTTTATTTAGCAAAAGCAGTGTAACAAGTTAAAGATCATACTATAAACTCTAAGAGAAATCTGAAAATAATCTTTTTCAGAAATCCTATTTTTGTGCTGTTACAGAAACCATAATAAGTTAAACATTACAATAATTTTATCGTTAAAAAGTGTGAATTCAAATTTTAACTAAGGAGTTCATTAAGGTATCCGCGACTATATTCGGAACCATGATTTAAAAAAAAAACGCATAAATGTATAATTTTCATGATATTTAGTGCCACTTAGATTAGAATTCATGTATAAAGCCGTTTTAAGGACATTATGACAAAAAAAAATTATTTAAATACAATATTTTGCCAAAAAAAAATTAACTTAGAATAACCTTTTTTCCAAATGTTCTCCTTTTGTAAAAAAATGCTTCTATTGTATTAATATTTTGCCTGTATATAGCTCAGACCTCTGTACAGAGGCTCAACAATGAATTTTGAAAAATTCAAATTATTTTCAGAGTTACAACCATTTGAAATAATGATCGGTGTATTTTCTTAAAATTTCTCCCTTCTGTTTTCGTAAAACATGGATAAACCGACTTCCGAGTTATGCCTTTCAAAAATTCTAGTTGAGCCTCTGTACAGAGGTCTGACCTGAATACAGGCAAAATATTAATACAATAGAAGCATTTTTTACACAAAAGGAGAACATTTGGAAAAAAGGTTATTCTAAGTTAATTTTTTTTTGGCAAAATATTGTATTTAAATAATTGTTTTTTGTCATAATGTCCTTAAAACAATTTTATACATGTATTCTAATCTAAGTGACACTAAATATCATAAATATTATCCATTTACACGCTTTTGCAAAATCATAGTTCCGAACGTAGTCGGATACCTTAAGGAGTTTAAAAAATGCTTTTTTAATAAACCTACTGTTCTTCTCTAATATTTTAGTAAACATAAAATTTAACGTTCTTCATTACTTACTAGCCGTTACCTGCCCACTTTTCTGGGCATTTCATGATGTTATATGAATATATACTGTTTATTTATCTATATCTATCTATATATATGTATAAATTTAAGTAGAACTATCTTTTACTCTTTAGTAAGCCCCTCCCCAAGTGGATTTCCCCAAAACACATTTTTAGTGGATCTCTACTCAATAAAATAAACATGTTTGCCAAGTTTCAAGTCTATATCTAACAGATCAAGAACGGAATTTTTTTTATCAATAAGTTCCAGTAACCACCCTTGAGAGTCGAGTTCTGTAAGACCCGTTCAACAAACCTATTTAATTCAACAACAGAAACATCCATACCAAATTTCATTATTGGAGGTTCAGAAATTCGAAAACGAGATTTTTTTTATTAATACGCCCCAAAAGATTCTCACTCCCCATGGAGTCAATTTCTTTAAAATCCTTTTTTAGCGATTTTCCATTCAACCAAAGTAACATGCATTCTAAATTTCGTTACTGTAAGTAGAAGTTCGATAACGGTACTTAGAAATTTTTTAATTTTGCCGAGAGCACCCAAACCAAAGAGGCACTCAAAGGATCTTTTACATGCTGCATAATCATGCGACATGGCCGCTGTCGATTTTCTGCATTATTAAAGTCCACCAGCTTGGGCCGAGGACGTATCCGCAACTTTAGGCGTACAAGGCCAGTGACAAAACAACTACGCAACCCAGCCGGCACTAACTATAATCTAAATAAATACATATTACGCAGCAATATATGTGACATTTAAATGTAACCTAAATGTTATGTAGACAATAAGTAGAGATTTATATTTATTAGTTTGAACTTTTTCCATTATAAAAGGTATCTGACAAGGTAAGACTTTTATACATTCGTTACTATTTTACACTACAATTCTGTTTTAGCACTGTTATATAACATGTATCACTTTGAATTTTTGAGATATTCCATTAAATCACATTTTAAATAACATATAAAAATTCCTAGTATTATTGACATTGTTGATGCTTATTACAAATGACCCAGACCAAGGTTTGAACAAATCCACGATTCCAAAAATCTTCAAGAAATCGCGTAAAAGAGACTAGGCTTAGTAATTATAAGTCTTCTCTACAAAACCTAATATAATTTTAAAAACACTATCGGGAGAGGTTTGGTCAGAGTTGCAAATGGTTCCGGTCAAAAAGGTTTCTGCCTATGTCAAAAATAAGACTCTTAACGCGTCCATTAGCAAATTTACAACATGGTATTTTTGGTTGTTTCTACCCCCTGGAGAGGGAAAAAACAACAAAGGAGTTTGCTTGTTGTACCATGACTGGGTTACAAGGACTTTTTATTACCGATGGTTTCAAACTCTTATTTTCGATTAGATTTCAAGGAAGGTCAGAATGGCTTTACAACCTGATAATTTACAGTTATGTTACTTAGCTAGAATTATTGGATATGTATGCTGTTTCATAATTGTTCATTATAATATTTCAATACTTGAATATTGTTATGCATAAAGATGTTTATAAAGGTATTTTTAGGAGTTTTAAAATATATTACTGTTTAAATATGAATGGATTGGTAATAACTTATCTTCAAGCATCGAATTAAGCTAAATGTAGCAGTATTTTTAAAGTTAATACTGCTCAATGAAGGCAATTTCAAATAATACATGAAAGCCAAACAAATTTATAATAATGTACTGTAGGATTTATTCATGTGTAAAATAAAATTTATAATATTTGTATAGCAAATTTTAAACAATACATAATAAAATTAACAGTGGTGAATACAGTTAATTCAGTAATACAAATTAAACTTAATTGGTTCTAAGACATATAGTAATGTAAAAAATTTAAGAATACACATTTTAAAATTAATATGCAATAAATTAATTTTAATAATTAAATATTAAAATTACTTAAGTTTAAAAGATAATATATATACATATACACTCTATAACAAAAAAACGACGCACCAAGAAGGAGTTGCCCGATTGTAATGAAATTTTGTATGCGAAGACACTTGTACCAAGCATGCAAATGATTAAAATTTGGTGTCCAATGAATGAATATCGGCAGCTACAGCGCACTGAAACTGCGCACTCAGCAGGTGTGTATAAGAAGCGATTTTTAATATGAATGTCATATTTTCTGTTGCATTGTGATTTAGGATATATTCCAACGACTGAAAAAAATTATTGGCGCAGGATTTGAGCTCATTACGAGCAACTGTCCGAGTTTGAAAGAGGTCGTATCATTGGATTCAAAAAGGCAGGCTAGGCAAATCGGAGAATCGCTCGTCATATGGGTCTAAGCGATGCGGCCATTAGAAGATGATGACAAGAATGGGTGGACAGTGGAAATTTCAGAGCCATGATGGTAGCTGTCGACCTAGGGCTACAGTAGATCGAGAGGACAGATTGATTGTCATATCAGCTGTTACAATGCCTGATTCATCGTTATCAACCATCAGAAGTGCGACCCTCACACGAGTGACTACCATAACCATTCATACACCTCTGATAAAGCAACATTTAAGCTTGTACCAACCGCTACGCAACCTGCCACTTACGCCTGCACAATTACGGTGGTGCTTGTCTCGATTAGGTTGGAATCATGCTGACTGGGGACGTATAGTGTTCAGCGACAAATCTCGCTTCCAACTGTGTCCTGTCGATCATCGAAGACGTGTCTGGAGACGCCTAAGGCAGCGTGACGATGCTGCTTTCACTATAGCAAGCCACACAGATTCTCAAACATGAGTTATTATCTGGGGTGCCATTTTTTTTGTAGCCGGCCCCCTATGGTTATTATTAGAGGCACACTTACAGCCCAAAGGTGCGTCGATGACATTCTGAGAACTGTTTTGCTACTGTTCCTTTTGCAGTACGTTGGTCTTATTTTTCAGCCAGATAATGCCAAACTACACAATGTACGTGTTGCTATGAACTGTCTTACAACTCACACTTCTCAAGCACTTCTTTGCCCATCCAGATCAACAGATCTCTCATCAATACAGAATGTCTGGGATATGATAGGAAGGCGACTGCATAAACCATGGAATGTTGATGACTTTGCCCAATGATTGGAGCAAAGTTGGCAAGAAATACCGCAGGAGACCCTGAAAGTGCTCGATTATTGTATGCCACGTCGTGTGGCAGCTTGCATCAAGGCTAGAAGAGGGTCAACAACTTATTGAGCTCGTTACCTTGTAATTCTGTAACTGAAGTAAATAGTTCAATTTTTCTAAATTTTTAACCGTTTTCTATTCCGTACATAATCTTTCTACCCACCAATTTTCGTCTTTATCAGACAACTCGTTCCTGGTGCATCGTTTTTTTTTTTTTAATGGTGTGTATAAAGGAAATCACGATATCTCCGGAACTATTAAACCAACAGACTTGAAATTTAGTGGGTATTTCCTGTCAAGGAGTAGAGATCCACTAAGAAAGGATTTTGAGAAAGTCTAATCTCAACGGATATTATGAGGGCTGAAGGGGCGTTATACATAAATATATTCCAGTTTCTTAAATATTAGACCTAGAAACTTAAAATATGGTAGACGAATTCCTCTTATGAAGTAAAGGTCTTCTACAAAAGAGGTTTTACGAAAATTGACCCCTAAGAGGCTTTGTGGGGTTTAAGGGGCATTATAGATAAATATTCCCGTTTTTGAACGATTAGAAATTTGGTAGGCCCGTTCCTTTCATGGCGTAAAGATCCGCAACAAATGGTGTTTTGAGAATCGACCCGAAAGATCGTTGCAAGGACTTACGGGACGTTACAGATAAATATAATCCTTTTTTGAACTGTTAGACGAACAGATTTGAAATTCTGTATGCATGTTTCTTTTGTTGAATATATATTCGCTACTAACGGATTTTAATCCTATGGAAAGAAACGGGAAGTAGCTGGGACTTATTTATAAAAAAATTTCCGGTTTCGCATCGCCAGAGATCAAATGCGTTCCTCTGGGGAGTAAACTGGGTGTCAAAATTACCTGAAGTGATTGGTATCCCCCTGTATGTTGCCGCACTAAAAAGAGATACCAACTCCCGGGGAATGTACTAGGGCTGAAATTGTAAAACTTCAGCCCGCAGCCCCATTAGAAATAAGAAAAGATTACATTTAGTTGCTTACACGCGTTGTAATTGAATTTTTTCATGCAGTTATTTAAGTTGAATAATTGTGCGATAAAAGATTTCTTTGAAAAATGACATTTAGCTGTTAAACAAACAATTAAATATACGGTTCGGATGTAAAAGCATTCTACTTATGAATAAAAAGAGTTATTTACTTATTTTTTCTGTATTTTATCTTGAGAATAAGAAAAGGTTAATTAAAATTTCTCATTTGTTGCTCTTAACTTGTTGTGAGGCTTTTCTTCTAAATATGCGAATTTACAGAAAGTTTACTCTAGAAATCATAGGAAATGCATAAAGTTTTTGAAAGAGAACTAATCGTCATATCGTGACAAACTGCAATGATTCCCCACGGGCAGCTTCTTAGTGAAATGATAGTACCTTAGCATGAAATGTTTTAACTGTATTTCGGAGATTTAAAACAATGTGCATTTTTGTAAAATACTAGTTTAGCAAACGTCTTTGGATATTTCCTTATTTTAAATCAGCTTTTCTAAGTTTTTTGGAAATTAATAAGGGATATACCATTTGTGTGTGTAACGTGAGGAAGTTATTTATTATATAAAGAAAAGAAAATAAGAAAAATGATTTGTTTTTATTTTTGTTTTCAGCTGCTTATATTTGTTTTCAAATCAGGATCAAACTTCAAAATCCTCTTCTTACCACTTATTCTTTAAAGATATTATATTTCTCTTTTTTAAAACTCTATTTTAAACCCCATTTAATTGATTTTTCTTAAAAAGCTCTTTGTGGTAAATAATAATAAATTATTACTATTAATGAATAATATTAACGGTAATAGCATCAAACCTAATGTACTAAGTTTAATCATTTTCTTAAATTATTATTTTAAATAACGTGACGAAATACGTTACTCATTTTTCCTCAGAAATTAATTATCTTTCAAGCATAAAATATTTTTCTTAAATGTAAGAAAGGGAGAAAATCATCTACGAAAGCAATTAAGAACTTTCTCATTATTTGATGAAGCAATTAATTTCGATTTTATAAAATGTGTTCCGCTTTGCTTTTAATGCTTTTTGTTGACAAAACACAAAAATAACAAAACATTAATAAATTATTAGATGAGAATACATACAAAATATGGATATATTAAATTTTTCATACTTATTCTTAAAAGATATTTTATAGCCTAGAGTATTTGAAATTTAAAGATTCTTGCTATATTATTTTGCTTTTTTATTAAATTTATGATATAAATTTTTCTGATGTAAGAGGTGTTAAGATTATTTTAAAACTTTAAAAAGGTGTTATCATCTTACATGATATCGTTGTTTCAAGATGGATAGCACAACATTCATTAATTTTTCTAAAAAATTATTTATGATGATCATTTAATATCATATCATACATTAATTAAAATAATAAATGATTAAAATTATTTTCAAGCTTACCATTAACGTATGTATTTTATTATTAATTTGTAACATAAATCCTACCCATCAGACACACACATTATCATAAACTTTAATTTTAACGAGGCTTGCTATGATTTACTTCTTTTTTAGAACTATGGTGACACCAGTTTCTTTTTTATGTAAGGAATGTTAAGAGTAATTTAAGACTTAAAGAATGATTATATTTTAAAAATAAATAATTAGATATTATTATTTCTAGTTCAATAGCGACATAAATTAGTTTTTCAAAATAACAATTTTTTTTTCAATTTTCATTTAATATTCAACTGTTTAATTAAAATAATTAAGTACTAAAATTTATATATATATTTTCAAGCTTGTCCATTACCGTTGATGTTCTTTTTTAAAAATTATTTTTAAATCGTATGAAACTCTCTCTCTCTCTCACACACACACACACACACACACACACACACACACACACACACACACACACACACACACACACACACACACACACACACACACACACACACACACACACACACACACACACACACACACACACACACACACACACACACACACACACACACACACACACACACACACACACACACACACACACACACACACACACACACACACACACACACACACACACACACACACACACACACACACACACACACACACACACACACACACACACACCCCAACACACACACACACACACACACACACACCACACCACACCACACACACACACACACACACACACACACACGCACACACACACCACACACACACACACACACACATTTTTGGTTAATAACACAAGTCACGTCATAAACAAAATAGAGAACGCAAACTTATGAAGTAAATTCGTTAAAATTTGGAAAATCTCATATTAATTGCAATCTTAATTTCAGAACCAATTTCAAATATTTGTATTAAGATATTTAAAATTGTTCATTTATTTCATCCCGAAAGCCAAACGCGAGAAATACATTAAATAACTGTAAAAAACAAAACGATATTCTGTTTAGCAAAAAAATACAAGAAAAAATTAAAATAAAATATCATGTGAAAAAAGATCCTACAGAAATGTTTAATGGCTTAAAACAACAGGAAAGTAAATATCGATTTCTTTCTACGACAGACTCAACTTTAAAGTCTGATTGCAAACTTACAAGAATTTCATTAGTGTGACGCAGTTTCTTCAAGTTTTATGTTTCATTTCTTCTTCTAAAAGCAATCAGATTTCCTTTTTCGTTTCAGGAGAAGTGTTTCTCGCTTCAGAATTACTTGAATTTTTTTTGGTGAACAGCCGTTTTTGCTGAGTTTATTATACAAACTTTGTTGCCAAAACTTTTTTTTTTGAGAAGGTTCTGTACGGGAAACAGAAGGCTTGAACAAACTAGGAGAGTAAATTGCATTTTAAGAGTTTCTTTTTCTTGAAAATGGTTACATCTCATCGCTTGAACTTATTTATTTCCTTCTCTTTTTTTCTATACTGAGACAGAGAGGGAAGGAGTTTCATAAGACTAAAGAAAAAGTAAATTACTATTTAAATTTTTGTTTCTTGAAAACAAAAATGTTAAAACATTCAGCTCAACACATAATTTGCTTAAACACAGTTAACCACAATAAACGCGTTTTACGCGAAGAAAGTTTCTAATAAAAAAGTTAAAATTGTAAGAAATTTTTGAGACGTAATATCATCTTAGTGATAAATGTTACTTTTAAATAGTTTTACAAAGAAAATTAAGGTAAATCTATTAGAGAGCTAAGTTATAGAAATAAACTGCGGTACAAATTCAATGTTTTTATGTTTATTTGTGTTTTTTCATTTAGCTCTTTTTTTTAATTATAAGATGATATTATTTTTCTGAAATTTAAAATAATTCAACACTTAAAACACGCACTTACACTCATCTGAAATTAATGCCTCTTATTCTTGTTTCCTTTGAATCTTAATCAAGTTATTTTCATCAGTATTAATAATCATCAATCAAGTATTAATAATACACGGGTTCTGATTACCGAAACCTATTGGTGACATATATGAAACGAGGCACATGATTGCTATTTCAGCGCATACGACATATGCAAAATTTGGTTTGCCAACTTGGCGAGTTATCTTGAACGTTGGCGATTGTTGCGATAATACACAAGTACCAATACATGTAAACAGATTTCTAAGTGGGATTAATTTTTATTCAACTCCCCCCACTCCATGATTTTTCTGCATTATAAACAAATAAAATACATAATTAATTATTCTATTGAGAAATTAATCATTCATGGTTATACATTTACATATATACTGAATATACATTTCTTTGTAAAAAAGCATTTTCATAGAAAATCCTTTTTCAAAAATACCGAATGTACAATTTAGTTTAGTTTATATGTAAGTTACCAATCTGAAAATAATATTAAAATTGTTTATTTTTTCTTAATATTTTCATATTTGTAAACATATAATATCAGTAATGGTTATCACTACAAGCTTATGTATTTTTATACATTACTCGCGTATTCCTTTAAAATTTCTACTATGTACGTAGTACGATCAAACATTCGGGGACTGCTATCATTGCTGACGACAAAAGCAAGTACCTAAAGTTAAACCACTTGAAATGGATTCTTCCAATCCTCCTCTACCAGGCCAGGGTGGTTCCGTCTATGTCAAGAGCCCAAACCGCACGTGCAGCTGTTATCTTTCGAAGCTAGTTAGCTTTGCTCTGCGATGTAAGAAAGATAGCTTTTCTTGAACAGTTTTGAACATTAAATTTGCTTAGCACACTTAGGTAAAACATCAATGGAGATTTTGGAAATGCTAAGTAAGAAAAGAATCTACCATGGCGAGATCATAGGCTTACGAATGGCATCGGCGTTTTAAAGAGGGCCTAGAATACATCGAAGACAATGGACGCGTTGGACAACATTCGATTTCGCGGAATGCAGAAAATGTTGCGTTGGTGTCTGAATGTGTTCGAAAATATCGTCTCCAAACACTTGCAGAAATCGTTAAAGCTACACACTTCCTGAACACGTCGTTTGAGGGAATACATTCTTCGTAAATGGCCTCGCTTCTGACAGTGTGACGACTGGTATCTTCAGCAACACAAAGCACCAGGACATCGATCCCAATTGGTAAAAGTCCCTTTGCCAAAACTCGCACTAACATGCTCCCTCATCTCTTCTATTCACCAGACTTAGCCCTGTGTGACTTTTATCTGTTACCATCAATGAAAAAACATTTACAGGGGCGCCATTTTGTATCATCAGATGAGGCGAAAGTAGCATCGCAGGAGGCCTTGTGGGAGGTTGTAAAAAATAGCTTCCAGCTGTGATTTCAGAAGTTATACGAACTTTGGCAAAAGTGTATCGTCTCCCAAGGGGACTGCTTTCAATGTGGATGTGTTTCGGTGCTGTGAACTACTCTGGGTAAGATTTTATGCACCTTGTTCCCGAATTTCTGGATCATACTACGTATATGACAATGATAAGACACTAAAACGTAAAATTATCCTAGAATTCTGTAAGAATTTTATACGCAATTGCGACTCATTACATCAGAAAATAAAAACAATGTGCACTGCTATTTCTAAGAAATGCAACACCGTGAAGGAATAATCAGAAATAAATGAACTTTGCAGCAAATATCAATTATAGGATATTGCGTAAAATAGTAAAGTTTCAGAGCCACCGCGCATGCATGGCGTGAGGAGTGCCCTCTGAAGTGATGCTGAAAGCGTGTAAATAGATGGCTGTAGCGGGACTTTGAAAATAGTTAATGATTATTTGTTAGTGGCGAACGTTTAGTGAGATCTAAGTATGCCTTCATGACGAAATAAGGAGAAATTCCAACAACTTACGGAGTTTGAACGGGGGAGGATTATCAGCCTTCAAAAAGGAGGATTTTCCTATCGCATAATAGGAGGTCGTGTGCAGCGGAACAGTTCACAGTGATGCGAGTTTTGAAGAAGTAGACCGACGAGAACCGAACAACTCGAAAAACTGGCAAGGACGACGGAAGGTGACGTCAGCGCTCGACGATCGACACCTGCTCCGTATAGCGGTGAATGAACGCACAGCTTCCTCCAGGCAGTTGGCAGCACGTTGGTCTACTGCTGCAGGCATACTATTGTCGGCTTCGTAAATTCGCCGACGTCTGCTGCACCGTAGATTGCGTGAAAGGGTGCCTTTATACAAGATCCCCTCACGGCAAACCATCGACGGCTGCGTCCACAATGGGCTCATGAGTACAGAGCCTGGCAAGCTGATTGGCACCAAGTTGTATTTTCAGATGAATCACGCTTCAATTTGTGGGACCATAATGGCCGCATTCGTGCTAGACGCTATGCCGGTGAACGCTGCCTCCCAGAATGAGTTATCGAACGACATAGTGGCATAACACCGAGAGTTATGATTTGAGGTGCAATTTTGTATCATGGACGATCCAATTTGCTTCGAATTGAGCGTAACCTCAATAGCAACAAATACGTCCGTGAAGAGCTACAGCCCGAAGTCGTTCTTTTCCTTCAAAGCATCCCTGGAGCTATCTTTCAGCAGGATAATGCACGCCCACATGTTGCAAAGACTGTTCGAGACTTCTGTTCAGCCCAACACATGTAACTTCTTCCTTGGCCTGCTTATTCGCCGGATATGTCGCCTATTGAGCACGTGTGGGATTTGATTGGTCGACGTCTCGCTCGTGATCCGCGTCCTGCAACTTCAAAAGACGAAATTTTGCTGCGCATATAAGCAATACGGAATTTTTTTCCACAAGCAGACATTCAAAATCTATTTGACTCCATGTCACGTCGTATAGCAGCACTTATTGCAGCGAGTGGTGGCTACACCAAATACTGAATTCGGACACTTAATATTGTTGTTTCTGCTTTGAAAATTTCTTCATTTATTTGTACTTATACAAGTCGTTTGTGTATTTAATTTCCTTTAATTCTGATGATTCCTTCATGGTGTTGCATTTCTTACAAACAGCAGTTAATTTATGTATACCTTACAGCACATGTTAGAACTGTTTCATTGCCCCCAGAAAAAGATAACAAGCAAATAAAATTTTTTACTTTTAGGAAGAAAATCTAACCAAAAAAGAAATGCTGACCTGGAATGCAACTATTATTATGTTGTACAGTTAATTTCCCAAATTTTTTTTAACAAGAAAAATTTTTAAAAATAAAAAAAAAAAAGCGTTATGTTAAGTGTTTGATGCTAATACATTAGTTAAAATTTTGTTTTGTCTACAAACCACAGTAAATTTAATGGGCATTCAAAAATACATTAACAATGCATTTAGAACTTTACTGCTTTAAAAATTGAATTTTAGTTTGCTGATTGTATCTTTCCGATACTTTATGATCATATTTTTCGGTTGCTTTTATTTTTTTTTATTAAAACGTCGCCTTTTGAAGCTTGGATTTTCTGTAATTTAACTTTTTTCTAGGAGGGGAAAAAAACGCGGCTGGTACCCCTCCCAAAATCTTAACCACGCCAAAGGAGGACTTTGAGTGGGGATAATTTAAATATAAAACCCCTATGCCGAATTTCTTCTGTGGAACCAGGACTTAAGCCCTCTATTTAACTGAAACGAGGCCGGCATGAATTCTTGACTATAACCCATCGGCCATATAACATTTCTTGGAGAGAGAATAAGAGAACTAGTTTTTTCTGGTTTCCCAATTAACCACTCAAAAATACAAAAATTTTCGTAATTAATTAACGAAACTATTAAAAAGTCGATTTATAAATTAATTAATTTTAGCTTTATTAATTATTTAAACGAAACTTTTTTGGATAAAAAATTAGAGAAATATTATGCCACATAAATATATTGCCCTGTAAATTCACAGTTTTTTTTACTGCTTTTCTTTCCGAAACTGTTCTTGTACACCATACAGCATATAACTCAAGGGTTATTGTACAATATGAAGTACTAAAACAAATTTTACAATAAAATAAACAAATAAAAATAATTTATGAAGTCGAACAGATGCATATACAATTTAAAAATAAACAGTATATACGAATAAATGAAATATTATAATTTACAAGTTGATACAAAATTGCAGTTAATAAATTTATATGAAGCAGGAAACACCTATTAGTTTTTTACAGTATTTTACAGAGGGAAAGCAAAGAAAGTTATCTTGATCTTGCGATATCTAGATAAAAAGGTTTCCATTATATTTATTTGAAACAGAAATAAAATACAATCTTGTTAAAAGTACTCTTAAATAAATAAAGATATATCTCGTTCCAGTTCAATATTGATTTACTGTAGCTTTTAGGCTTTAAATGTCGTTGAAATTTATTGGAATGTTTCTATTAATCATTTCTTACATTGACTAGAAATTGAGTATGATAAGGTCAAGGATAAAAATAATAGTTCCACTGTTTTTACGATAGTAGAAAAAAAGGTTCAGGATTCACAATTTTTCGTTTTGTTTCGTGATAAATATTTCTTTATTGAGAATGAAAAAAGCATTATGCATAATACAAGTAATACAAAATATGTAAAAATAATCAAACTAAGCACATGCAAACTTTAAGAAAGAAAGTAAAAATAAAATTAAAAAAAAGACTAATTCGTTTTTATATAAGGATAGAATCGAAAATTGTAAAAGATAAAAACACACCTTCTATAGTATTGTTTTTTCTTTTAGGATTCTAATGTATGAAAACGTGTTATGAAACTATTTTCATTAAAAAAATAATTCTTCCATTCATTTAAACATTTTATGTTGTTGTTTCTAATACCACCTGTGTGATTAAGTCAGATCTAAGCCCATGAAATTCATCGCGGCAAAGGGCTACATGTACGCTTGTCTTATCCATTGAGAACCATACAGGTGACAGTACGATTCGGCTTGGTTCCACCCGAATTTTGAGGGAGAACACCTTGAAGTGGTCAGGGGCCTCCCACATCTATCCCCCAACCTCAAATGAGGACTTGTGGCTTAACGGCTATTTAGAGTACCCCCCTGCCACTAAGGTACTATACATTTGCAAAAATCCATGTCTTCTCTGGGACTTGAACCCAGGCCACTATACAGGATGGGTGACAACATTTTATTACTGGACAGAACAATCTATTTGATTGATTGATTATTAGTATTACTCTACAAAACTACTCGAGGGTTATAGGAGAGGGACCTCGTAATTTTAGACCACGATTAATTGACGACGACTACACCAGAGCTGGCACCCAACTTTTGAAACTCCCACATCAAAAAGCTGATGCAGTGCTTCTCAAACTTTCAATATTAGCGACGCAATTTTTAATCATAATTTTCATCGCACCTCCCTCCATACAATAGTGTTGTATTAAATTCAATTATAATATACTTTGAAGTAAAGCTACGCAATGTGACTTTAATTATAAACCCCGTAGAAATTATTAAGATAATTATTAAATTTTATAAATATTTTTATATATGCCCATAGGGTCACTGGTAATTATTAAACTTGTTCTTAATTTAGTATTGTTAAATTAATTATTAAATACATTGTGAAGTACTGATACATTTTTAAGTGTATTGTATCAGTGCAAGTGTGTATTTTATTTTTTATTATGTCAGAATGTATTTTGTTTTGCCTTCTTTCAGTGAATTAAAAATTTTTTTAAATAATCTTTCGTTTTCGACTTTTCGATACACTCGCGCCCCCTACGTAGGATTATCACGCTCCCTATAAGGAAGCGCACCCCACAGTTTGAAAAATGCTGCGCTAACGTAAGAACTTTTATCCTTGATAGGTATAAAACGTGTATCAACTCCACTACAAAGCTAATCTTTAGTGGCATGAGGACTCGAATTGACGACTTGATCGAATCAATGCCGTTCATGAGCTCGCGATCATTGCCAATCGGCTACCACTCAAAACATTTTACAATAACTCGTATTTAATGAATTAAACCCATATTTTTCAAACAGAACTTGAAGTTTGTGTAATCTATTTAAAAAAAACTGTACTGTTAAAATTTAAAAATAGTACACCCTTTCAATCCAAAAGAATATAAAAGCATAATCCTTTCAAAAAATCTTTAATAAGCTTCAAATTCATTTAATTATATTTAAGATTGCTTCGCTATACTTCTGAATTCTACTGATATACGAAAGCTTTAAATTAAGTAATGGTAACACAGGTATGAATAATTTTTTAATGAATGTGTACAAGTACAATTGCATTACATTCCTTCTATATCATCACCAGCAAAGTTATGATCTTTTGCCAAATGTCGGGAAACCGTTGAAGACCGTTGATTGCTGATATTAGCTACGGTGTTCCCTACTGCGTGGCGTACAGATGAAACGTCAGGAAACTAGTGGCCTCATAGAGGTTCCATCAACTTGGAAACAGATCGATGAGAATTCATGCCAGGTGAGTAGGCAGCATGTTTCAAGATTTCTCACTACCACCGTCACCAAAGGAGAGTGACATTGTTTGCTATGTGACAACGAGGGTTATCATGCAACGATAGAGAGATTGTTTTGCAATAAACGTGAACGTTTGCACCACATAGCCGGACGTAGACGATGCAGTAGAAATTGGCAATAGTAGTCCACGTTGACAGTTTGTCCTGCAAGCACAGCATGCATAAGAATCACACTCTCCCAATCGTATATCACAATAAGCATAACCTGGAACCCACTGGGTTCCTATCAAAATTTATGTGGATTGTGGTAAACCTTGGTGACGCCATTCATTGATTGACGCTTTAATTTGGGCTCATACCAATTCTAACAAAATGTTTTAACCCATCGTGCAACCTCCCACACGGTAATGCATTTTCGGTACAGGCTTCCAGTAATTTTTGATAACATTCTGCTTAATTTTTTGCCGCCGGCAACCCCAATTTTAAGCCTATGGCAGATCACCTTTTTTTTAAAGTATGCTTTAGAGTGATGGAAACGAAACTCTTCACTTTAACTACACAAAACAACTACCTTTCTAACTAGAAAGACTGTTTTTTGCACCCTAAACATTGACAACAGCGCCACCTCACCGTTCCCATATCCTATTTGAGCATACCCGCTGTTCTGCGAGTTTCTAGACTAAGTTTGGTAAAAGCAGGACGGGGCTGCTCCACATGAAGAAATTCACTCCCGTCGACACTTCAACGTAACCTCTGGACAGTGGAGGACCGGTTCGTTGGCCTTCCAGATCAACGGATCTATTATACATGGACTTCCTCTGGGGTCATATGAGCCCAGTGGAACCCAGTAATGACCAGGTGGTCCGATACCTTGACCACTGATGGCCAGCGGTCAAGGTATCGGATCATGTTGAAAAATGTCATGATTGAGCCAGTACCCAAACCCGCCTGTAGGGGGGCGATGTACGGGTTTAAAACTGTCGGAGCTGAAAGTCCTCCCGTTGGTATGGCGTGGTAGTTAGGAGTGGGAGTGCCAGCTCAGGTGTCGTCCACGTCACTTGACCATGGTTCTAAATTACGTGGTCCGTCGCCAAAAGCCCTCGTGTAGCTGAACAGTGCGACGTTAATATTCCCTCACCCTCGGGGTCATATGAAGAGGTTGGAGTTTTGTGACGCCCTTTTCTTCAGTAGAAAACCCTCATTGCGCGAATATCTGTAGCTGCTAGGAGGATGCGTGTATGAAGATGCAGATTGTAACGGGCAAGCCATTCGGTTGTTGTACCAGGGACGTTACCCGGACAGGCGTGTTCCTCATCACACGACCTTCTCAAGTGTAAACAGAAGGTTACGTGAAATTGGTTCTGTAACGAGTAAACTAGTTCTTTTTGATGTATGAGACGCCCATTCCTTCTGTTGAAGACCTCATCTCTCATATATCTGTAGCTGGTGGGGGATGAAGGGACATGCCAGAAATATTCCAGAGCGTCAGGAAATCCCACACAGCGTCGCATTCAAACTTACTAGATGACTTCTGCTCGTAATTTTTAACACCTGTTGCAATACAACCTTTGAATAAAATGTTTGTGCTGCTGTTTCTCCTCTTTTATTCTTCTTTTCACCATAGCTCGTATCTACGGCATTTGCGACCCAGCATTCCTACGTGATTCCGAGTCGTTTTTGTACCCCCCATACACCCAACAAGTTTGTAGGTATGGTTGCGAATCACTCTGTTCTCATTTCCCATGCGTGGAATCCCAAAATGACATTTGTTAGTTATTATTTAATGACATTCGTTAACTGACATTTAATAATTTAATTTTCAGTAATTTTACTTTTAAGAAATCCGAAGATAAATCACTCAAAGCCTAAGTGATTCATTAATGTAAGAGTTGTAAAGTCATCATACAGGATATTTAAAAGAAAAATTTATTAGCGGTTAGAGTTCATTTGTATAAATGATAAAAACATGCAATTTTTTTAAAAAAATAAAACAATTTTCGGTATAATCTCTTGTAGAAATGGATTAATAGTTAGAGATTTATTTCTTAGGATGTAGGCGATATTTTTTTAAAAAGGATTTTCTTATGTGGAAATATTTGTGTATGATGCTGACGACATTTGTTAAGACTAAATATTAGTTATTTATTTTTATTTAAAATTTATTTTGGATGACTGGAGCAAATACGATAGAATTTTGCTTGCAATATTGTATTTTATTTTCTTTTCAGAAATTCCTCAAGAAATGGAAAAATGATATTTAAGGCTTTTGAATGATGATATTTTAGGCTTATATGCTTGCTATTTCGGAAAAAAGAATAAATGTCAATGATTATTTGAATATTTCATGGAACGAATGTATTTTCAATAAAGTAATTTTATAACAGATCTACAAGAGATATTAAAAATCTTAAAAAAAAATCTTTTGAAAATGCAAATTTTTTTTTTTAAAAAAAATTGCGTTATTAGATTAATTATAAATGTAAGAGTTAATTTTCTACATAAAATTTAGTCAGAAAACTTTTTTTTAACAATTAAAAAGTATAAGTTATTAATTTGCCTTTTAGGTAAACGAAATATCTAGTTAAATATTGAAATTTTTTAATTTAATGTAGAATTGGAAACAAATTCCACAAATAAACTTGTGACTTTTTTTTTGTATTTGATGTATAATGTAGTATGAAAGCTAGTAGTTCGAGCTGTGTGTGGATATTATTAAGAACTTTTTAGAATATTGCTTAGATTTTTTTAAAAATGTAATTTTTCTTTTTCTCTAAAAAAAAAATTCAATTTTTTTGAATGAAAAGATGCTTTATCATGATGAAGCATGAGCTGTTTAAATAAATATCGAAAACTTTTTATTCAGGAATTGCAATTTAGATTCCTTTATTTAACACTTTTTAAAATAAGAATTTTATAAACTCATTCTACAGAATAATTTACTTCTTTTTTTAACATTTTGCACAATAATATAGAAAAATTTTCCAGTGTTTGAAAAAATTAAACCAATTATATCAGTGCCTCTCAAACTTTCAGTATTCGTGACCCAATTTTCAATCATAATTTTCATCGCGCCTTAAATAATTTTGTTGAAAACAATAATAATGTATACTTTGATTCTAAAATGCCAATACGGCTTTAATTATAAACCGTACAAATTATCAAGATAAGTATTAAATTTCATATATAATTTTAAGCCATGCCCATAGAGCCACTGGTAATTATTAAACTTGTTCTTAACTTAGTACTGTTAAATTACTTATGAAACACATTGTGTAATAATGATACCTTTTTTTAAGTGTATTACATCAATGTAAATGTGTATTTCATTTTTTTATTATGTCAGAATGTATTTTGTTACGTTTATTTTCAGTAAATTATTAATTTTTTAAAATAATCTTTTGTTTTCGACATACTTCCCCCCCTTGGGGTTTTTTCAGTTTTATGAATTTTGAGAAACACTAAATTTTATAGGGATAAATAATCAATGGAAACAAATTCACACAGCATCTGTAATAATGGAATCATTTACAGAATGACCTATATATTTAGGAATTATTATCCAAATGAATTAATATATAAATATCATAAATTAGCTATTTTTTTTTCATTGACAGACAATACCGTTTTTTTTTAACGGAAAAAATTACCATGGGTATTATTGTGTCATCCTTTTTTCAAACACTGAATGAATATTGATTTACATTTTCAGTAAAAATAGTTTCTAATTCAGTAGTTAATATTATACATTTGTTTTGGTGCTTAGTTAAAGTAAAATACGTTTAAGAAAACTGGTCACAAGACGTTTGAGAACAAAAGATTCTCTAAAATACAAAATTTTGACCCTTGGGAAAAAATTCATTAATGAAAATTAACAAAAGGGTTTTTAATTCCCTTTTTAAATGTTTTATAAGTCTGCGAAATTTACAGAACAAAATATACAGTTGCTGGAAGTATTGCATTCTTTAGAAACAGTTATACTTAACACACAGAGTAAACTGAAATTAATGTGTAACAATAAACGTAATATAAATGCAGAGATTCCTAGATTAGCGTTTTTGAAAACATTATATATTACCATATAAATCGTTAATAAAAATTGGGTATTTACTTATTTTTTTCCCAAAAAATTAAAAGTTTTATCACTGAAAATTTTGAATTTAAATTGAAAAAAAAAATATTTCTTAATGACTCCATTCGCTACTTTTGATAAACTCCAAGTTGTCAATTTTCTCATTTTATTTTTCTTAAATGTAAATATTTAATGCAAGAATAAATAAAACAAATCTCTTTGTTTAAAATAGATTAATGATCTACACATTTTTTTTGTATAAAAATCATTAAATATTAAGTAATATTTTAAAAAGATCAATAATAATACTAATATTGTATAAAAATTAAATTTTTCTTGGGGTTTAATTTAAATTTAAAATTGTTAACAAAACCCTAACGCGCCCTTTTTAATTTGGGCCCTTTATACAAATTTATGCTTTATTTAAGATAGCTAGTCAGTGTACTCTTTTTTTTCTTGATATTATTTAATATCTTGTTTTAAGATAAATATTTTTTGTATTTTCTGCACATTTTACCATTTAAATATCACTTTTTATATGATTCATGAAATCTTCTACATAATTAATATTCCTCTTTTCAAATTTAAACGGCAAAACAGATATTTTTTTGCATTAAAATAATTATTGTTATAATGTGTATTGGTCTGAATTTAAATTTATTTTTTTAAATTTAGAGTACTTGTGACTCAAACTTATATCTAAAACTCCTTTTTTGCTTTTCGAAATAAAATAATTCTTCAAGATATATGGAGTTTTTTTAGCGGTTCAAATTTTTCAATGTAGTTCACTTATTTTCTGATACTGAAATTTATTTTAAGAGTATTCACGCAATTCATTTTTGTCTAGAAAAAAATATTTCTGTAAAATTTAATCAAGGCATGTATAATGATAATAAATATATTTTGCTCTTTCAAAGTTTAAGTAAGGATTATTGCTTTTACAAATTTCTCTTTTCTTTTTTGTTTATTTTTTTATCGTCTTTCCCTTTTAAAAAATTTGTATTGAAAATAATCTATTCTCTCGTTTGCAAACTTTAAGTATTTTTAGCCTGTAGCGTAGGAAAGATTTTTCTAGAATAATTATACACCTTTCCAAAGTTTTCCACAGCAGTTGATACATTTTGTTTTAGGAAATAAAATATTTAGAAATTAACATCATGTTTTCACTATAAGCAACATAAAAAAAAAATACTTGTGAAAACATTTCTTAAGCAACTTTTGAAATTTTAATAATATTTTCTGCTTTTCACTAAAAATAATTCTTCTTAAAATGCATTCTTATTAAAATTTATACTGATATTTTTCTTTTAGACAAACAACTGAAAATTGAATAAGTTTTCCATAATTTTATTTTGTTTATTTGAAATTATAAGATGTGTGTGTTTTATATTTTCTCAGGAAGAATTGCATTTAAAATTAAAAACAAATTTTCCAATTTCCCTATAAAAAAAATTACATTATTTCTCGCAAAATACTATTCTAACAATAAAGAGAAGGAAAACGAATCTCATTCTACTTATCGCTAAGAATAAATTTCTCAAATTGAAAAAAATTCTCTTTGTGAGGAAAGTGTGAGATTCGATGCATCAGATACTTTCTTGAAAACAAAAAGATTAATTTCTGATTATTTTAATCTTTTTAAACTCGAAAGAGGTATGATGCATATTAATGCTTTTTCAAAATACGTTTGTCTGTTTCCTCATTAGTTATCCATGACTTTTTTGAGAAAAGCATAACTTCGCATAATTCACCAGCTTGTAAAATATGCTTTATATTTTAAAGTAATGGTTTCATTCTCACACTATCTATTGTATCAGATGTCTTGGCCGGCTGGCATAGCTGGTTCGTCGCTGTTCTCGTACACCTAAGGTTACGGGCTCGATCCCGGAACAAGTCGGTGCATTTTCATGATGCAGAAATTCGACAGCGTTTATGTTGTATGATTAAGCGGCATGTTAAAGTTCCCTAGAGTGCCTGTTTGTCTTGGGTGTTCTCAGCAAAATTAAGAATTCCGAGGTCCTTTACGCATTGTCAGTGCTCAGGTGCCTTCCTCTGGGGAGTAAATTGGGCGTCAAAATTACATTGCTGCAATTAGTATTCCACCTATAGGGTGACGCACTGAAAAGTGATACTAGCTCCTGAAGAATGAACGAGGTCTGCAATGGAAAACACCAATATAAAGCCCCGTCGAAAAAAAATGTTTTGGGTGCAATATTGGAAAAATCTTTTCATAAAGGAAATTGAATTATGAGAATGCAAGAGGATTAGAAGGTCTTAGGAAGAGTAAATTTTTGGTGTTCATTTACAAATTTTTATAAACATATGAAACAATTTTTTTTCTTTAAAATCATTCCAAACGGGCTTTATCAGATTCAAATGATGTAATAAATGTTAATTCATTTTATTCAATATTTCAATGGAAAAAGTATTCATCAACAAACCTAGCTGGATGAGGCTGATGTCATCTCCCTCTGGAATGGATCTGTCTCCAATATTTTTTGGAAGAACAAAACTATTATACTAAGATTGCATATTCTATTATTGTATCAGATTATTATATTACAGGGGATTTCTCTGTTTAATTATGGATGATATCCATTGGCTGGACAAAGAGCAAATCTTTCAGCTTATATCATCTTCATGATAATAATAAATAAATAATCGTAAAAACTCAGCAAATAAACTTCTTTACGTGATAAAATATCATCCAAACCATAATAAGTATTAATTTTAAAGTGGACTGTTTTTCAATCTCTTCAGATGCTTATCATATCCTACAAATATGTATCAATTGTTCAAAAGTTATCAGTTGCAAAGAGACTAGAATGTGCATCTAGCAGCGTTTCTCAAACTGTGGGGCGCCCCCTAGGGGGGCGTAATAAGTCTACGAGGGAGACGCGAGCATATTGAAAAGTCGAAAACAAAAGATTATTTAAAATTTTTTATTAATTTACTGAAATGAAGCAAAACAAAATACATTCTGACATAATGAAAAATAAAATAAGCATTTACACTGATATAATACACTTATAAA
This sequence comes from Trichonephila inaurata madagascariensis, assembly GCA_019973955.1. NCBI lineage: Eukaryota > Metazoa > Arthropoda > Arachnida > Araneae > Nephilidae > Trichonephila > Trichonephila inaurata. Next base: position 50,315 of record BMAV01014652.1, on the reverse strand, counting down.
TGTATCAGTACTGCACAATGTATTTTATAATTATTTAACAGTACTAAGTTAAGAGCTATTTTAATAATTACCAATGACCTCATGGGCTTGTCATACATAAAATTATATATACAAAATTAACACGTATCTTGATTATTTTTGTACGGCTTTTAAATTTAAACCCTTTTAAATGCCGATAAAAATTACGGGAAATTTCGCCCCAATGCCAATTTTTCCATTTAAGGGGTGAGTATATGGTGTATTGGGGGGGGGAAAAGAAAAATAAGTAAACTTTTTCAAACACTGTCGAGGTCCTTTTTAAAACATTCCAAACCTTAGGGAAAAATTTTAAGGGTAGCAGTGCACAGAAAAAATCGTATTTTTTGGGAAAAACGGGTTTTACGTTCGGGGAGTTAATCATTTTGGCAGAGTGAAAAAGTTTTTATACGCCGGTGTCACTTTAAAAGGTAAAAGTCGTATTGAGCTTTAGCGTTAAAAATACACCAAAACATTGAAAATAGCAACCGGGAAGCTAAGGGACAACGCAAACCCCTTTTCAAAAAAAGGGGACAGCGTAATATGATATGCAAATGATCCAATTTTTTTGCCAATACGCATGCTCATACACGCCGAGGGGCAGCAAATTCGAAGATTCATAAACGTGACGATTTCCCGCCGAAGAAAGGTTTGGTAAGCGAAACATGCCAGGTAAACGTGCTAGAAGACATTTTCACAAAAGGGGTTTGAGAGGGGGCCCCCTCATCGGGATGAAAAAATGCAGGTTTGGCACGTGCCGGGTTTCTGGCCAGGTGGATCGTTCCGGGGGCCGTTAGAAATTGTTGGGAGCAGTGGATACGAGAAGGACCCGGGGCAAACCCCGCCCGGAGCAAACCCCCCCAAAACCACGAGGGGGAGGACGAAGGGTCGTGCGGCAAGCACTTTGGGCCCCCCCAGTGACTCGTTCAACGATACGAGCAGACGTAAGGGCAAAACAATTGTTCCCCAAACACAATTTCCCGACAAACCCTTTCAGAAGAAAAACTTAAATCCAAGGGGTTTTCCGTGCACCCCCTTTAAACCGGAACATCGGCAACTGCGTTCAGTGGTGCCGCCAGAGCAATGTGGAATATCACAGATTGGCAAAAAGGGTTTTTTTAGTGATGGGTCCCCGGGTTTTTTTTGGGGAAAAGATGATAACCGTGTACGGGGTGGGAGGCGCCCTGGTGAGCGGGACAATTCCCACACTATTCTACGTCACACGCCCGCAAAAACTGGGTAAGGGCTGGGGAGCCATGTTTTTGATAGCCGGTCCACTTTTAATTGTGATGCGTGGAACCTTAACGGGGCCCAAAGTTACGTTGATGATATTCTTGACCCCAGGGGACCTTTCCCAAATGGTCTCCCCAGGGGGAATTTTTAGCAGGACAATCCCCGTCCGCAAAACAGAAAAAAGTTGCTTTAAGACTTCCTTTCGTCATTTTCCCTTTTTCCCCTTTGGGCCCGCTCCCCGATTTGTCCCCCTGTAAAAGCACGTGTGGGGTCTTTCTAAACGACAGATGCCATCGTGTCACTCTGTACATGATTTAGAGTTGACTGTTCAAGTTTTGGGGGGGCCCACTGCCCGGGACCATAAGGTGTCTAATCAACTCAATGCCACCGTGTGGTGGCATGTATTGCACTGAGGTGGTCCAACGCCCCTTTTGGTTGCCCAATTTGTGTCGTTCGCACCCTGTATTTGTTTGATTGTCTTTTTTTTGAGATCGGAATCTTTCTCTGTGTCTTGTTATTAAATTTCATTTCAATCCGATGCTTTTTTTTGGGGTCGCTTTTTTTCAATGTTCCTGAGTGTATATTATAATTGAATAAAATACATATTTATTGTATGGAGGGGGTGTGATGAAAATTATGAATGAATATTGGGTCACATATTTTGAAACTTTGAGAAGCACTGGCATAGAGTAATTAAAAAACTCTTTAAATTCTAACTCCTAGAATAAAGTCAGGAAACTAAATTATTTTATTCATATACAAAACCCTAAATTATTTTTCATCTTACATTTGACACTCGAATACTGTTTGTAAACACTAAATGTTTTTATTTTATGTTTCCTCATAAGTATATTTTGCTTTGCTGTTTACCAAATATCAACCAAATTAAATGAAAATAATCGTGAACTAAAAGCATTTTCCTGAAAGGCTACTTGCATAAAAGAATGATTTTTGATAGAATTTGTTATTATGTGGGGTTTCTGGATATAACCAAAAATTTGATCATTGACAAATATATAGAACTATGAATCCATTATTCTGATGATGATATATTCAATACAAAGCGAGGGTTTTGGAATGATTAATCAATTTCTATTTAGAATGCAAGGGAAATTATTGTAAGAAGTAATTTCTAACTGTCAGCAGATAACAATATTATCGCATTATCTCTAGAAGAAAAATTGTTGTAATTGTAACATCGTCATTTTCAGTAATTATTGGAAAAATAGTCGAGCATTCGTTATACATTACAGAAACGTAATCCATGTCTAAACGGAGACACATATCTTCTAGGATTTATCTATTCTTGTTAATTTTCCTTTGACCATTTATACGCATTAAAAAGAAAAAAAAATGAAGCTTGCACCTAATAGTGCCCCTGCTATTACATTGTACCACAAATTAAAAAATTCTTTGGCTGCTCTCCAGTAGCTCATTGATGTATGTTGATTTTCATCGTACTTCGTGTTTGAAAATAATGATAATGACTGAGTAATGGAAAAACTTTATGTATTAGCTGAATAGTTGATAAAACTATTACTCTAATGCAAGTAACTCGTTTCAATTCACTTTTGAAAGAGAATAATTGTAAGAAAAAACAAGGAAAGCAAATAACCTTGATATTTTGTTCTTGAGATTTATTGTTTTTATTCAAAAAATTTCTGTAATTTTGAAAACAATATTTATCGGAAAAAAAAGGGGAAAGAAAGTTATATCTTTATTCAAATAAACATATAACTTGGAGCTAATTTTCTGAGATAAACATAGTTTTTCATTTTGCTTGCTTCGTCTTTAATCTCATACTAACTGCTCATCTGTATCAGTGATTTGTTTTAAATGTTGTTTATATAACAAGATATAAAATCCATTTTTGGCTCTTTTTGGTGCACATCGGTGACATTGGAAACCCTAGCAATCTTCGATTTTGACCTTTCTCCTTTTTTCCCCCTTCCATTTTTTTACAAGCGCAGTAGCCGAATAGTTATCGTTAGGAACACGTGGTCAGTGAGTCTTGAGTTTGATGCCTGGTGCCGCTGAAGAATCTCTGTAACGAATCTGATTCATGTTCAAGCTGTCACAACTCATTGTCTTCATACTGGTGTCGTGTGGACTTTTGGAGAATGGAGTGCTAGCTCAAGTATAATCCTCATCATTCGACAAAAGTTTAAAATTGTGAGACCTGAAAACGACGTGAAGGAAAATCAAATCAATCCATTTCTTTTTCTCTTCCATTCATGCCAAAACAAATTTAGTTTGAATCATAATACCCCTGCATTTGTGGAAATTAACGAATATTTAATCTATTACAAGGGTGTTGCCGCTTTCGACCGACAGAGGGGGGAGGGTTAGTAATAGGGATGGCGATTCTTTCCGAAAAAAATCGATTCGAATCGTAACTTGATGAATCGATTAAAAAAAAAAAAATCAAGATCTAAAAGATAGATTTCTAAAAAACCGATTTTTTTCAAGTCTGCATTTACAATGTAAATATAAATCCATTATATGAAAAACAAGAAAAAAACCATAATAAACGATCTCTTATCAGTAAAATCAGGGACTTTTTAGCTCAGGGAATTCGACATTTGCAATTATCTTTATTACCATATAAAAGTATCAGGCATAAAAGAAGACATTTATTTTCTAAATGTATTTGCTACATTAAAAAGTTTAGAAAATAGATTATAAAGCTTATAGGTTCCAATGCTTAGTATCTAAACTTTTTTAAAAACAAGAGTCTGTCACGTCTACTGGGATCCAAGCGGTTCCGCTCATCACTTGCGATATTGCCGGCAATCGAAAAAAGGCTCTCACAAGGAGAACAGATGATTCCACGAGATACTCATATGCATCATGGCTATTGAGTGAACGTGATGATAAATAGAGTTTTTTTTCTTAAGTAAAAATATGCATCAAACCTCGGGGCCCCTGTCGGAAAAAAGTGTTTAAATTCTTCGTTTTTACCAATTTTATGGTTTTTACAAAAAAAAAAAAAAATCGAATGTCGAATTTTACAAATTCTCAGTTTGAGTGGTGTTAGAAAAGTAAGGCTCCTCGAAAGTTATGATCTCTTTAAGAAAAATGCAAGTTATTAAAAAAAAAACGATTCAGGAGTCGAAAACTAAATCAGATTTTAAAACTATATTAGTCTCAGTCTCCAAAAGAGGAATTATAATTAAATCTCTTGTTCTAGGAACAAACTCAATTTACCTCGTTTTATCTCTCCCTTTTCCCCCTCAAATGAAAAAGTCTTATGTACATTTGTGAATAATAGAGATTCAGTTCACTTCGGATGCTTATAGTTTCATAGATCACGTCGGGAAATGAACATGGGCTCATTGGGAGAAGTAAAATCGATATAATTGAAAAGAATTAATGATGTACACGTAAAAAAGTTCTCCAGAAGTGCAATCATGTTTAAATAATCATTCTGGAAACATTTGTAACTGATTTTTAATGTAAAGTATGCTCGAGATAAGGATTAAACTTTAATTATTACACTATGATGCGCCATTTTTAGTACATTTCAAATACAGTCGGACCTTTATATAACGAAGTCGCTAAATCCCCAAAAGCTTTAGAAAATTGTTAATAGGGTTCCTCTTTTAATATACTTTATAAACCACATAAAACCAATTTTAAATTCATAAACACAATATATTAAGAAAAGTAATTATTCACAACTTTTTAAAAAATTAATATATGTTTATTTTATATATCTTACCCATCAAAAAAGAAAGAAAGAAAAACTGCAAGGAAAACAAGAAAAAAGAATTTCGAAGAGTTCACTGTATTTTCAATACTAAGAAAAAATTTTTTCAAATTTGCATTTTAAGGGCATTTTATAATTTAGGGATTGACTACCCTAAAATCATGATGTTTTTCAAAATTTTTTTAATGATTTTATTTTATAGGTCATCTTATAAGCTTAATAAAAATACCAAGCTTTTTATTTTCCATTCAGTAGAACAAAAACTACAAGTATTTAATAAAAGAAGATGCCATAACTTTACACAAGATTTCAAACTTAAAAATGCATTTTACTCGAAATGTGTTTTTTTCGAAAAACTCAAACAGGGACAGCGACTGCTCAAAAAGTTTTGAAAATAATTTGCTGAAATTTTTTGTGAATGTTTTGTATAACAGTAGAAGTGTTTTGATCTTCAGATTTATCAATCACTGTTTTATTTCAAAATTTACAGTCCTTTATGTGAATATAATCAGTGTTTTTTTAAGCAATTTCATATAGTCACTAAGATAGAGTGTGCTCTAGTTTTTGCAAAAATTAAAATATCTATTATCCTAAAGGTAATTTCAAACATGAATAACAAAGTAACACATTAAACTTGAAAAATCGAGAATTTGTTCAAAACATTTTTGTACAGAGCGGACCCCGTTTATGTAATTTTTTGTACATTTTCACCAGTTTTTCCCTATTTTAATAATAATAATAAAAACTTTTGGTTTCAATCTTACGATTTTTTCTTAAAATATTCTAAATAAATCTAAAAATCACTAAAAAAAACTCCATACCTCCATTTTTTCAAAAAAAGGCTGTCGCAAGTAGTCGGATACCTTAAAGCATGTATGAAAGTAACATGAAACATACATTATTTTATAATTAGAACACGGGAAAACTCCAGTGTGGGTGAAAGAGGATATAGAAGATGTTTCTAGTGAACTGGGCAATGGGGGTTAAAGGTTGCACTTCTTGGATGAAACATCCAGAACTCTATTGCTCTCGGAAAGTTAGGATCTAATAAAACCAGTTCAAGATTTATGATTACCATAAAATGAGAGAATAACTTGAAATTTTTTCAGAAATACTTTAAAAAAAGCAAGAACAAAACTTGAATCACAAAAGAAAAAAGTCCCTTATATAGAAAATGCACTTAGCTATAGAGAGGTTATTTTACGAAAAAAATCGTGGAATGTTCAAGGTTCCAGGAAAAAGTTCGCTGTATAGAAAAATTCGCAATATAGAGGTTCGTTATACAGAGAGGCTCGACTGTATTTCTATAGTACAACATCAAAAATTATATTTTCATAGAAAAGAATACTTTTACTTTACAATTTAATGAACCATAACATAAGCAAATGCTTCATTTTAAATGTACGTGTGTCTAATAAAAAAAATAATATTTATTCAGATCCACAGAAAAGAGGTTCAAAATTCGTCCTGGCGGTAGATTAATTTTCAATAAATACATGAAAATTAAATATATATTTTTTAATAATTGTTTTTTTTAAAGGAAACTTTTTCTTATTTGCATGCAGAATATTGTAAGAATAAATAAGTTCTAAAATTTTACTCATTAAATAAAGATTACAAAAAAATTCATTCCAAAAACATTAAAACATTTTTAAATAAATGTCTTAAAACTCTGAATGTTCCACGAAATTCACTTTAAAAAAATTCACGTGTGGTTTTCATAAGAACTTTAAAAGATCCCTTATATATTAGCTAAGAAATGTGTTCTTTTAAGAGGAAAAAAAGTACTTTCGTGCTGCATTTCTAGAGAAGTAATTAAAACAAAACCGTTTAACAAAGAGTTAGAGGGATAAAATTGCAACTATTTAGAGAAACAATTTGAACATCTTTATTTTATCTCATGTAATTTTCTAATGAACTTTTAAAATTATATAACACAGAAGTTTCATTAATTGGCTTGTTAAATAATGAAGTGAATACATAAAGTAAATAACAGTACATTAAAATAAACTTTTAATTTGCAATCTTCCATTAAATATTTACAAAATATAATTGAGAGAAAGAATTTCAGTTAATTAAGAAATTCAGTTGATAAAATTGCTTCATGGCAAATTTACTTTAATCATAATTCTTACTCTTTATAGAAAGAATATTTAATTTTAAGCATGTATTTATTTATTTTTTTATCCATTAAAGTATTGGTAAAATGTGCAGTTCCTTCATCAATCGAAAACTGTAAATTTAATTCATATTGTTACATAGTTGGTCGTCATTGAAATGTAGGAAATGCTCGCTCATATTCTATTGGAATAAATCTTAATTTATTCTAAAATTCTCTAATAAAGTCAGTAGATTTTCTTTTTACATAAGGCAAATAATCTACACGTATATACCTACAACAGCGCATATTAAGAAACATCACAATTGTTGAACACATTGCGACATGGCCATCTGTCGATAGCTATGTCTTGGGGTTTCCGCGTAAGTTAGAGGTGTGGGATTATCGGAAGGATGAGACATTCTATAATTCTTAATATGACTTTTATTAAGAATCTAACTTAATTACTTAGATAACACAAACTTATATTAAGTGAGAATAACCTAAAGTACGCCGATTTAATTAACTCAGATCCGCAATTAGATCCTTATCAATATAACTAATTAGATCCATATCTCATTCAATAATTATACTAGGTTCAGAATAAATCCTTACCTTGTTGAAGACTCGACGATACAGTTACTTCCGATTAGTTACTAGATCGCGCAATAGATCACTGTATAGATATAAGTCGCTAATTGATCCACCTAATTCACTTCACCTATTTACTAGCTTTCAGAATTGCCAATCTGCTCACTACCTTGTTCTATGCCTTTAAGGATACATTTGCTTTAGTCAGTTTACTGAGTGAATTTCCGAGTTAACTGGCCTCAGAATGTAGATTAGGTAGGAAGAACGTTCCGAGATTCACTGGGTCAATCCGTCTAATTTCATTTAATTTTATAAATAGCTTTAAATTGCCATTCTTGCTCACTAAACTTTCTATCCTTTTAAAGGTTATCTTATTTGCATTTTTGCTTCGTTTTTACTTCTTGGATATGGGTTGGAAAAGTTTTGCCATTAATCGTGGCCGTCAAAGAACGTAGGAGTTATGTTAGAAGAAGAACGCGAGAGATGTCACAACATCAATGCACATCCGTCACATTTTCATTTAAGGTAAGTGAAACACATAGTGAGTGTCAAATGTTTGATTTCCCCGTCATTTCCTTGCATCGTTCTTAATATCGGCTGGAAAAATTTCTTTTAGTAGCTTTTAAAATTATCTTGACAAATAATCATTCTAGAATCTTCTGAATTCTTGTAGAAACATCTATTTTATCGCCTAATTCGTTGACTTGGTGTTCAAGTTTATCATCGTCTATCGCCAATTACACTTCTATTCACTAGATTTAGTGAACTATTATTCTCTCTTGCAGTGCAAACGATATTTTCCATCTCAGCACTTTTTAGGCAGAGAAGCAAACACAGACATTTCCGTAACAATATTTTTATGAATTATACATTGCCCGACAAGTAATCATTCTAGAATCTTCTAAATTTTTGTAGAAACATCTATTTCATCGCCTAATTCGTTGACTTGGTGATTTGGCGTTCAAATTTATCATCGTCTACCGCCAAGGACACTTCTATTCCCTAGATTTAGTAGACCATTATTCTCTCTTGCAGTACAAACGATTTTTTCCGTCTCAGCACTTTTTCGGCAGAGAAGCAAAGACAGACATTTCCGTAACAATATTTTTATGAATAATACATTGCAAAATATATTCTTTCAATATCTTTAATCTCTCTAGTCCTTTTGGTATAACTAGCATAATATTGTGAAACTATTAATAAACGTGTTATAGATAAACAAGTAGTACTCTTATGAATTCTGAGTCTTTTTCCTTATTTCATGTTAGCAAATGATTTATTTTTTCTAAAGTATCACATTTTACGAATTTGTTTTATTGAAATTATACAGATAACACAAAAATATTTTACAATTTCAATGTGAGTCTGCTGACAAATGTTATTAATTTGAGGATATTTTACTAATAATTAGAATGTACAGATGATTTCAAACACAGAATAATGTTAAAATAGATTAGCTAACTCTAACAACTTTAAACTAAAAAATTTAATACATTGACAGTATAACAACAAAAATACCAAAATGTAAACTTATTGATGAGCTAGTATAGTGGTATAGTTAAAGAGAATTGATTGTATATTGGTATCGGTAGTATATTGGTAGAGTTGAGGTAGAATCGTTATAGTTACTTTAAAATGCACATAGGTAAGTGGTTCAACTGATAATTTTTAAATCAATAGTAGCATTTTATTTATAAGCACACGATTAGCAAAGTTTCCTAAAAATTTCGTCACAAAATAAATGGTTTTATGTACTTTAAAAGAGATAATTATTTTGGTTAGTTAAGGAAACTGATTCAAGAACATAACTATTTTCACAACAAAGAAACAAATTACTTCACTAAGAATAGAAAAATGAAAGAGAGAAAGAAAGTTGATATCTTTCCTAAGTAAAAATTAAAGTAACGTTAAATGCTAACAGTCAAAATGAAGGAAAAAACCTACGAGTGTTAAAAAGAACAAAAAAGGGTTACTTAGCTACATATCATAGCTGTTATATTGTACAATACGAGAGTGATACCATATTAATGTTTATAAAAACATATTTTTATTTAACTTTATTTTATATGGAAAACAAATTAAATAAATGAATTATGTATTATATTGATTTCGATAAAATTCTAAGTACAACCTTTTTTTTAACACGTTTTTATAAGTTTCACTTGTATGTAACGGAATCTTTGAACTCTTTTTTTTACTCATTTTTAAACGGTCAGTTTAAATTTCCCGAAATTTTGCGTACAGTCAAGGACCGATGACAATGCAATAATTTCATAATTTTGTTCCATTGTCCTGAACAGGATAATCCCGGGTTGGATTAATTCATTATACCATTGCTAGATTTGGTGACTATTTCCAGATCCTATTTCAGATTTGGAGTTTAAAGATTAAGAGTAACCCTAAAAACGAAAATGGTTTTTTGCGTCAGCAATTTCTTATCATAATATAAACGATTGTCCAGTCTCTTTCTGAAAATGGAAAGAAAAAAAAAAAAAGACTCGTGCATGTGAAAAAAAAAATTTGTTTTAATTCAGGGATGGGCAAACTTTTTCGGTCGCGGGCCAAATTTTTTTAAAAAATGTATGAATAAATGATAGTCGAAAAAACTAAAAATACATGCTTTTTCTGTAGATTGAACTAAAAAATGAAAAATATAAATTCTAGTTTAAAAAAACTAAAAACTACGCTTTTATGGTTAATCGAGCTAAAAAGTAAAAAAATAAATCTTAATATAAGAATAAAATGATTTACGATAAATTAATGCCATTGTGGTAAAAGTGTGTGAGGTGCTTTGTACTAAACTTTTACACTAACTCGGAGCATTTCGGAATAGAACTAGTAAGAAATTATAACAATTGATATAGAGCACCCCACGTTTTTACCCCAATGACATTAATTTTCTCGTAAATCATTTTATTCTTATATTAAGAATTATTTTACTTTAAATTAATTAACCATAAAACTTTTTAGTTTTTTTAAACTAGAATTTATTTTTTTCATTACTAGTAAATATACTAAGAAATATTGTGTATTAATAAATCGGGTTTATACTAACCCAAATCCCCAGAGTTCCGTTGTGTACACTTTTCATTTCTAACACATGTGTTGTAGGACACATGTGTTTTAGGAATCAATAATTTCATTTTAGACACATACGCATTTTCAAATGTAGTAAAATTGAACTCAAAAGATTTTATTGTTTGATTAATTTGAAGTGTAACTACACTTTTGATGTATTGAGATGCAAATAGTTAAGTATATCACTTTATTATCACACTTTCAAATAATATGAGACATGAAAATCTTTACTGTAAGAGTTTCACAATAAGAATTCAATGTTGAGTGAGGAAGCTTATGATAAATATACATAAAAATAGTAACAATGAGAAACAATCATCTCTCTTTCTAATTTCTAATTTTATCTTTTTGCGATAAATGTGAAATATTATTCAGAATGACTTTTAAAAGAAAAAATTATATATATAAAAATCTTTACAGCCGAATGTAAAATAGAATGAAATAAATAAAAATAAAACTCAAGCTGGTGTGATGTTAGTTCTTGGATTTTTTAAAAATTCATTTTGCAATTACTTTCATATATGTCATTATTTCCGATTTTCTTAATATTTAGTTCAAAGTATACTTTTTATATATGTATACTTATCCATACATTTTCACTAACACTACTTCATTAAGCAGTTATAAGAAATGCTGCAGCATACTTTTCCTTCATGCAATTTAAACTGAATGAAAAATATGTTTAGGTATTTAAGGCGTTGAAATTAGGATCTTCCTTTAGACTCTTTCATTTTTTAAAAAGTATTCCTGAGCCTGTTGTTTAAATATAAAAAGACAGCATCTTAACAAAGAGAGAGTGCCACTTAATTTTTCTCTCTACAGTACTTTAAAATAAATACGTTTAATGGCTCAGTTGTTAGACATTTCCCAGACGCCTCTTTAAATATACTCGTATTTTATTCTAGGAATTCTTTATTTGGAGACATTTTGTACAAATACAACCCTCAAATTTCATGACGGAGTTTGTATGGATCTTTGCATCTTTATTTATCGTTAAGATCCCGAAGGGAAAAAATATAATTAAACTTCCTGAGTTCCTTTTCTGCATAGCAAGAACTATTTTTCTTCCTTAGGAATTTTAAAAGACAAAGAATGCTTCTGGCTGTTAATTATAGTTTCAGTCTCATTTTATTATTTTATTGATTTAGTTAGGGAGTACAAATACAACAAGAATAAAAGACCAGTATAATCCGATTCTTCTCCAGGCAATTTAAGCAAGTTTTAATAATATCTTATATTGAGTTTTAACAATATCTTATTGTGTTTAAATAAAATAGCTTAAATTAGACGTTTTTATAGTACTGAAAAGGGCAAAAGCACACACACATACAGAAGACGTTCTATTAAAAATAATTCAATTTTATGGATGTGATAGAATATTATCCACATGGTGTATTGCTAGGAATAAAAATATATCCGACATATACAATACTGCAAAAGGTCTTTAAATATTTCCATTTATTTTTGATATTTGTTGTACTTTTTCAATTCCTACACAATTTTTTTTTAGCTCATTCTCTCTCTATATATTTATTTATTTATCTTGGTGGAATTTTCAATCGTTAATAAAATCCATTTTAAAGCGCTCAATTTATTTTAAAATTTTATACGGCTTATTTATTTTGAAAATCAATACAATGATTTAGTTATAATTAAGAAAAATTAATGACAAAACCCTACTTTTTAATGAATTACAAATACAGCCACGTTGGCACCATATTTTTTGAGACTTAGCGACCCTTTTTATGACTTGTACAAAACTTGAAAAGGTTTTTTTCTCACGTTTTAAAGCATTCAGTTGAAATGAAATTTTATATACACGATTGTTTTGGACGACAATACGATACTTTAATGATAAATAAGATAAATTAATAACCACTTAATGTTGTAATTCTGTCATATGTATATATATATATTTATATATTAATTGTAAATATTTAATAAAATGTAGCTAAAATAAAATTTTTCTTTGTTGATCTAAGTAAGAATTGACTTAGTTTTTTTACCTTTATCTTGAGTGAATCCATATTTTTTACAAGAGTTTATCCCTAAACAATTGGACCCTGTGTGTAGCTTAAAGTTTCTTTGACGCAATTAAAATTTCATTTTTTCAGTGCTCAGTGATTCATTTTGTAACGGGTTCTATTCGGGTCTTCTACTAATCTTCTTTAACTGTGATTTTAGTTTGAAAACCCCTTTCCGTAGAGATGACTTGATTTATGAAGATGTAATTTGAGCGCCAGCTATTGAGTACGCAATATGATGGCTAAGCGTTGATTGTTAAGCTGAATTCCAGGAGTTAGTAGACAACGACTGGGGATCGCGCAGCTTAAGATTAATATTTGATGGAAACCAAAGCAATTTTTACTGACCTTTTATCAATAAGGATTGTTTACTAGAATAACCTAGTACAACATAGTTCAATTTTCATGTAAAATTGGGATTGAATAAGATTTTATTTAATTTCATATAACCCATTAGCACCCAATTTACTCATTTTACGATTTTTTTTTAAAAATCTAAAAATGCCTACAATATTCCTCTGTAAAATTTAAAAAAGTTAAATATTTCAATGTTTTTAAAAACTAAATAACTAACTAATAGTAAATTTTAATAGTAATTTATAATAGTTTTAATAATTTAATTTTCATAAACATATTTATAAAGTACCCTTAAAATAGGGCTCTAGTCTCTAATGAGTTAATCCCTAATAAATCTTTTTTTGCTAGATTTTTCTCGTGACTTAACGTTATTCGACACACAACCAATACTCTATAAATTTAAAAGACGTTGTTATCCGAGTTTAAGCTTTACTTTCTAGATTTTTATTAAGGTAAAGTAAAGGTTTCGCGGCTAAGATAAAATTAATGTGCGCGCGTCGACTTCCATTACTTCACAAAAGATTCTTTGGCTGGATTTACCTCGGTTGAAACTTCCCGATAAGTGACTTCGGTTACTTATACACAGTTCAATCAATCAAGCTACCTCTGCTCAATAAGTAAGCAATTGAAGCGTTTTTAATATAATTTAATATTATCATAAGATGAATCGTTTTCTTTATATATAATTTATTGACAAGAGTGTGTTTAGTTTATCCACATTCATGCTAATTTATCAAAGGTATAGATAAATATTTCGAAAGTTTTTTTAGATATTTAAGGTATCCGACTACGTTCGGAACCGTGACTTTAAAAAAGCGCATAAATGGATATTTTTCATGATATTTAGCGTCACTTAGATTAGAATACATGATATAATGGTTTTAAGGACGTTTTGACAAAAAAAATTACAAAGTACAATATTTCGGCAAAAAATAGAATATCCTTTTTTCAAAGCGTTCTCCTTTTATAAAATAAAAGCTTCTATAATAATTATATTTAGCTTATTTAAAGTAAAGACTTCACCGGAGAGTCTGAACTCGGATTTTTGAAAAATTCACATTATTTTCAGAGTTACAACCAATTGAAATAATTATCGGCTTTTTTTTCTTAAAATTTCTCCTCTGTTGTCGTAAAACATAGATAAATCCACTTCTAAGTTATATATTTCAAATATTCTAGTTGAGCTTCTGTACAAAGATCTGAGCTAAAATATTGTTATAATAGAAGCATTTTTCACAAAAGGAGAATATTTTGAAAATGGGTCATTCTATGTTCATTTTACCGTAAATATTGTACTTGGGGTCACTTTTTTATTGTAATACTGTTCTTAAACAATTTATATACATTTTCTAATATAAGTGACACTAAATACTTCCGCTCAAAAATCAGTGCTTCTCAAAGTTTCAATATTCGCGACCCAATATTTAATCATAATTCCCCCAAACAATAACAATATATTGAATTCAATAATACTATATTTCTATGTTAAAACTACGATACGATTCTTTTAACCTTTATGTGTTACCTGCGCAAAACGTCTCTGCTCATCAAAACGTTACACTCTCTTTCGGGACGTATATATAATGGCTTTCCGAAGTAAGATCCTTTCGCACTGCTATCCATAAAAATCATTCCAAAGGCTGTACACAGTTCCGTGTTCTCTAAATATAGGCGATGGGATTAAGGACAACTGTCTCATTGTGGTATGTAAATTGTAAATACGGTTTCATTGAATTCGTCCAAAGATTGCGTCAAATCAGTTCAGATGCATAATGTTCAAGGGCCTTCTAAGAAGTACATAAAAAGTGGTTTTAAATTCTCCTGAAAATAGGGAAAATATATTCTTTGTTGAGTTATTAAATTAACCGTAAATATGAAATTATTTTTTATACTTTTCTCTTTAACTATAACCGAATTTTGGAATATATGTACAGAAAATAGTGTGCTGATGCATACAAAATTATTGTTTTTTTCTTTTTTAAAGGAAATATATTGAAATTTGTAATGTTCTTTGATCGTACAAGGAAAGAAATTAATACAAAAGTAGTTAATCCTATTAATATAGAAATGAATGTTATTTCCTAAAAATGACCCCACCCCAAATTAATTTGCTTGATTTCTTAAAAGGATGAATAATCATTTTTTTTTTTGTTACTGTACCATACATTTATGTTACTTTTTGAATTTATGGAAATGATGGTTAACATCATTGCTAAAATTATAGATTTGATCTCCTATATTTATTTTTCAGTATTAGTACCTTCTTCATTTCTAGGAAACTTATTGATTAATGCTTAGAGAGAGAAAGTAAAACAACAAATCAATAGTAACCAGTGACTCAGGTTTTGCTGGCATGTCATCCTTTTTAATAATTGTTAATTTGTGCATACATTCTTCCACACAGCAACACAAAAATAATGTTTACGTACACACAATTGTTGCTTAATATTTTTTTCATTTTAGATAATTTTTTAAGCAATGCTTTTATTTAGCTCCTTTTGTCATTTTCAGAACTTCATAAAATATATTTTGCATCACATACATACATGAAAAAAATGGAATGAACTATACCTACCTAGTTTATTGTTCTTAAATGGGGTTTTAATGCATTTCAATATATTTTAAGGATAATCTGATCTACTCTAATGATGAAAAGATGAATTAATTTAGAATTATTAGTCGATATAAATTAGTTTTCTTGAGCTTTATTTCTTAGCCATTTTGGATATTTTAAGATATGTTTAATCCATTTCCTAGGTCATTTATTAAGTCATTCTCAAAGATTCAAACCTCCCATGAAATTAAATTAATCAATTATCTTGAAATCTATTTTTAAAGCTAGAAGCACGAAATTAATATAGCATCAGCAAAACCACGATAAAACATAGATGACTTAAACTTAGGTAAGCTTTCATCTCTTAAATAAGATGTGTGTGTGTGTTTCTTATTTACAAATGCATTTGTATTTCATTAAATAAAAGCATTTCACAACACTACAGTTGTCATAATAAAAAATACATACATTTTGTATATATTGTGCAAGGAGAAAAAAATGGGCTTAATTTTTCAAAATTATAAGCTTTAGTTTGATACTGAGATAACATACATAGTTAATTGAATACAAAGTAATACTTTCACACAGTGCTGAAGCCGCGATCCATCCATTGGCGCTTGGGGCAGGCAAATCTGTGGTCCCGGATGTTGACCTTAATCACATTTTCATTTTAAATTCGATCCTCCAGTGCCAAGGGGGCCTGTAGATCTTTGTGCCTAAGCGTCATAAAATGAGCTTAAATCGGCACTGCTTTCGTTATTACATTTTAGTCAGTATACTATTTGGTGAGACACAAATTCAGGACTACTTTGATTCTACAATTCACAAATCTGAGCCGATATGATGTTTACGTCTCATTTATTTCAAGAATTTAATATAAGCTTATTAAACAATTTTTTCTTACATCTTTAAAATGGCTTAGAGGAGACTTCAAAACTGATATAGGTATGGTAAACTGACATACAAATAGTTTCTACCGCATAATGGGCTCCCCTCTGAAAATATACTAACATTTTGAATTTAGCGTAATTTTCCCACTATGATAAACCAATAGAGTTGAAGGGGGAAAGATTCAAATGGTCCCTTCCGTTTCAAAGGGCAAGTACTTTATCGACCACGCAAAAAGATCGTCTTCGCGTGATGTTTGGTACTTTTCATATAAATATCACACCCCCACAACCCCTCCAGTGATTCGGCAATAGGCGCAAATACCATATTCGTGGCGAATGGGAGAGGGGTTTTGGGGGTTGAGCACGTGCGTGACGGCTTGAGAATTGCGCATTTGTGTGAGACGGCTTTGTGGGTATTATTTGCGCATTTTTTTTGACCTTTTGTTTTTTGCGGTGGATAGATGGTGCCACGACTGTGGAGGGGAATGGGGTTTTTTTGCACCCAAGTTCATCAATGAAGGAAGAAAGATTCGACTGGACCTTCCGTTCCGTACGAAAAATTTTATCGACCACGCCAAAACGAGAGTCTTCGGGGATGTTTGGCGTTTAATAGGTATCAACCGCCAAGAGTTACAGAGTTAACGTATTAAAACAGCCTGGTTTGTTTTTTTTGTGAAAGGCGTAGTGGGTTTTTTGTTCGCTGTGTAAAGTATTTATAATGTTATTTTCAAAGGTTCGTTACAAGAATTTCGAGGTTGATAATTGTATTCCTTACACTATTTTATTGTGAAAATTTTAAAATTTTTTACAATCACTATCATTCTTTTACAAATTTTCTAATGGTTGCTAGTGAAACAATTGTGGGGTCTTGGATTATGACCCACCCGGTTTTAGAAACCGATTACTAAAGTATAGTTTATAAGAAGGCTAACGTACCATCAGAGTAAATGCAATATCACAGTACGATTAAACTAGGTTTGAAGGATTTCTTTATTTATTTGTTACTGTTCAAAGCTAAAGATTGTCAGAAAAATGTCACGAAATAATCCTCCTCATAATAAAGGACCCAAAACCCATTAGTGGGATCCAAGAAATATAGTTAGTGTTTTTGCGGTTGCGAACAAGGAAAAGGGTTCGTTAAAAATTTTAAAAGACATTAAGGGCCTCAAAATTTTTAAGGTATCCGACTACGCCCGGAACCGTGATTTTCAAAATCGTATAAATGGATAATATTTATGATATTTTGTCACTTAGATTAGAAAAAAGTATATAAAATTTTTTTTGAATAGTATTAAACAAAAAATTTAAGTACAATATTTTTGACAAAAAAGAAAATAGAATATCCGTTTTCAAAAAATTTTCCTTTTTGAAAAAAAACCAATTATAATAATATTTTCCCTTTTATATAAATGAGACCCTGTACAGGGCCAACTATAAATCTTTTTAAATATATAACTTTGAAGAGGTTTATCCATGTTTTACAGACAGAGGGGGGAAAATTTAAAAAAGGCCGAATTAATTCAATTAGTTGTAATTCTGAAAATAATGCGAATGTTTCAAAAATCATAATTGAGCCTCTGTACAAAGGTCTGAGCTATATACAGGCAAAATATTATTATAACAGAAGCATTTTTCACAAAAGGAGAACATTTTGAAAGAAGGTTATTCCATATTAGTTTTTTCCCGTAATATTGTATTTAAATAATTTTTTTTGACAAAATGTCCTTAAAACAATTTTATACACACATATTCTAATCTATGGGACACTAAATATCATGATAATTATCCATTTATGCATCTTTTTAAAATCACGGTTCCGAACGCAGTCGAATACCTTAAAAAGAATAGTTGACAAAAAATATGGCACAAAAGAAACAGCAGATAATTGCAAACACGGAAGGCCATCTGTCTTCAGCCCAGAATTATATAAACAACTTGTTCAATATTGTTTAACTATTAACTTTTGTTTTTCCAAAAAGGATATAGTAGAATGTGGTACTGGAACTCTCTCTCTGTTGGAAATAACATCACGCATCCTTTATGCACATTATGGCAGGAAAATCTTAGCCTCGCTTTATTTCCCTGCATTCAGGATTATAAGTATGAAAATGAAACAAACTTCTTTTTCAAGGCAAGAGTAATCCTTACTAATATTATAAATGTAAAAGTTTGCGTGGATGTTTGGTACTCTTTCACGCAAAAACAACTGAATGGATTTTAATGAAACTGCCAATTTATCTTTCTCCAGCAATTCTAAATTAAATTGTTATACAATTATTATTATTTGGAGTTTACATTTTTTTTCAGTCCACCATTTACCTTAAATCAGACGACATCGCGAAATGCCATTCAATCATAGGAAATCGTTCTATATCTGTTTGAATAAAATAATAATATTTTTCTGCACTTGGAAATCGATTTTTCGGTCAAATAATTGTTAAGATTTCTAAGAGTTGGGCCGGTAATATATTAGACTGAGATTAAAAAGAATCTATTCAGTGGGATTTCAAAATTTCATTTGATGTTAATCTGAAATACAATTGGCTAAATTAAGATTTTCTGATGTATATTTTGTGTTTGTTTTTGGAACTGTGGAACTGCTTATGGTTTTTTCATCAAAATATTGAACCTTATTTTGTTTTTCATAGCTTTTTAAGATTTAAGTTTGTTATAACTAGATGTATCCAGCCACGCGTTGCTGTGGATCAGTCTGGTTGAAAAGAGAAAGCACAGATTTCTAGTATCTTTAACCATTTGCACTTAAGGTATAATTTTTTATTAAAAAAACCAAGTGTACACTCCCACACGTTCATGTGGCTCAGTCTGGTTTAAAACAAAAGGAATGAGAAAGTCATATATTTCTGATATATTTAACCGCTTGTACTTGAGGTATGATTTTTATTAAAAAAACGTATATATGCATAAACAAAACTTTTCTAACAGATTTCATTTGTTATTTGCTAACGGAATACTCTTGAAGTTATAACGGTTAGTTTTTGACCTTATGTTATGAACCAAAATTATTTACATTGTCTTAATAGTGGAGCTCAACGTGCATTAAATTGCCTTTTCTTCAGTGAAGAAGCTCTTGTGGTTTAGAAACAATGAAACTTTTTGTCCCGGTAGTAATTTCACAGTGTGCATTCAATTCATCCTTTCCATCACCTAATACTCTAGAACACACAACAAATAACTGTCCATGTGAGGAGAAATCCCTGTTTAGACCTCAGCTGATCAATTTTAAAGGTAGACTCCTGAACTTCGTTGACAATACCAGTCAAATTTAGAATTGCAAAAATTTTCACGATAATGATTGCAAATGCCAGTCAAATTTAGAATTGCAAAAACTTTCACGATAATGATTGCAAATGCCAGTCAACTTTAGAATTGCAAAAACTTTCACGATAATGATTGCAAATGCTAGTCAAATTTAGAATTGCAAAAACCTTCAATCTTTATCAAGGCTTTGTCATAGATTTTAGCTGTGAAATCCATTTTCATATTAAATTTTCCTTTCGTATTCAACAAAAAATATCTTCAGCTATGGGATTTATATTTCTACCCTAACTCTGGGGAATGACAAAAGAAGACCAATTTCAAATTCAAACAATAAAAATTTATTTATTTGGGGTTTAATTTTGTAAAATAATTTGAATTATCGGTGAATTTTGAACATAGGCAGTCAAAAAATATTTTGTACTCACGCGTTGGTTTTGGGCGGCTTTTTTGTAGTGTTGATTTTTGCGAGTACATTTAATTTTTTTTTAATTTTTTGTTTTTTTTTTAACGCTTTTCTTATTTTCATGCAATTGAGGAAATTGAGCTGTCAATTAACTCCTTTGTTTCAATTAAAATGATTTTTTAAATTTTGTTTGAAGGAATAAAATATTCTGTGTCTCCCAGGAATTTGGGTTTTTGTGTTGGTGATTTAGTTTGAAGTTAAATATTTTTTTTTTTTTTTTTTTATTTTTTTTTTATCCCTTTTTTTTCCCTTTTTTAAAATTTTTTTGTAATTCCATACGTTTTGTTTTAATTTCCTTTTTTAATTGCTGTCGAGGCTTGTCCATTAATGGGGCCAAACCCCAAGTCATCATCCCCCCAGAAAAAAACAATGCGGGGGTAAGCAACAAATTAAATAAAAAAGGGCATCGGAACAAAACCAGACAAAGAATGGTCAAATATCCCTCGGGAAGCAGAGACAAGGGCAGCCAGAGTTGAAGATTCACGCTTCTGAGCAAGATTAGTTTTTAGCATCAGATAATTTGTTTAACAAAGGGAACACAGTAGGCGGTATGACTGAAAATGTCAAGGGGAAACAGCATCAAAAGACTTTTTGGGAAAACAAAACATGATTACAATCACCTTGAATTCGGCACAACCAGGCTGAGGATCATAGTTTGAGCCAGCATATTCTCATCGACACAATGACTGAAGTGTGTCCTTATTGCAAGGCTCTGAAATTTTAATGCAGAAAGAAAAGAGATGTGTTGTACCACTAGAAAAATTAAAGTGCCTCAACTTGAAGAATCATCAGAGACATTAAAAACTTTGCTTGCCAGATATACTGTGGAATCAAAACCTTTCCAGTCTAACATACGGAAATGAAAGTCACGTTTTCAATAAACAACGTTTGGAATAGAAATTGTAACAATTCGTGCCAACTTTCAAAATGAATGGATAAATTTATCATAAAGCTGGCTCCCTGCTTCTATTCACAGATAGTCAACATAAATTCCTACAAATGTACTTTATGAGTGATGGCAAGGATGAATTGAATGGATTCAGTGGAATTTCTACTGGCATAAAAAGGTGCATTGGTTCAAATCTGCAAAAGTTTCTTCACCGAAAAAAAATCAATTTAATGCGTTTAAGCTTCCATTATGGAGACAACATAAATAATTTTAGGTTTATAAAAAAAAAATTGGATATTAGGGGAAGAACCCGGTCTGGGGTGAATCGAATCATTTCATTAGGGTAGTTTTTAATTTTTTATTTTTTACAAACTGAGTTTTCAAATTTTGCCCTGTCTGGGAAAGTGGCCAAACCTACTGTCCAGGATCTTGTCTTCAAAAAATCCGGCGAGGAGTGGTATAGGTATATATGGCTTGCCTTTTGATAACACTAAAGATTAGCCAATTAAATCTGTTGAACAAACTTTTTGTGGTTATTTCAAGGGCCAGCTCAGAATGTCGTCCACTCACGACCAGGGTTCGAATACGTGGTCCGTCGCCTAAACCCCGAAAAGTGCGACGTTAATAATCGTTCAACCCCTCTCCTCAAAACTCCACCGTTCCGGAGGGGGGATGCATATATTTGCTGGTAGCACCATCTATTGATGAGGTTGTAACCTCACTAAATGGAATATATTTATATTCCCTAATATTTTAAATCCTACAAACTCGGCCAATCCTGACTGTCGATGACCTCAGCGACGCTTGAGAATGCTCTCATGATTACATACGTATTACATTACAAAATATAAGAAAAAGTACACTACATGCATAAGACATATAAAGTGAAGGGTGTACTCTATAGTTATTAAAATTAAATGTATACATTTGTAATTACTTTCCCATTAGAAAAATCATCATTAAATCAGCGGAAGTGTAGGAACATTTGGAGCGGTATCCCCTACTTTCTCAACTGTATTTTCTGTCTCTAGGTTTGACCCAGAAAAATTTTGATGGGGGCCCAAAAATTTTTGGGACTAATTTTAAAATCCACCAAATTATTTCATTGGACCATCCCAAAACCCACTAACTTGGTAATCGGGACCTTTTTTTCCCTTTCCCTTATTAAAAGTTTTTCTTTTTCCCCTTTTTGCATTTCCGCATACGACAAGACGTGCTGGTTGATAGACGGGGGATATCATCTTTTCAGAATTATTCTCACCCGTCCGTCTGTGGTTTCCCAGTCTTCTCAGGTTTGTACGATGAAATTATTCTGGTTTACATCTTTTTTTCACTTGTAGTCAAGGATGTGATTGAAACCCTAACGCATCTTCAGGATGTACCCCCGGATATTGGCTTTTATGGCATTCCCTTTTTTCCTCATGCTTATGGAACAAACACCATCTTGGGTAAAATTCGAAGAGGCTGGTCCCAAAATTCTGTACCTATAATGGCTTAAAAATTGGGGCTGTTTAGTTGGCACCACATGCCACGTTAAAAAACCCTTTTCCCAAAAACCAAAATCATACTCAAAAGGGGGCCCTTTGGGTTTTCCATTTTAGTTTTCCAAAACCCATTATAACACAGTGTTTTTTTTTTGGATAATCTTGAATGGTAAACCCCGTCTTGGCGCAATCTTCGTGGGATTAACTAACTGTACTACCAGTATCTATAAGTGCCGATACAATTTCTTTTGCCAAACCCAAATTTTTTTTTAAGGTCCCCTTTGCAGTGTGAAAAGAAAAACTTTGTTGGGGAAGGGTTGTTCTCTTTTGATCTCTTTCTTTTGTTTTTAGGGAAATTTAAAACTCAAATGACCCTAAGGAATGTTTTTATGTAACTTTTTTCTAGGTGCTCTTCTATCAAAATCTCTACTCGGAGGGTGCCCAAAATATCTTCTTTCAGGATTGAAATTTCCTTTTCCCCCTTGTATTGTGATTATCAAATTTTCTGAAATTTTCCTTGACTCGACCCCCAACTTCGGGTCTTCGAACAGGTATTAAGGTATTTTTTTTCTTTTTCCCAACGCCCTGGACATCCTCAAATTCTTCAAGTCTCCCCGGCTTTCCCTGGGCAAGTTGATACTTGGAAATTCGCCCGGTGACGTTCTTTAATTCAACGGGGGCTTTTTCTTAATCTGGTTTTAAATAAATCAGATCATGTATTTTTTCCCAAATTTTTTTACGTCAATCCTTCAATCCATCCATTAAAAAAAGTTTTTAACTTCTTGGCAGAAATCACGTCAAAGTTTTTTCCGAACTTTTCTGATGTGTAACAAATGGGTCCCCGAACTTCTCTTGGGGCAATTTAAAAACCCTTTTTAAAATCAAAAGACCTCACGGGGGTCATAATCCCTCCCTTTTTTGTTCAGATTCTGGAAATGATCAACTGTGTGATTTCCTGTGGGAGTAGGCCCAAAAAGGGGGGAGGGGCCCAAAAAATCTTTTTGGCCCTCCATCATACATGCTTGGCGTAAACAAATTTAAAAATAAAAACTGATATCCCCCTTTCATATCAAATTTATGTTGAAATTTTTTTTCAATTCATTTTCTTTAAATTTACGATTATTCCCCCTCCCAAAATTTTGGGTTTTCCGATCTGAGCTGCGATTCTAAAATTTTTTTAACTTTAAATTATCCCCTCGTTTCTTTTCTTCTAATAATTTTTCCCTTTTTCTCTTCAAACGATACCTTCGCCCCATCAATTTGGTATCCCTTTCCCCATCGTACCCTGCTCTTTTAGTCATTAAATTTTTTTTCATTGGCCCTTAGTCATGTCGACCCGTCGCCTCTAAAACGTAACTCTGTAGCTAACTCTAACAAATCCTCTTTTTTTTCCCCTTTTTTTTCGAAGGGCATTTTCCCCCCTTTTTTTAAATTTAAAAAGTTAAATTTTATAAAAGAATTATTGTACTGGAGAATAACAGGTATATATAGTACTAAATACTGTGAGAGGTAGGATGCTAGCTCTCTGTTAAATGTTACCCACACTTCTACTAAATATATAAAAAATATGCAAATAAAATTTTCAATTAAAAATTTCCAAAACCAATGTAAAATTCTAATGATAATATATCATTCATCAATAATTTAAAATATATCAAATAAAATAATTTAAATTAGGATATATAATTCAAAATTAATAGTTTTTAAAATCAATTTCAAAAAAAAAAAAAAAATAGAAATTTAAGGCAAAATTAGGTAGATAATATGTTTTTAAAATTATAAGGATAAAAAAAAAAAATATATTTCATTTCAAATAGCCAGATTGAAAAAACAGATTAAAAAAGGAAAATCCTCAAAATAGGTTTCAAAAACTAACAGATAAGAAAACAAAAATGGGTCTGATCGAGTCGAGCTGAAGCTTGGCAGAGAAAAAGGGAAATTCCTCCTTTCTTTTCCTACGTCACAAAAGTCGGTGAGTCCTTGTGAATATTTATTGCTCCCGTGCAAAATGGCGGATACGAGGTTTTTACACAATCTTGAAAGTTACTAACTTTCGCGCACACACAAATCTTTACAATTTCAAAATGCAGGGACTGCACTTTCCGCTTGGCCAGGACGGCATTCACTGAAGAAATTCTATTACCAGGGCGGCATTCACTGAAGAAATTCTATTACAAAGACGGCAATTAGAAGTAAAAACAAATGTTATTCGTGGCAGGATGGCACATTACTTCGCGATGAAGAAGGAATCCGGCAATCTGGAATCAATTCGTGTCAGGCTGACACACTGTCTTCAAACTAAAGAGATCGTTTATATTATCTGGTAGATAATTTTCTGGAAAAGGGGGGGTGTGGGGTTTACCCAATTCTCTTTTTTTTTTTTTTAAAAAATTATCCCGGGCGACCCCCCTAAATAGAAGGGGTGTATTTTTTTTATACAAAAATGGCTTTTTTTTTTGTCTAGGGGGGATTCACTATGTCCCGGATCTTGATATTCAAAGAAAAAGGTGTTAGAATAAAAATTTCTGTTTAATAAAACTTTAGATTATTTCCCAAATTTAAAAACTGATTAACAAACTTTGAGGGGTTTTTTTCACGGAGCATACTTCTTTTGCCTCTAACCTGGAAACCACGTTGACCGAAAACGGACCTTGCAATAGCCATCCTATATGATTTTTTTCCATCCGCGTAAGCTGGGTGTGGGTTTCAAAATGATAGACATCTTGGTTCTTAATACAACTTTTTTTTAAGAATAACATTTTACAATTCTAATTGACAACTTTCTTAAAAAGAGTTCCAATTAAAATATATTCGGTCGAATCCAAACTAGATCATTTATCCTAATTATAATAAATTAACAGATTCGTCTAACTTCCTATAAAAAATATTCCCTTTTTTTTTGTAGAGTCTCCTTCCTTCACCTATTGAGAGAATACCTATAACTTATTTTACCGTAGATTCAGACTTCTTTATAATGAACGTAATCTTTTTTCCCAGAGATATAAGACATCTAACTCGTGATCCGAATGATTCCACACTAAGTTATCTCTAAACTTGCCGCCTTTATCATCAAAGCTTCTATCCTTTTAAAGTATATCTCATTTACATATTATATTCGTTTGTCTTCTTGGTATTGGGTTGGAAAGGTTTTGCAATTAATCGTGGCCGTCAAAGAACATAGGAGTTATGTTAGTAGAAGGACGCGAGAGACGTCACAACCTTTCGTTCGTAAACCGGAGTCTGTCCACTGACGTCTCTCTCGTTCCACGTCGCTCTCCCTCAAAAACCCACCGTTCCGGGGGAGATGCATATATTTGCTGGTAGCGCCATCTATTGGTGAGGTTGTAACTTCACTGATTGGAATATATTTATATATATATATGTTCCCTAACACTTTAAATCCTACATTTATTAAATTAATAACGGAATTCTGTTTAGAAAAGATTTGTTTATGCATATTTATAGATATTTGTGTAGAATAAGAACCATACTTTAAGTGCAAATGCAAAGAATAGTACTTAAGTGCAAATGGTTAAAAGTATTTGAAATGTGGGCTTTCTCCTTACTTATTTTTACTATACTGAGCCACAGCAACACGTGGCAGAGGATACAGCTAGTTTAAAAAAAACTTTAAGGGGAAAATTTAAATAAGACTAAATATACATGAACATTTTCATATTACAATCTTAATAAAATACTTTACGCCATATAAAAGGATATCTAATGATGTATTTTGATAATCTTATTCAGAAAGAGACGCATGATACATAAAAATTCCTTTTAAGTATCGATAAATGACTTTTTATGTAAAATTACATTATCTTAATTTTTTTGTACATCGTTTCTTCATTATATGTTCTTAAAGTCTTCCATTTATCGTAGAAGGTTATGCCACACAAAGTTAAAAAGGTGGGGTTTGCAGATCCAAAAGGTGGCCAAGGTACGGCTACGAAAAAATAGTTTGCAATTTTCTTATGATGATTAACGGGACGATACCTCACTTTTATATTGCCAAAAGAACAGAAAATAGAAGTGCTATCACCAGACGCTTATGCCCCTTGCCTGGATGTTTGGGAGTTCAAAATAGTTTCAGGGTTAAGCTGAATTTCACAGAATGAATAAATGAACCGTTTTTAAATACCACTAATTTAAACACACTGGTTTTAAGTACTACATAAACTTCTTTGTTAGCAAGTGTACTTGGTTGGCTGATGGCATTTGAGTTGAAACTATGCAATAAAGGGACACGTGCAATATATCTTCTGTGCAATATAATAATATCTAAACTGTGCAATAAATCTCTTCTGTATCGATGGTAAAGAAAATGCCAAATGATCGAAGCCAAAATTCTCTTGCCATCAGCCGACTTTTTTGCATTAGTAATTTATGTATTTTACTTTAAAATGAGATGAAACTCATCCTGAAAATAATTATTACTATTTTAGCCTCCACCAAACCAATATGATTACAGTGACCTCTCTCAGGCGGAATATTCGATAAGCCGTCAGTCGAAGGATTGCAGTCGGGCCATGAACATCGCGTAGAGCCTTTGTCTAAATTTATGATTGCAATATTAATTTGGCAGTTTCTGTAATATTTTTTATTGTAGCTCTCATTATTAATGATTTTAAAACAATAAACTATGGCTATCCCATTTGAGAGCTCGCAACTAGGGGTGTCGCAGCAATCGAACGATGAGGAATGTACTCGTTTTTCACAGCTTAAGTTTCGCTGTAAAAACTTTGGATAAAATATTTGGGTTATAAAATTGTAAGCTTTAAGACTAATGCGAATTTTTTGGGTTAACATAATCATACGTTTATAAATATGGGAGTCTTTATGTATAATTTCGAATTTAAGGACCGCCAAAATTCACCGAAAGAGAGACGTAAACACACACTGATTTAATATTTCTATGTGTCTTTACACTAAGGAAGATCAGGAATACATGCTGTAGAGTTGATCTTAGTCGTCTTACCAGAAAGAATCACTTGCCTTTCGCACTCTAATAAAATAACTGTTCTTCACGCAGCAAGGCATTGGGCCATTATTCTATTTCCGCACATGGTCTTAACATCCAACAATTACTTTTTTCACCACTCGATAGCTGGGTAACTTTTGATCAGCAGCTTTTCATGCGCTCAGTTCCTGGTTGAAGTCAATCATTTGTCCCAAGGCTAATCATAGCTGAAGGAACACTATTACAAATCAAGTTTCCGATTTTGCATTTGCCCCTTCTATGCTAGAACCTGAAAGAATTATCATCGCATAGGAAATAAATTCGTTATTCTAATTGATACGCTGTTTCATCCCTTTATGCGGAAACACCGGAGTTCGTTTCAAAGATTAATTTTTTTTTCATTTGCTTTACTGCGTCCTATTCTTAAAATACAAAGCAGCCTCAAATTTTAAAATATGTTTTTTTCCCTTAAAATTGCAATATAAATAGCCAATGGTCACTAATTTATACGCGTGACGAGTACACAAACACAAAATCCTGCTACTTCTGCAAAGCCCTCGTGTAGCTAAACAGTGCGACGTTAATATTCAATCAATCAATCAAACCTGCTACTTCTGCATGACGAGTATACCCGTGAATCACGTTTAACTGGTTTATGTCTGTTATTGTAGTATTTATTGTCATATCAAACAAACTCTTTAACCAATTATGTTTATCGTTCGACTTATAATTTCCAAATTAAAAAGGCACCCATCTTGGGTCTTTTATTTTACATGTTTTGGCATATACTTTTTTATCAATTTTTCTTTAACGGGTTAAATATACCTTATCCTCAAGGTATATGGATATAAAAGCCAACATTCGTTTCATTTGTAAAAATCTTCAAATGAGGTTTAGTGGAAAAACATTTAAGTTTTTGTAGAAGAAAAACCTCTTCACAACCATGTGGAATTATAAGTTTACTTTGTGGTAACCCCCTACTTCGGGGTACCATCTCTTCATCTACGCGACCTAGATTTGTGGGAGGTAATGATTCCTAACCTAAGCTAGCCATAATAAAACCAATTTATTATTATCAATTCAAATATTCAAAGACAGTGTTACACTAGGAAGTAAGTCGGGAGTGATATCACGTAATCCTAAATTCTATGTAAATAAGCTCCTGGAATCCTAACCGCATAACTTAAAGTAACTTTATCCTGTGAAGCTCAATCTACCTTAATTCTTTGATTCGTTAAAGACCCTTCTATAACTATGCTTCTAAGTTTTATTCCTTACCATCAGCTCACGGTGACCAGTAGCTCAGCTTCCATTCGTCCTTCTTCCTACTACGATTACTAAACCTCCACTATATATCTACAAACTAATCTGAATATCACGGTCTCTTCTTGAGATGATAGGCTGTGATATAACTCAAAGCTGGCCCCAAAAGATTCCGTAAGAGGAGTAGTATTAAAAACACAGTAAAGGCCCGTCACAACTCCTGTTTGATTATTTTTATATAAAGAAACGCATTTCTTTTGTTTTGGCGGAATAAGAATTTGTTAACATGTACTTCACTTCGAGTGAAAAAACATTGAACGTTGAGAAATACGTTGGTTAATGCTATGAGTTTATTTGGTAATACTTTTGTGAAAAGGAACAAACCATTTTATAATTTATTTCACTAATTCTTGCAAAATTTTCTACTCCTTTAGAGAAAGCATAATTCTGAGTGCTGCAAACTTGTTTCAGAAATCACTAAAATGTAGTACTATAGATTTTAACTGGCGTAAATCAAGCTTGCTGATTTTATATCTGATCTTTCTTGAGTGAAAATATTAAATTACTACAGCTGCGTGTTAATTATTTTCCCTCTTAGGCGTTCGGAGTCCGATTTCTTTTTGAAAACAGCGAAAGAGTGAACAATATTTAGTATTATGTCATGACTATAGAATAATGCATTTTTTTTTCATTTTTGATGTTTAAAATGGAATTTATTTCAAATTACTTTCATTATGTTTATTCACTGTCTCAGATGAAGGTAGAAGTAAAATGAAGAAGCATTCTAATTCTTTGAATTAATTAGCCATTAGTTCCACAGTTTGTGTATTATTTCCTAAGATATGAATATATACTCTTTTTGTTTTTGCAAGAATCTCTCTAAATTTTTAAAACAAATATTTGTGATTGTATATGATAATGTTTAGATAATTTGAACGGTATTCCAAAGTTAATAATACGCTTTATATTCTACAGAAATGGAAAATATCTGAATAAAAAAATTTGTTTTCAATATTTCTGAAAGTATTATTCAAATTATTCTTCATAGTTATTAAAACTTGTGTTTTGATATTTGAATTTTAGGAATATTATATACCTAGTATTGGATCGATGCTACATTCAAGTAAAACTTAATATTTCATGTGTCAGGAAATGTGTTTGTAAATAAATCATGATGTTCAGTTTTAGGTGTTCATCACCTTCTTCTTTTCATCCTTACATTTCTTTGCTAAAATTTCATCTTGCCTCTTACTATCAGTCAATTTTATTACGGCTTTTGAACTTTTTCTGCCAATTCCTCATCTGACTCACTTTCGAATAAGAGATTGAAATTTTCTTATGATGATTAACGGAACAATACCTCACTTTTATATTCTCAAACGAACAGAAAATAGAAGTGCTATCACACCAGACACTTATGCCCCTTGCCTGGATGTTTAAGGGGCTCAAAATGGTTTCAGGGTTAAACTGAATTTCACCAAGATGAATAAATGAACCACCTTTAAATAATACTAATTTAAACACACTGGTTTTATTTGTACTATATAAACTTCCTTGTTAGCAAGTGTACTTAGTCGGCTGATGGCGTTTGAGATGGAGCGGTTGACGGCTTTCGCGGCAATCAAGGACTTCATGTGCAATGTAACTCCTAAGCAAATAAGACAAACCTGCAAAACTCTGCAACACACGGACTTATTTATCTTCTGAATCGATGAAAAAAAATGCGAAATGAACTAAGCTAAAATTCTTTTACCATCAGCCGTCTTTTTTGCATTAGTAATTTATGTTTTTCTTTATTAAAATGAGATAAAACTCATCTTGAAATTAGTTATTGCTAATTTAAGCCCCTACCAAACCAAATATGATTACAGTGGCCTCTGGTGGAATATTCGATAATCTGTCAGTCGATTGGTTGCCGTCGAGAAGAACATCGCGTAGAGTCTTTGTCTAACTTTATGATTGCAATACTAATAGGCAGTTTCCGTAATATTTTTTACTCTAGCTGTCAGTGTTAATGATTTTTAAACACTAAACTATGGCTGCCTCGTTTGCGAGCCTGCAACTAGGTGTGTCGTGGAAATGGAGCGATGAGGAGTGCACTCGTTATTCGCAGTGTAGGTTTCGCTCTGCTATGCAAACACAAAATCCTGCTACTTCTCCATGACGCATATACTCGTGAATTACGTTTAACTGGTTTAGGTCTGTTATTGTAGTATTTATTTTCATATAAAAAAACAACTTTTTAACCAATTATGTTTATCGTTCGACTGATAATTACCAGATTAAAACGGCACCCATCATGGGTCTTTTATTGTACGTGTTTCGAGAAATGCTTTTCTGCAATAACTCGGGAAACTTTTTAATTTTTTGTTACATTTTAAAAAATTTATGATATGAAAGGAGAAAAAAGAAATGACAAATGATGCACTTATTCGCTTACAGAAGATGGGACTTGATGATT
This sequence comes from Trichonephila inaurata madagascariensis, assembly GCA_019973955.1. Classification (NCBI taxonomy): domain Eukaryota; kingdom Metazoa; phylum Arthropoda; class Arachnida; order Araneae; family Nephilidae; genus Trichonephila; species Trichonephila inaurata. The sequence goes on along the minus strand of BMAV01014652.1, from coordinate 18,967 downwards.
CCACTGCTGAGCAGCTACTGAGTTTTAAAGACGACTGCTGACTGGTTACTTGTCAATACGGCCAGGTGAGGGCGCTCTGTTACCATTCGTTACAACTTAAAATTAACCTACTTATTGCAACATAGCAGTCTTGAATAGCATTTTGAATTACTTTTCATTACATTTCTTAAGCAAAGACCATTCTTATTTTGGTAATTTATTTTACACATATATTTGACGAATCCTTCACCGCTTCTATTGGAACGAGCAATTGCAAATGACATAAGAGGAATTCCATAGTGAGGAATATCTTTAATTCTAAGCAAGTTCTTAGGCCACAAAGTAAATTCTGATTTCGCATATATTTGTTTTAAAATTTCTTCAAAAGTTTCAAGTCGATAGAAACCATTTTCCCACTCGTTACACGTGCCAATATATTGGCATTCAGAAAAAATCCCAAATTTTACAATAATGTCTTTTTTTCAAATAATATTTCTGTTTTTTTTCTGGCAAGGTTCACAAAGGTAGATGTACAGTTCAATTTCATAACGTGTAACGTTTTTGTATTTGGTTGAAAGTTCTTTCAGAATTCTATCACGTCCTCCGTGTCCAAAAGCCAAATGAGCTTCATGAAGTACGTAAAATAATTCAGATCAGTGACGTAAAACTGTATAGAAGTGCTTCCTAAACTTTTTATCCCCGTAGACCGGTCAACGTTTGATAATTTTACCGTGGTCGCTGAGGGTGGGACGTTGTTTATATTTTAAATCGCTTTGATTTAATAATTTGATTGTATTTAAACATGCATTCAGAATAAAATTCTGTTACTCCAAAAATGAATATAAAATGATTTTATATGAAACATAAAGGTGATTTCCATGGAGAGTCAAACAAACAATAGAGAAATGCATCCCCGTAAATGAAATGGAAATAATTTAATACTCCTTGAGTGTCCGATACCATTTGATCCATGGACAGGTGGTTGGGTACCATTCTGTATAGTACTGACGCCTTCTTTAACAGGTTACATGAGTTAACTTTTATTTTCCCCAAACATCACTTCATAGCTATTCAGGAACCAATAGGCTCTGGGTTTCTTTTAGAGTCATTTTGATTTTTTTTCCCTTTTTAAACCAGGTTTCTTAAAAAAAGTGTTTTTCAAACAAACCGCAAATATTCAATTTTAAAAATTTTTACCCCCCCCATACAAAAAAGATTGGGTTAAATTTGGGTTTTTAATTTTTTTAAAACTTATCACTTAACCCCTTTGTCCTTTTTTAAACCCCACAATAAAAGTTAATTTCCCCAAAATAAAAGTCTTTTGGGAAAAAACCCATATAAAATTTTTAAAAAATTTTAAAGCAAAAAAAAATTCATAAGGGATTTTCATTTAATTTTTGCTTTTTTCTCCCCACTAAAAGCAATTTTTTTAAAAATTGGGCTATTTTAAAAATCGGACTTAAAGGGGGGGAAAATTCTAAAATTTTTAAAATAATCTAATTTTTTTTAATTTTTTGATGGGAACTATTTTTACTGGGAATTTTCTTCCAAAAAAAAAAAAAAAAAAAAAAAAAAAAAAAAAAAAAAAAAAAAAAAAAAAAAAAAAAAACCCCCCCCCCCCCCCCCCCCCCCCCCCCCCCCGCTCAGTGTCGAATAGTTTCATGCCTATGGACCAGGGGTCGGCAACCCTTTAGCTGTGGCTCGTCAAAAACCAATCTGCCAATTATGATTCAGCGTTCTACACAGTAGGGCATTTTTGAAACGATTCTATTATTGCAATAATGTATGCAGAGTAAGAGAATAGAGTTCTATTACATAGATTTACAGCTTTATCACATTAACTTTGCATCAATCAAAAATATTTCTTAACACAAAAATAAACAGTATAAAATGTAACTATTTCTTCAACAAAAGTAAAAAAAAAAATGTATACATTATTTTTTTTAAACATATTTATTAAAATAAGAAATAGACAGCGTAAAATATAAGTATTTCTCTTCATTACAGTTAAATACAAAGATAAATAAAATTTTTAATGTTGACCTAGTGCTGCTTCACTTTCATAACGCAAAAAATTTATTGTAATTTGTGACTTTCACTTTGACATCATTCTGAACGTTCAGTTGTTAAACACTTTCTTTGAGGTTAGCAAAAATATTTTTCATACGAGGAAAGGTATTTTACTTAGATATGTAGAACTAAAAGTGGAATACATGCAATGTTCTGTCTTCAAACAATTAAATATTTCCAATTATGGTACTCAATAATTTACAAAAAAGGCGTAAATATACCTTTGGAGTTATCTTTCAAATGTTTTCATAATTCCTAAATTATCCATAATTCTGGAGCTGTTTGGCAAATAAGGTCAATTACAAATTTATGAAACTCCATCCATTCAAAAATTGAAAAATTTATTGAGTAGGGCTGAGTGTCACTAATAATTGTACCGTGTGCCATAGGTTGCCAACCCCTGCTATAGACCATGACTCCTCCAACACTACTGCTTTCTTCTCCATTTTCATGCAGCACAGGAAAAAAAGAATTTTTTGTTGAACCCGTTTTAAAAATAAAAAATTTAATATTTTGACTTTTTTCCCCAAAAACCCCAAGGGAACTGACAGAATTTTTGGAAGGGCCCGAGGGGGACGCGTTAAAAGCCCGTGCTTTTTCCCACAATATTCGAAACGAATCCGGGGGTTTTTTTCCCAAAGCCATTTTCCTTTAGGCTTTTTATTGGGCCCAGGCAATGTTGAAATAAGAATCATTTCATATATTGCCTGCTATATAGTTTCAGGCATTCTATAGAATGCCGGATTTCATACTTTGCCGTTAACCTATATACTTCTTTGTGTATAAGATGTATTGGTCGGTTGATGGCTATGTAGATCCAGCTATGATTACTAACAAACGGACTTCAAGATTCTTACACAGACAAGCATCAAAGTACTTCTTAGACGGGGAATCTCTCCCGTTCAGAGCTGACTTTTTGCATTTATATCTTATGCGTTTTAATTCGATTTCATTAAGAAGAGTAAGATAAAAATTATTTTCAACTTAATAATTGTTAATTTAAACCGATATTTATTTTTTATTTTTATTTTCATCATGAGAATTACTGAAGACAGAAAAAGATTCAAATGACGGGTGTTTTCCTTGTAAAATTTTACACTTGTAAGAATTTTGTAAATTTAACCCCCACCTGTCGAGAGGATTTGTGGCTAGATGGCAATTTAGAGTCCTGCCACGCTGCAAAGGCACTATATATTTGCAATCATCCAGATGCCGGGAATCGAACCCAGGTCCTGCGGCACAGCAGTTAGCATCCCTAACCACTATGTCGTAAAGGTGGCATCCATACTACAAAAAAAACATGCTTTTTTTAAAGAATTATAATACATTTTCATATAATTCAGTAAAATTGAAAAATATTGAATGAAATAAAATTTATGTTTGTTGCGTTAGTTATGATGATGACAGTGATATGCAGTTTCAGGCCAAATACTAAAACAAAATTGTATCAATACATAAAGCCCACAACTACATTAATCAAAATTTAACTGTTATGCAATTACAATCTATGTTTCTGAAATCTTGTTTATATTTGTAAAATGATAAAAATTAAAGAAATCTTATACAACGTATTTCCCCTAATTTTCTGATTATATTTTTAATTAAATTATTCTTGTAAAAGTTTTTGAGTGCAATTTTTTTAGCATATTTGTTAGATTGTATGCTATATTTTACAGAAAAATGTAAGGGGAAAGAAAAGAAAATCATTTTTTCGAATGTGATCGCTACAGTTAAAAGTTTGGAAACCCTTGCCATATAGTTTTTCAGTAATACAAAAACAAATTGTATGACAAGAATACAAAGAAAAAGACCCACGAAAAAGAAAAAGAGGCTCAGTCTTGTGTGTATGGTGGGGAAAGAAAGTTGAAAACTCAGGTGTCGTCCTCGTCATTTATCCGTGGTGAAGAATAAAATGTATTTCCACACAAAACGAATGTGCATTATTTTTTTCTTTTCTCTGAGAAATTTTCTCTTACTCTCTTGATGTCAGTGTGGCCGCGGTAGCCGAGTGGTATAGGTACCGGATCGTGGCTGGCTTTGTCACGAGTTCGAGCCCAGTACTACTAAAGACCCGCCGTGTAGGGCAGCGATGCACGTTAAATCTGTCGAGAGTTGAAACGTCCTCCTGTTGGTGTGGTAGTTAGGAGAGGGGATGCCAGCTCAGGTGTCGTCCACGTCACTTGATCATGGTTCAAAACTACGTGGTCCGTCGCCAAAAGCGTTCGTGTAGCTGAATGATGCAACGTTAATATTCACTCACTTGATGTCAGAACTTCCTGATGACCTATATTTATGTCATTAAAATTTTCTTGTTCTTTTTGTCTTCTGCTTCTTTCCTTTCTCAAAAGAGAAACACAAATTTGCTCTATAAGTAAAAAAGCACAAATAAAAACATCCCGGTTAGTTTAATTATTTTTAAAATAGAATGTGTCAAAGAGAAAAGTGTCGTGGAAGACATAAGCAATGGTACAAGAGAATGTATTCATATTTAGTTACACCAATTCTAATTCTGATTTGTAAGAAAAGAATTTAAAAACTGCGCGATTACCTTTATCCTGATGATTTAAGAGGTATTGGACAAATATTAATTGTTCATTTCAGTAAGTTAAAAATATAATTTGTCTAGCATATATAAAAGGTTTTAAGAAATGTAGAATAAGAAACAGAGAATAATTTTTTTTAGAGAGAAATCATATTAGAATTAATTTTTAAGGTGAACTTCAAAGAATGTACTGCAATTTCAAAGAATGACGCAAATGTAAACAGTTTCTTGAATACGCTATGGATTCCTAGAAAACTACTCCCTTTGAAAAAGAAAAAAGCTCTGTTACACACACAATCCACCGAAAAGTCATAAATTGCTATTCCTCAATGGAACGTACGGGGAAACTTCATGTATCCTTCCGCAAGAAGGCGGAGTTACATGTTTACTTTCCCCTGTTTCCAAATGTGCAATGTTGATTTTTTAATTACTCGCAAATAACCTATTTTACAAGCTTTTATTTAACTTGCAATGTAAAATGTTCGGGTGGAATTTTGCAATTCAATTTTAAAGCTGATGTCTTCAACCGATTGAGTTGAAATTTTGTATACACGTTTAGTTTGGATGACAATGCATGTTTTAACGATTTATATTCCTATATCGACCTAGTTACTGTAACGATCTTGTTCAGGTGTTAAGGCGAGCATGTTTACAATAACAAAGAAGACTGGGGGCGTAGCTCAGATGGTAGAGCGCTCGCTTAGCATGCAAGAGGTACGGGAATCGATACCCCGCGCCTCCAATTATTATTTTTTCATGTAAAATATTTTTGAAATTTGTTTGATTTGTGCAATGGGATGTTTTACAATACTTCCTCTCAGCATACGTATAAAGTATGTGATATTTTTACTGTTCTAGAGGGAGCACTATATATATATAAAGAAATGCATATCTATCAAGCTATTTCTATTTACTTTGAAACTTTCTATGATATCTATTTACTCGATTCTAGTTTCTCCCGTAACACTTTTAATTGACCTAGTTACTGTAACGACCTTGTTCCTGTGTTAAGGCGAGCATGTTTACAATAACAAAGAAGACCAGGGGCTTAGCTCAGAAGGTAGAGCGCTAGCTTAGCATGCATACCCCGCGCCTCCAATTATTATTTTTTTCGTTTAAAATATTTTTGAAATTTGTTTGATTTGTACAACGGGTAATTTTACAATACTTCCACTCAGCATACGTACAAAATATGCTATATTTTTACAAGATTTTATTTAACTTGCAATGTAAAATGTTCGGGTGGAATCTTGCAACAAAATTTTGAAGCTGATGTCTTCAACCGATTGAGCTGAAATTTTGTATACATGTTTAGTTTAGATGACAATGCATGTTTTGACCATTTATATTCCAATATCGTAATTAGTTAAAAAGACTAGCTGCATGGCCCGGCGTTGCACGGGCATTCTCTACTTTTATAAGTTTTCCCTTTCCTTCACAAAATCAGCAATTCTAATACCCTTTTTCAAAATGACTTAAACCCCCTCCCCCTCCTTTGCTCGGGCTTTCACCGAGTGTATAACTTAAAATTTCCTGTTTGGAAATTTTTTCACTTCTTTTTTTTTGTCAGACAATTTTATTTCCCCCCGGCGTTGCACGAACATTTTTAAATGCCTAACATATTATCATGTAAATTCCCCTTCCCCTCTCGCTATTAGAGTTCTCGAGTAAGTGACCATTCACCGATTCTTAAGCAGCTTGACACGTGCAGCCATATAAAGTACAAAAAGTAATGAATTATTGCGCTAATGAAATTCATAAAAAGTTTTCGACATTTTATTTTTTAAATCACTAACTGTAAGCGATCAAAGTATGAGTTTTTAAAAGCTCATTTCATATAAACGCATCGATATTGATTCATTTTAGAAAAAATTATAAAATATGTAAAGTATCCTTGTTTTGTAAAAAAAAAAAAAAAAAAAAAGAAAAAAAAATATTGTATCGCGACGAAATAAATTATCTTTCCAATTACAAAATTGCTGGCGAAGTTATTAAATGCGCGAATAAAATTTTGAGTATTTTTAAAAAAATCATAAAAACTAAGCGATGATGTTGTTTCGAATCCAGATACAAAAGTTATTAATCCAGCGCTCTAAGCGACCAATCCACGAAATCTTCGGAAAAAGTTAATAAAAGACCAGTTGAAATAAAAGGAAGAGATATTCAATTTCATATTGCGTTATTTGTTAAAGTTTAAATTTTTTTTCGGACTTCATTTTTAAGTTAATGCCTTCAAACTTAATATATCGACTGCAAACAACGGTAATTTTTAAACAAAAACTGTAACAAAAATAATGCTTAAATATTTCTCGCAAAAAGGGAAAAAACGAAAAGCACAATTTTTCTTTTTAACCGTAATTTTTAAGCAATTTTTTCAATTAATGTAAAGATTACAGATAATATTGTTCTACACGCGTAAAAAATGTTTCATGAGATTAATTTTATAAACAAAAAGATCATTAAGTATTTAAATAAAATTTTGAGTATTTTTTGAAAAATCGTAAAAAACGATTTTGACATTTTATTTTTTAATTGACAGATTCTAAAAGAGAAAAGCATGAATTTTATTATTGTAGGATATCATTTCATTAAAGTAAAAGAAAATGCAATCGGAATGATTTAGAAATCATTTCCATAAAAACGTATCGGGTTTGACTCATTTTAGAAAAAATCGTAAAAAATAGAAAATATCATTATTTTGTAAAATATTTATTTTCGTATCGTGGCGAAGTAAATGATCTTTCAAATTCTGTAATTATTTCATATCCGAGTCTCATAAAAAAAATTAAATCGTGTTTTAAAAACGTATGGGATAAAAAAAAAAAGAAAAATTGGAACTTCGCCGCTTGGCGAGAAAAAAGGCAATAATTATGCGTTTTAAGGTTTTTAATTAATATCTTTTTAACTAATTGCATTTTTGGAATATAAATGGTCAAAACAGATTCCTTGGATCATTCCAAATCTTTTGGTACCTTCGGCGAGTTTTGTGTCGTGCGGTTCGTGAGAAGATACACCTAGTCTTATAATCGCATACGTTTGTTTATCTTCGAATTTTAATATTTTCGAGATTAATTAAAGTAATTTTTTTCTGATCGAATTTTGCAAACGACATAATTCTTTTTTAAAAATAATGATATCTTCTGTTTTTTACAATTTTTTTCTAAAATGAGTCAAAATCGATGCGTTTCATGAAAAGGACTTTTTGCTAAATCATTCCGTATGATTTTTTTTTCGTGTTATTGAATTGATATTCTACACAAAGAAAGTTCAGGCTTTTCTCTTTTAGAAACAGTCATTTAAAAAATAAAATGCCTAAAATTTTTTTTTACGATTTTTCAAAAAATACTTAAATTTTTAATAAAAAATTTAAAAACTTCATCATTTTTAAATATAATCGCACGAAAATATTTTTTTTTGTAGAATAATATTATCCAAATTCTGCACAAAAATTAAAAAAATTTGGTCTAAAATTACGGATTTCAAAAAAAAAAATAAATGTGTTTTTCGTTTTTAATATAGTTTTATAGTAAAAGCAAAAAAAAAAAAAAAAAGTTTTAATATTTTAAATAATTTTGCTTTGTCTAATGTTGTTTAGGTCTTTTAGTGTTTATCCTCCCTTTCCATTGTCATCTTGTTGCGGCCAGAGTGAAATATCTATCATATATATATGGTCTGGCGGGAAAAAGTTTGAGTACCCCTTAGCTGGACTGTTCAAAATTAACTGGCAAATGACCTTGCAACAATAATGCGTTGAATGAGATTAACAGACTGAGAAACTTCTATCTAGCGATAACTAAAAAGTAAAAAAATAAATTATAAAAGAGTAAGAAAACTTTTTTAAAAACAAACTTTTATTTAAATGCTCTAAAAAGAATAAAATAAACTTTTCTTTTAAATCTTTTTATCTTAATCAACTTATAAAGTCGTTACACAATTTATGATATAAAAGCTTGTCGCGAGATTTATCTGTGTAAATTAACAAGCAAATTAAATAACTCGATCTGATTGTGATTTTAATTTTTAAAATTTTTAAACTAAGTAAATACGAGTACTTAAATCTCGCGACAAGCTTTTATATCATAAATTCTATAACGACTTTATAAGTTGATAGCAAAAAAAGTTTTAAAAGAAAAGTTTATTTTATTCTTTTTAGAGCATTTAAATAAAAGCTTGTTTTTAAAAATTTTTTACTTTTAATTTTTATATATATGTATATTTCACTGCACCTTCAAATCGTGCTCAGTTTTCATAAGTTAGTTATCATTCACTCTTCAAAATTCTTAATATTGTATTTACAATACAGAATTTTTTTAAACACCGTTGAGAGAAACTTTTAATTTATGTCTGCATACACATAGAAAATACACTTTTAAATCAGAATACACTAATCAATCTAAAAAAAAAAGATCAATTTTATATACTCAATTCAACCACAGACCTTTTATAGGATAAATTTTCGTTTTTATTTAAAAACAAATCATAAATTAACGAGAATAGCACGGATAAGTATATGGCTTTAAAATAATCAAAATCCAGCATTTAATACAAAAAGTGAATTAAGAATGATTGCTGTATTTAATTTGTACACCCATATTTTAATACAAAAATTGAGATCAAATTTAAAATAAGACCGAAGGTACTTTCAGATAGAAAAAGTACTTACCCCTAATATTTTTTTTGTTAAAGGCACTGTTCTTAAGGCCGTATCACACGTATATTTTTCATGCAATTTTTTCGTCCAATTTTTGGCCGACTGAGGGGGAAGGGTTGCCGTAAACAAAACGACATGCTCTGACGTCAGCCACGCTCTATATCCACACTGAAAAATTACTCGCCAATTTTTCTGCTTCGGAAAACGAACATCCAAAATTATTTCTTTCATTTCGCTTGCACTTTTGTTGATGGGTGTAAACGAAATAGGGGCACCATTCTTATTTAAAATATTATACGCCGTTAAAATATTATACACCATTAAAATATTATACGGCATATCTGGAAGTGTTAGACGAAACCGAAGCCGCCATCTTGTTTATGACGTAAGGCGCCGAAGAACCCCTATATTGGCTGGAATTTCAAGCAATTTTATTTGGAACAACTTTTTGAGCTCGCTAGCAAAAAATTGTTCTAAAGCGGTTGCTATGGCAACTGAGTAAAAATTGCACGAACTGGACGAAAAATTGCTTGAAACGTGTACGTGTGATACGGTCTTTATATTCGTGCCGCCGCCGCTGCCACTAGACTGTAAGATTGTCTTGTTATTGAATTAATCATCACTTAAATTAACTGGATTTACCATTTTTATTATTTTCTTCAAAGCACATCTCTATATTTACAGCTCTATTTACAATTATAAATCGCATAGGGAACTACAGGCATCGTCCTCCATTTTCACGTTCGAGGCCACTTTCTTCTTCTCTCCTTCCCGTTCAATTGTCAAAAAACAGTTCACAGCAGCGCCCTCTTTCTAGTCTATCGTGTGCTATGTGTCAAGCCTCCTAGTGCACTATGTGCCACGCCGTTACAGTATCTTGAATACGCTATGGATTCCTAGAAATCTACCTCCTTTGAAAAAGAAAAAAAGCTCTGTTTCACAATCCATTGAAAACTCATAAATTGCTATTCATCAATGGAACGTACGGGGAAATTTCATGTATCCTTCCGCAAGAAGGTGTAGTTAATTACATATTTACTTTCCCCTTTTTCCAAATGTGCAATGTTGATTTTTTAATTACTCGCAAATAATCTATTTTGAAAATTTTAAAGTATATGCATTTGAAAGAGCATAAAAAAGGAAATTTTTCTTGTTTTTACCTATTTTATTCGATAATTTGAAATATTTTTATGATCATTTTAGTGCACAAGATATGAATTTTCAGATATTTAAATAATACTAAAAATACTTAGACATATTTTTAAAAAAATTGAAATAATAAAAGAATTTCATTCTTATTTTCGCTTTTTTAGGTGCATTTTATTCCAGGCAATTAAAAGCAATACCCTAGATGTAAATAGAAAAGAAATAAACTCTATAGGATTAACATTACGCTCCAGATTTCGTGGTGGTGTGTCAACGGAAGCCTTAAACATCAAGATTACAATTTTTCAAAAGATAAGCAGTACTATCAGTAATTATTGAATTGCTAAACGGTTAAAGAATAGAAGTGCTTCCCTGATGAAGGAATGTTTTTAGGTGCAAAACATTTTCCTGACAAACTGAATTTATATGAGATGAATGTAAGTATGAAAATTACGTACCACTAAATTAAACCCATCTGTTTAGATTACTATATATATACTTTTTAGTGCACAAGAGTTGTTGGTCGGTTGTTGGCATTGTAGATCCAGACATGATATTACACCAACAGTCCACTAACGCAGACAAGCACCACAAAAATTATCCGTGAAATCTCTTGCCATCAGCCGACTTTTTGCTTTTGCAATTTATATATATTCCCTCAACGAAAGGAACCTGGGAGGAAACTGAGTCTGTAATTAACCTTTCTTAATTTTATCCCATATTTAAATTTTTGCTTATTGCTTTTAATTACTACTGAAGCAAAACTGCTTTGAAATGCTAATGAAAGTACCACAAGGGTTAGCCGTGAAATCTCTTGCCATCAGCCAACTTTTTGCTTTTGCAATTTATATATATTCCCTCAACGAAAGGAATCAGAGGAAACTGAGTCTGTAATTAATCTTTCTTAATCTTATCCCATATTTAAATTTTTGCTTATTGCTTTTAATTACTACTGAAAAACCGTTTTGAAATGCTAATGAAAGTACCAATGTAAGGGTTAGCCGTGAAATCTCTTGTCATCAGCCGACTTTTTGCTTTTGCAATTTATATATATTCCCTCAACGAAAGGAATCAGAGGAAACTGATTCTGTAATTAATCTTTCTTAATCTTATCCCATATTTAAATTTTTTGCTTATTGCTTTTAATTACTACTGAAGCAAACCGTTTTGAAAATGCAAATGAAAGTACCTCACAAGGGTTAGCCGTGAAATCTCTTTACATCAGCCGACTTTTTGCTTTTTGCAATTTATATATATTCCCTCAACGAAAGGAATCAGAGGAAAACTGAATCTTGTAATTAATCTTTTCTTAATCTTATCCCATATTTAAATTTTGCTTATTACTTTTAATTACTACTGAAGCAAACTGCTTTTGAAATGCTACATGAAAGTACCACAAGGGTTAGCCGTGAAATCTCTTGCCATCAGCCAACTTTTTGCTTTTGCAATTTATATATATTCCCTCAACGAAAGGAATCAGAGGAAACTGAGTCTGTAATTAATCTTTCTTAATCTTATCCCATATTTAAATTTTTGCTTATTGCTTTTAATTACTACTGAAGCAAAACTGCTTTGAAATGCTAATGAAAGTACCAACTTGACCAGCCTTTTATTCTTTTAAAATTTTACATTTGTAATAATTTTGTAAACTTGAAAAGTCATTAAAAACCTTGCTAACGGTATAAAAGGAAAGAAATGGTTTCAAATTCAATGGAACTACCACTAGAAGTCCCAATAATGAAAGACGAATTAAAAAATCAATGATAGAAAAGTACGGTTTTCTGCATTCTGAATTGATAGCAAAATTTTTTTGTTAGTAAGTTTCAAGATTGTTTACAAAGTTCATCATCAGATGGACTTTTGACTTGGAAAATCTGTAAAAAATATGGTTCATCTCCGATTTCCCACACACGCCAGCGTTCAAGCGTTTGTTTAAAAAATAATTGCTCGTTGAAACTTACGAAAAAAAATTAATTAAAGCATTAAAAAAATTTAAAATTAGAAATTTCGTGTACAAATGACGCTCTTCAACTTGTAAAAACTACAGAAAATAGATTTTATATCCGTTTTGCCAGATGTATCAGCATTTTTGCGTTTGCCTAAAACTGGTTTACTCTCTTGTTGTATCACTCAGGAATGCTTGACTTGGTAAATTCCTTGCATAGCCCACTTCCGTTTTTGGCGCCAAATTGAAAAACTCGTGTTTTTCAAAATGGCGTCAGAGACGAAAAATCCATGAAAACCGTTTGTTTCCGAGTGGGGTGACGAAATGGTCTAAAACCGCGTTTTTCAAAATGGTGTCAGAGTCGAAAACGAGAGGGAAAGAGGTGGTTTTCAAAGTAACGTCAAGGGACGAAAAATGTCGAAAAAACATGGTGTTCAAAATGGACAACATAGGAAACACCAAATAAGAAATTAAATTCAAATTTCGAACATCCATACTAAGATTCTATCAATCCTTCATTCATACAACAAACTATTATCATTTCCCTACCTTTTATTCAGAAGAAATCTCTTTGTCGTATACTTACGAAGAAAACGTGGTCCATACTGAAATATTTTCAATCATTCTCAATTCACAAAAGCAATAATTTCTTCTTATCTCTCATTCAAAAGAAAAATATCCATTTGTCAAGCTTCAAAAAAGAAAAAAGTGGTTTTCAAAATGGTTTCAAGAAGTAAACAGAAAAAAATGTTGCTTCTAAAATGCAATAGTGAGAAAAAACATCGTCCAAATTGAATTTATCAACGCATCTCCATTTCTCTCCAATAAACATTCTTTCCTCAGTTGTTTCATTAAAAATAAAATCAGTTTATTCCTTTACTTTAACCTTTCTAGAAAAACCTCTTACACATAGGTCAAGATGACCGTTGTCTTAATTCTGAAAAATTGAAAAAAATTCGGATTACTATTCCCTAGTCCTGAGTTTCTCAAACTGTGGGGCGTGCCCCCTGGGGGGGGTCGTGAGCATATAGGAAATAAAAGATTTAAAAAACAATTAATTTACTGGAGTGAATTAAAACAAAATACTTTCAGACATAATGAAAAATTCACTTTTTCTCTGATATAATTTATGTATATCATTCGGCGATATTACATCATCTCAAAAATAAAAAATTCTTCAATACTTAATTAGCTATCTTTGATCCTATAACCAAATAAAAAAAAACTTTTATTTGATTTGCTGTAATCCCATGATGAGAGATTTTTATTACGTTTTCTTTTTAAACCTAAAATACTACTCTTTCAGAGAAAAAACGGAACTCAGACCCAGAATCAAAAAAGTTTAGGAAGATAAAAAATTCATCACTGTTATGACTTTTGAAATCTGTACATTAGAGCTGTAGGCAGCAGAATATATTTGCTCAAGATCTGTTTGACCTTCTAAGTTATTGGTACAGTTAGTTATGACCCCTCTCTTATGTGTTTGTTTCTCATTTAGGGAAGTTGTAAATAATGTATTTCTGTGTGTGTGTGGGGGAGGTCCATGTAAAAGGATTTTATGATATTTGTAAAACCACAGAGAGCACTTTGAAAGATTACTTGGCCAAGATTTATTTTTATGAGTACTCTCAAACATATAAAGCATAATGAAAAACGTTTTACACAATTTTTTTAGCAGTAACATCCATATTATTATTATTGAATACACTTTTAATTTAAGACGCTTACCACTATATCCTAGTTAATAGCTATTCTCTGGGTCCTAACTGACGTGGCTATACTCCTTGTGGAATGGTATCCACCTTTAGCTTGGATACACAAGTACGGGTAGGTTAATTCTTGAACTTGGAATTTCCTCTAACTTTAACTTAATCGCTTCTAATTATAAACATAGACCTCATATAGCAACTTCACACAGCCACCCCGCGAACGCTAAACTTCCACTATATATAACATTCCTTATTTGGATTCCCACGTTCTTCTTCTCGAGTTGGTTGGAAAGAATTGCCATTCTGACCCCAAGGAACCCCAACAGGACATTAATGGAAATCGCAATGAAAGTCCGTCATAGCCTGTACGACAATTTCGAAGGCAATTATCACAAAAAAAATAAATAAATAAATTTAAGAGGGGACAAATTCAGTCTTGCATCCAATGGTTTGTGTGTTACAGTCATATTGCTACTTAAAAGTTCTTAATCGAACTTTAAAAAATGCCATCGTAGTCAATTTTCTTAAAAATTCATTTTCAAAAGACATACAAACTATAAAAATCGAGATACGTATTCTTTTAGCCACCTAAAGATATGAACATATTGTACAAAATAACTTTTCAGATGCCTGCTTTCATCACTATTATTATTAAATTTCAAATATATGCTCTAAAATTTTTACCATGAGACGCAAAGAGTTTCGGTTCTTTGCTTTAAGGGGTGCAATAGGGGACCATGTTAAATTGCGTAAGTTTATGTACCTTTTTCTCAGAAGCTGCTCACTTCTCATCTGTACATTTTTTACAGTATGTTATGTGCACTATTATTAAAACTTTAACGAATTGCTTTGTCTATTTGTTTAAAATTAAAGTAATTATGAATTTTTAAAAATGTAAAAATTTTATTCCATAAAATTTAGTTTAAAAAAAGTCTTATTTAAACAAGTTTACTAGATATATCTAATCCCCTCCATTAAAATATGTAAACATGTTAAAAGTATGCTAAATAAAAATTTGAGGATTATATAATTAGAAGTTTTTGAGAAAAAGGTACATAAAGTGAAAAATGTTACTTTTTGAGAATACTGGCTTTAAAGTAGAAATTTGTCATTTTTGAGCATTTACTTTTTTTAATACTATCCATAAGCCTATGAAGCATTTTCTTTTACAAAAGATTCTTCTACATAAGCTCTTCAAAAGCTCATATAAAAGATTCTCTTCTAATTATATATTTTTTCATTATTTTTAACAATTTAGCCTTTTTTTGAGGATGTCGAGATGCTTTCGTTGGGCTACACGAATCCTACGGGCATGTAATTTTGAAGCATGACACACAGCTATAACTTGGTTCAGTATCACATTGTTTTAAAATTCTTAATTTTGCTACATGACTCATATTGATCAGTGCAATAGTCATATTTACCTCTAAATTCCACAAATAAGAATCACTGACCATATAGTGCTATTAGTTGACTCATTTGGGTTCTGGGTCTTTCCATGTAAACATCTTCTTAATAGCATGGATCTCTAAAAATTGGTTTCTTCTAATTCTTATGGTATGTGTGCTTTTGACAGGCATGGAACACATTACTCTAATTCATTATGGTGTGTTGAAATACAATTACTGAATGAAACTCAACGATATTTAATTATATTCATATACTATTTTCTTTAAATACGTTTAAATAATTATATTACTTTCTAGAAAAATTTAACATTAGTAACAATATCTTTAAATCATTAGTTTTTCTCTTATATACTTGTCTGGGGGTCTCTGATTAATTATGCTAAATTTTATTAATTTTAAGCGTTAGTTTTACAGAAAAATGTATCTAAGTAATGACTTGATTAAAATTTTTTAATTCTTCATTACTTAAGTATTGTCCAAACAACTTGAAGACATTTTAATGTGTGAGGGTGCTTCTCTCTATTCATTTTAAACTAACACATAAATCAAATAAACTTCTTTCGTCAATCCTTAAAACTATTTGTACGGTCAAATATTTTGTAAATTGGCCTTAAAAGATGGCTGGCGAAATGAGTAATTTTAAAAAGTATGTTCCATTAATGGTAATTTATAGCTCTAAATTACATTATTTTTCATTTGCATTCACTGCACAGTTTGTATTTCAAAATAAAATAAAAGTATTCATGCCGGAGAAAAGTGATTTATTTTATCCGGTGGGGGATTCAATCTTTTTTCTTTTCGGGAAAAATAATTTTTGGCTCCCTGGTATATAAGTATCCTCATATCAAAATGTCGTCTCTTCATGTGTATACATAGTGTACTTTATTTCTTACTAGTATTGAAAGCAAAAGTTAAAAATTATATTGTTTCGAGTCAAGACAATTTATATATTCGAAACAAAAATGTTGCTATAAAGCATTATGATTGGCTTTAAGTTATTTGATGAGAATGAATTTTTTGATTTAGTTTTGTATGAAATAATTCTTTTCAGACAAACTCAAAATCTATTCAGAAAAAAAAATACAAGAATGTCCTTACTAAATTAAATATTAAAAGGAAAATTCCATTCAGTTTAATGTAAAGTTTCATGTAAAGTTTATTCACACAAAGCGTATAAAAAGTGGTTAAAAACCAAGAAAATGGCAAAAAAGGCTTGTGGTATGTAAGTAAAGAGTTTTATGTATTAGATAATATATCTTCTTACAATATAATTTCTTGAATCAGTTGAATACTCGTCTTATCACAGATATGTTAATTTCTTGAGTTTACAGTTTGGTAGGAATATTTCAGTTTTCAAAAGTATTTTACGAAATTTAGACTCCTAATTCATAATTTAAATCTAACCACTTTTTCACATGATGCATTAGAGGTATTTGCCTTTTAAATTTTAATAAGAGACCAAGCTCTTCCCCCTTCTTCATGAATCTCCAAAAAATACTATTCATGGGACGTACCGTGGACCGGTCGCCTATGACAGCTGAACATTTGGCTTTCCCCTTTAATTAGTCTTAAACAACTCCGAAAAATTTTGGGAATCACGTGCACTAATAGCATAGGTGATATTGTAATGCGTGCCATTTGTAAAATAATGAATAAATATATTGTAATCTCAATTAGCAACTAATTCTTCAATTCCTACTATTAACTCATTTTCTCTATATATTTATTTATTTATCTTGGTGGAATTTTTAATCGTTAATAAAATGCATTTTAAAGCCTAATTGAGTGAAATTTTATATACATGATTATTTTTTGGGTGACAATACAATAGTTTAATTATAATTAATAAAAATTAATTGATCAAAACTAATTACCTAAAGAATTACAAATACAGCCACTTTGGTGACGTGTCAAAACTTGAAAATGTTTTTTTCTCACGTTTTAAACCATTCAGTTGAACTGAAATTTTATACCACGATTGTTTTTTTATGGAATACGATGTTTAATGTAATTTAAAAAAATTAATTACCACTTAATGTTGTGATTCTGTCCTATGAATATACATATTTATATTAATAGTAACTATTTATAATAAAAAGTAGGTAAAATAAAATTTTTCTTTGTTGATAGAAGTAGGAATTGACTTAATTTTTTTTTTTTTACGTATTTTATGAAATGGATAAAAATAATCTAATTATAAAAAAGGGAAATTTCTTTTTAAAAAAATATTTAAAATAAATAAAACGTAAACTGAATTTTGTGAACATTTTAAAATAATTTTTTTTAAAGATCTCCGTTGATAAACGCGTTAAAGTGAAGGACTCTTGAGGTTATGTGGAAAACTTGAAAATTTAATCAAGGGATAATTTAAAGTTTTCAATAAAAACAAAATACAAAAACTTATTTAATGGTTGGAATAATGTATTACATTGCTCATATTTAAAAAAAAAGTTGATTTATTAAAAAAAAAAAAATCTGTATGTCTACAAATAAATTTTGTGTGAAACAATTTAAAATTTTTGTAAAAGTTAAAAAAATTTTTTTTTTTTCATTTAAATTCAATGTAAGTCGGGAAGTTCCCAACAAGAAAATTTGTCACAGCCTCATTTTAAAATTAAAACGTATTTTAGCTTCAATATTTACAAAAAAGTCAATAAATTTGCCGCCGGGCGGACGTCACTCTGGGGTTCAATCCTTTTTTCCAGGGACCCCTAATCCCCTTTTTTTTTCCGGGGCCCCTCCCGTTTACTCCATCTAGGGCTTCCCCTGTCTCACTCCCGGGGGTCATTCTCTGTTTTCCCTCAGGGGTCTCCCAAGTTTTTCCTCCCCCGTCCCCCTTTTCAAAATCAACTATTTTAAATACCAGGAGGGGTCCACAACTCGCCCCTCGTCTTCCCCATTGGTAGGCCAAAAAAAGGGCTGCCCTCGTCCCCCGGGCCCCCAAATTTGCTCCCATTTGTGCCAAACACAAAAACATTCCTCGTCTGTCTTTAATTTTAAGGGCGTCATAATTTCATTCAACTTCAAACTCCCCCTTCATCACACCATTGGGCCTTTAAAATTCTTCGCACCCACTTTTATCAGGCTTCGTTTTTACGTCAACCTATTGTCACCGACACCTTTGGTTGTGTAAATTCCCCGACTCTATGTTTCGTTTGTCCCGAGGCCAGACAATACACAATGCCCCCCTAGCCCGTGTTTTACCCCAAAGCTGTTTATAAAAAAATCACATGAATAGTGGGGGGTTGACCCCAATCGAAGACGTCACAACAATAATATGTCAATTTGGAAAAGTGTAAGATAGTAATATCCTTAGTAGATGGGATTCATATATTCAGGAAATATAGTGATTAATTATGGTTTAATGTAGTAAATTCTATTCTAGGGATTCAGTTAGATTTTTTTTCTCAAAAAATGCATTCATATTTAAACATTAGGCACTATAGAAAAAATATGTTTTTAAAAACATTTTTTTTAAAAATTAACTCATAAACGTAATGTAGTAAATGAACTTAA
>BMAV01014651.1:145675-192632 GCA_019973955.1 Trichonephila inaurata madagascariensis | reverse complement strand
ACGTTTCCCGGATCAGACAGTAATGGACTTCTGTACTCTTTACAGACGAGTCTAGATTCACACTAGAGAGCGATTCGGGACGTTTGCTCATCTAGAGGGAACGAAGCATCAGATATCATCAATCCAACACTGTTGAAAGACACAATTACCGATGTGGTGGAATAATGGTTTGGGAAGGGATCTCACTCGGTGATCATACTGACCTGCATATGTTCCAGGGAGGAACTCTGACTGGTGTGAGATATCGGGATGAGATCCTTGATCCATATACCCGCCGGTTCTGTTGGCATTGACTTCATTCTGATAGATGATAATGCACGACCTCACTGAGCTGGAATTGTTGAGGAATATCATTGGGGGTCTTGGTTTGGAGTAAATGTAATGGCCAGCTCAACCTCCAGACTTAAATCCGATAGAGCATCTTTGGGACTATCTTGGTTGACAGGTTGCTGCTTTAAGTCCTCTTCCAATGTCTTTAAGAGAGCTGGAACAAAGATTACTCAGTGTTTGGTCTTCGCTTTTCATTTCGGAAACCGACAACTTAATTGATAGTATGGAAATTCGATGCCGCCAATGCATTCCCTTATTAAAGGGTGGGCATATCCCTTATTATAACCCATTTTTGTAATGTTTCTATGACATTTTACCACATAAAACTGTGATTATTATTTTTTCCAAGAATGGACTTTTCGAGCGAGATTGTCTTTTTTTTTTTTTGTAAATCATTTTTGAATTTTGTGATGTAAACTTCTATCTTGCTGTTAATACATAAATGTTTTGCGCACATGGTTTTGGTGTTTCTACATTCATTCATTTGCAAAAAAGGTGCAAAAAACTAGTTGTTCCTTAACTTTTGGAGTTTAATGTAGTTAAAAATTGATCTACTTAATTTTTTACTGTATTTAAAAGCTTATTTAATAGTAATACTTTGTATTGGGAAAGATGACATGTGTTTTTTTAAAAATGCTAGAAAAATTAATGTTATCAAATGATTGATGCATATATAATAATGTACAATATTCTATTTGATAATCTTTATTTACATGGACTATTTTTTTTTATTTCAGTGTTTGTCAGTTGAAAAAGTTTTTTCTGGGGAACCTGGAATTCGGACAATTAGAAATGGGAACCATTATGACAATTACTTTTCTCTTCGCTATGATAATTTATTTTTATTAATACGTAATTTTCAAATTAAAATTGCCCTTTAATTATAAAATATAGCTATCAGAGTTTGAATTCTTATAAAATGAAAAATTTCTCAGCAAACGAAAAGTGAAAGGCCAACCTAATAATATTGAAGAAATCTTCAGAGGAAGGAAATGAAAATGGATGAAGAAATATGTGTTTTAATTTAAAAAAAAAATTTTTTTTTATAAGAAATTTTATAGACTTGTTCTTGAATGATTTAAGTTAAATTTTTCATGTTTGCTATGAGTATTATAATATGATGTCAGTTTTATAATTTAAAAGATTCATTCCATATTTTCTCAAATTACATTTTCAATGTTAACAGTCAAAGGGAAAGGGATTTCACGTAAAATCCATAGCTCATGCTGTATATGTCTCGAATTTCCCTAACATGTTTCATGCTTATTTTTTAAGACACATAAATTAATAATTTTAAAAACTAAAATAAAAAAAAGTGTTCTTAATGTTTACCATTGTATATAATGATGAAATGTGTACAGTTTTGGTTGCATTAAAAATGTCTATAACGGAATATGGTATGTCGACCAAAAAGAAAATATATATTCTAAAGAAATAATAAGTAAAAATAATGAAATTTTGTATTCCAATAGCTTTTACTTTAAAGGAATTCTAATCACGTAGTAATGATGGATGAAATTTGTTATTAATCAACTTAAAACTTCCAATAGTTTTTATTTCATTTCTCTTTAGATAAACAGCCTTTTCATCGAGATGAAAATTAAAATTTTTTCATTTTATAATATGGTTATTAATCTTAAAGAAAATGGCTATCGGTACTCCTACTCCCCATTTAAAGAAAATATGGGCATGACTTAGATTATAAAACATGGTAATGCTTCAAAACTCAATTTATTAAGTTTTAAAAATGTTTGTAAACAACTTAAGTATTCAAATAGAACACAAGAAGACGCTTTTATAAGTGGAAAAATTTAAGGGAAATTTTATTCATTTTTGCCTTTTTATTTTTTATTTTAAGCATTTTCATTTATTTTGCTTTGATCTCTGAGTTTTAAAAAGCGAATAATTACTAAGTTGTTCTTTGTTGATTAAAACTTTAAAATTTAGTAATTTAACTTCTTTTTTCGTTCTGTAAAATTTTGTGTTTGTAATCACTATGAGATAATAATATAATCAGAAAATCAAATTTGTTTTCAAACAGATATAAAAAAAATGATAGAAATCAAATAAAGTTTAAATATTTAATATTATCGTTTAATCAAAAGATGAAACACATTTTAAAGCATACATTTTTTTTCTTTATTTTATTTTAAATTAGTTATTTTCTTCAACAAATTTTATATATTTTAACATAAATTATCATTAGAAAAATCTCTAAGTAGGATTTAAGTATATACCAGAGAGAGATACTTAATGAAATAAACTTTTAAACAATAGCAAAATCATCACTTCGTATAAAAACAAATAGACAAATAACACGCTTGACTTTGAAAACATGTTTTGAAATATGATTATATTCAAAAGTAGATTTTTTTAAGTCGTCTACTGAAACTAATATTGAGAGTACACACAATATCTTAATGTATTACTTGTAGAGTAAGAATTTTATGGTTCAAAAAACCTTTTTGGAGTAAATATTTGAAATAATCAATGCAAAAAAAAAAAAATCTTTTAAATTAAATTTTCAAATTAATTAATTACACACTTTCTCACTTGTATTTTTTCATGTGAAGGATACTTTAAATTTCATCTATGTTTTAAAATAACATACATTCGCATATGCGTGAAATACGCACATTTCTTGGAACAAACAAAGATTTAAAACTTTTAAGAGTTACTTTAACTTTATAAGAGTTACTTTTAAGAGTTAGTTTAACTTTTTTTTTAACTTTTACTTTTTTATATATACGATATATAAAGTGCACTACTCAATCAATTATACCAGTAATATTATTTTAAAATAATGCAAATTTATGAAAATCTGAGTTTGATTGCATCAACATGTGTTTCTATTTTTATAATATAAACTGACGAAAGTCACGGAAAACATTAAATTTTATAGAAATGAGGATAACGCGGTGTGCCAACGAATATTTCCTTAAAATTTCCTTCATATTTTTTTCCGTACTCGGAGTTGATTTTAAATTTATTATTTTATTTTTTGAAACATGTAATGTTCGTTATGAAAGCATCTTAGAAAGTTTTTGAATATAAAATTTTTCTTTCTTTATCCTTAATGAAAATCATATGCTCAATAACTTTACGAAGTATTTCTAGAAATTTAAGTTAATAGATTTCTCTAAGTTTGTTTAATCCTATCAAAAAGAACTCCTTTTCAAATTTTCATTTCTTTTATCTCTCTCTCTCTTTTCCTTTTATCACACTGTATGCAAATAAAATAATTTAACGGGGGAACCAAAAGTCTTGCCCTGGATATCAAAATTCATTAGAAAATAACCGTTTATTATAACAATGTAGCTTTTGTATCACTAAATAGGTTAGTTTTTGGTGCATTTTTATTCAATGGAGGCTCAGTGGTTGAGTGGTAGCATATCGCGTTTCCAAACCACAAGTCCGGATTCCGTTCCTGGGCTGGGCAAGGTTGACTCAGCCTTTCATCCCTACTTCAGTGGGTCGATAAATACGTACCAGGCTTGCTTAGGGAATTAAACACGGTGGGTCTCGCCTCAGACTGACCACATGATCGGGACATATGCTCACGCACCTCAATGTCCAATGGTCACCTATACTGGGATGGTCACAGTAGGCCCTGGTCCTCATGGGCTGTTGAGCCACTGAGTTTGAATTTATACAATGGATGACGGGAGTGAAGAGGAGATTGATGGGGGAACATTTTAAGGAAGAATTCATTTTCGGCCGAAATTATGTGGATTCAAAAGAAAGCAGAATGTTAGCTTTGGCTTCACTAAACAAATTCGCCCATTAACACTCAGTGTAAATTTCGACATTGTTAAGAGAGTCCATTTTCATTCTGTTTCAAAATCAATAAAGGGATGGTATGAAGTGTTTAAGTAAACATACAGAAGACATGTTAAAGAACACATACCAAGAGATGGAATACCACCAAATAAAGATATTATTTAAGGGAATAAGTGGCATACGCTGAAAATTACTGAAGCGAATGATTTTTTTAAAAAATATTATAAATGTGCTCACAATATATCCAAACAAACACATATATATAATAACAAGAAATATTTTTATAATCAGGGGGTAACACTTTTGGTTCACCTTATATATTACTAGATCAGTGAAAAGTGTTTGCCTTTTTTTAAATTTTTGCCAATATTTAGAGTTAAGAAATGTGATTAAATTAGATATTCTAATAATTATAATAATTAAAGTTAACTTCAGATGCTTTTGAATTTAATTAACTCTTAAAATAATCGAGAAAACCAATAAAAGTGCCTCCGAACTTTCAGATGTTGAGATGTGAACTTTAATTAAGTTCATTTTATTTTTTTCCCAAATCGTTTTGAGTGTTCTACGATAAATAAATAATTTTAAGATTTGTAGAAAATCTTTGACTCAAGTGTCACACACCTTTTCTTGAATACATTTTCTGGAACCAGAAGAGATTCTAGGAATTATTCTGAATAACTAAATGATCTCTTCGTACCCTAGAAAAGAGCTGTGGTTACTTAAATTTTAACTTTTAAACAGTAAACATAAGCAAAAAAGAAAGGATAAATTTAAGCATTTCATGAATAAAAGATGTATTTAATGATCGAAGGAACTTAGGATCACTATCTAGGTCACACTATTTATTTTAGCGCGTAAAAGCTAAAGATCAATTTTCAGAAGCGACAGGACATTTATGGATGATAGTTCTTAAAACTTTGTTTCCGTTTTAGTAATGAAGACGTCACTTAATTTAAACAACCCATTCTCTAAGCTTCCAAACCAAAGTAACGTAAAGATCTTTGGTATTGACAGATTTTGTGTACATCAGTCGTTCTATGTATAAGCAAAGAGTTCCGAATAAGTATTTTTCGTTATAAGCATTTTCATGAAACAGTTTACTTATTTTGTGTGACGCTTTCTATGTGCCATGTTCAAGAATTGTTTTAATGCCTTATATTTAGTGTAAAAATTGTGAATGGAGTTAAAAAAAAAACATGGAAATGTAAATTGTTCCTATAACTTGAATTGAAAAGTGTGTTTGAATGAAAAAACAAAGGCTTAAATGAATCTTAGTCGGCATTTAATTATCTCGATAAAAAATATTTTTTAAAAAATTAAACTCATTCAAATCTTTATTTGATTTTACGTATTGTTAAGAAAAAAAATTAAGGTGGTCCCTCACATGAATTTTCAAAAAATTATCAATTTTCACTTTTTTATATTTTCTAAGAGTTCAAATATTTATGTTTAAAATTTTATCGGATATGAGAAAATACGATTATTAGAAGTATTTTTATTTTTTTTTAATGAAGCTACTCCTTGACGCGCATCAAATGAGCTATGCTAAGACCACCTATGTTTCCCCCTGCATAAGATTCTGATGCGCGAGAATCCATACGATGTTCAAGTGGAAAAACTAGAGTGTATTAGACTTATCCCCCCAAAAGTGTATGGGTCTTTTGGATCTTAAAAGTGAAACCGAAAAAGTAGTATGGCTATTAGAAATAATATCAGTGATCTATACAGCATAGAAACTGCTGTTTGAACTGTTTATTTTCATTTTCTGTCTTCAAACGAGAGCCCTCAAAGTGGATTGGTCCTGCGATAATAAATGCCTGGTGCAAGTTTTAAAAGACAGAAGCTGAATGTAACGACAGGCACTATGATTATAAACATAAACACCATAATGAATTAAATGAAGCCAATTTTTGGAGATCTAGGTGATACTATGTTATTAAAAAAATTTATATGGAAAGACACATAGAACCCAAATGAGTCGGTTAATAAAACCATATGTCAGTGATTCCAAGATCTGCATTTGTGGAATTAAAAACTAAAATTAGAGGTAAGTAAGGCTTGTGCACGATTCAATGTGGGTCATGTAGCAAAATTAATGATCTTAAAACATTATGATATTGAACCAAGTGATAACTGTGTTTCATGTATCAAAAATCTAGAGACTCGTAGGATTCGTGTAGCCCTGCGAAAGCATCTTGTCATCCCCAAAAAATGCAAAATGGTTAAAAATATTGAAAAGAAGAAAAATTGGAAGAGTCTTTTGTATGAGCAGAGGGGGAAAAAGGCTTCATTTACTTCTGGAAAATATTAAAAAAAAATGTTTGCCTTTGTATGTACCTTTTGCTCATAAACTACTTATTACATAAACCTCAAATTTTCAGTGAGCAGACTTTTAAAATGTTTACACATTTTAACGGAGGGAATTAGTTATATGTATCAAAACCTTTTAGTTATGACTTCTTAAACTAAATTTTAGGGGGGAAAATTTGACAGTTTTTAAAAAATTCATAATTAATTTAATAACTTAAACAAAACACAAACCTCTTCGTTAGAGTGTTATTGACAGTACACATAACCTACTGTAAAAATTTTATTCGTGATAAGTAAGTATTTTCTGAGAAAAAGGTACATTAACTAACGCAATTTAATATGGCCTTCTATGGACGTGCCGAACTCCCTTAAAATTTTAGAAATGTTTAAACCTTTTAACAGATGGTGATAAATATTTTGAGTAAAATACATAAGAATGTTCATCCAAATACAGTAATTCAAATAATGCTTAATACACAGTGTACGAGTGATTGGTTATGTTGGTATTTGGTTAGGAAATGCATTGTTATGAAAAAAAGAAATCAACAAATGTAATATTGACAATGGAAAGCCAGTTTTAGTTTTACCAAATATTAGTATTTTCAACAAGAGTTTCAAAACTTAAACAAATAGTTAATATATTGTTTTGAAATATTTGGCAAACAGCACACAAATCAATTTTAAATTAATTCCAAGCAGAAATTAAATACTTAAGAAAGAAACAACCAGGGAAATATATAGATTTCTATTGAAAGTAAGGTGATTTTCGAAGTTTGTGATTATAAATTTTTAATTTTACAAGAACTCATATGAATATATAGAATTAATTCAAGTTTTCATTTGGTATATAGGGAAAATTGGATAATCCTTGAACTGAATTTAATTCTCGCGAATCCAGTCCCAATTCTCGCGAAGTACAAATCACTTCAAAATGAATATATTTTGATTTCCGTTTGAAAACTTTACCAAACAAATCAAATTTATTCGTCATCAAAACTAATCAATTATAAATCCTCCAGGAACATATCGAGTTTTACGCAGGTAATCGCATATTAAAGAGGCTGGCTGCCACCAATCATCGAATTCTGCTGAAACATGTGTCACGTTTCTTGAACATTGATTAATTAATGAAGGGCAACAAATAAGTGGTCCTTCTCCGCATAGCTTTCAAATGATGGATGACTGACGGATTTTAATGATGGATTAAATACAATTTTTTTTTCCTTTTGGTCAGGTAAAGAAATGTATATTCTTTATCTTCCGTCGAGATTTTCCACATCTATGGCTTTGTAAAAGAGATTCTGTAAAAAATTCTGAAAGTAATTTTAAAATATGATTACTAATGTAAAGAAAACTTTGTTCCATGGCTTTTGAAGAGGAAGTTGCTGATTATAACGTCGAATAAATAAAAATGAAATTCCTTTTTGAATCATCAATCACCAAGATTTTTCTTGATGGAAAATTTTTTAATTGTTTAGTAATATAATTAAATAAAAAAAAAATATAAGGAAAAAATATGTCCTTGCAATATTAAAAAGTTTAGGGTGGGCTGCCTGAACTGGTAATCTACTCCATACTTTCATTCTAAGTCAATTCATCCCAAGTAGATTTAACGTGCCAAATACTGTGCTTCAGTGGTACCTAGGACTCTAAACTATGTTTCGACGAAAACAACAGTCTTGAGTGGTTAATTTGATTTGCGAGTATTACGTAACAAAGTATATAAACTTATTGGGTGTGAGTTGATCAATTAAGAAGAATTCGTCATTTTTTTCCAATCTTGTTTACCAAAAAGAGAATATAGGAGAAACAAATGACAATGCTCATTATGAAAACTAAAAGAAAGGCTCAAAATATTATATGGCTAGGAATTAACTGAAAAATGTACAGCAAATATACACTGGTGTTCAGAATTAAATGATTTTGCACATATTTGTCGAATTTAATGAAAAAATAAGCGAAACTTAAAAATACTGCTTTTAAACAAAGACGGAAGCCTTCTACGTCAAATACGTAAGCGTATATCTGTGTCTGAGAGTAACTTGTTGAGAAACAAAATTTGCAAGTGCATGTCCCAAAATTCATGTTTCGCTCTCTTGTACACTTCACCGAATTTCTTGGTGCTTCTTGCAGCAATCAGTTAAATTAAATTTGAAACAGGAAATATGAGTGATCCCCAAAGTTTAGATAATGAAATGATGTGACGAATGGTGGGTAGTCTAGAAGTAGGCCAGTCTCAAACCCAGATATGTAGAGAAATCAATTTGTAGCCAAACGTCGTGTTCAACTTATGGAAACTGTTTCAGTTTGCCGAATCCATCGAGAGAAAGTCGGGACAAGATATTTCAAGACCCACAGCATCCAGAGAAGATCGCTATTTGTCCAATATAGAGAGGTGTAAAAGGGATGCTACAACTTCTCATATCTCTCGTGAGTTATATGCGGAAGCAGGAACCCGAGTTCCATTGATGTTTGTCGAAAACTTCATGGAGAGGGTTGTTTGCAAGCAGAGCTGTTATTGGAGCATGTATCAATGGGTGACCATTCTCTTCCGTAAGCTGATGAGTACCGGTTCAGCTTAACCAGTAATTCTTGCCGTACTTTCATACTGATAGAGCCAGGGACCCAGTACTTACTCCAAATGTTCGAAAAATCGACCATTACGACTGTAAAGGAATTACTTCGGATGGCCACACACAACTCCAAGTCTTTGAATGAGATACTAAGACTGCTGTGAGGAGTAAGAAAGATGTACTAGAGCTTTATGTTCGTGCTGTTGGCACAGATTTTATTTTAATGGTTTGCAACGCGAGACACAGAGCTCATCTGATAGACGAATTTCTGGAAAGAGAGGATATTCACCTAATATGTAGGCCAATTAGATCTCCAGACTCATCCATTCAGAACAGGCCTGGGACGCTCTGGGGAGTGCAAACGCCACTCGCAAATCCCCTCTGAGAATCACCCAAGACCTGAAAACATAATTGCTGAACGAGTGGGTTTACATCTTAAGTGCCATGGGTGTGTATACAAGTTCTGCTGAGCTAGTGTCCTTAGTATCCTGGTCGTGTATACTCCTCCTTCCAAAGGTGGACATTTTGTATTATGTTGTTCTGTTTAAAACTAATCCCAAGGTTTCGAAATATAATAATACGGCATTGACAGTGCTTCTAAAGAATTTACTTATTTCGGAGAAGAGGCGGGGAAGGAATTTGAAAGAGTATGTTCCAGGAACGATAAAATTCATAGTTAAGCAGTTTTATTTGTTTATTTTCGTTTGAGTGTACTCTTTTATAATCTTTATTGGCTGTCACTTTCACTTACCGTGTGAAAAATGAACTTTTTAATTTTTTGTACGAATGCCCTGAAGGTGATATTGATTAATGTGTTCAACCATGTTTCAGGACATATCACATAACAGATGAGTTATAATTTATTTTGATTGAATTGTAACTCTAGAAATTACATTTTTATATATATATTTTATTTTCATTTTTTAATTCTTTTATTTTTTTTTAAAGTGAATGTAAACAATATTTAGGTGGAAAAACACGTTTTTTTTCTTTTGCTCCTAAAAACCGCGTAACAAAGCTTGCCTTGTGTTAAAAACTGTTACACTGAGGGGGGTGGGGTGTATTTTGTAACTTTTCCTCGGCAATTAAGGGGTTACCACAGGAACTCGTAAATTCTTTTATTTCCGGTGAAAAATCACGATGTGAGGCCTATTTATATGATAGGGCAACCATTTCGTTTTATGTTTTGCAGCTACTGTTTCATACCTTCCGACTTAGATGAGTGTTACGCATGATCATGCACGTGTATTTTAACTGTTGAATGGTTACTCTGAAATTTGTCAGCCCTATATACAAACCAAATTTTATTAAAATATGTCCAGTAGCTATAGAGATAATCGAAAAAATCTAACAATTCTCTTAATTTTGAACACCATCATATATTTGGCATTTCAACATTTATGGAGTTTCTAAAAGTGTAATTACAGAACTTACGAAATTAACACAGATTATATTTGCGTACGTTTAATATTAAAACTTGTAAAATTAGAATGTTTTGAAATTTATCTTCAGGGGTAATCGTAACTTTCTCCCACTCTCTATTCAAATCATACTGAAGGAGATTAGAACTTAGTACCTTCTGATCCGTAAGTACATAACATATCCATAAGACTAAACTGATCACCTTATAGTCCAGAGGCTGTTACTGGCTTATCTAGATGGCACCACCACACACTCCTCTGCCAAGGAGTCGGTGGTCAGGTGAATGAAAAATATAGTTGTTTTGGCGAACGTGTGAGTTATTGATTTTGCGTCATGTGGATTTGACGGCTTGAGTGTCGCGTCATGTGGATTTGACGGCTTGAGTGCTGCGTCGTGTGGATTTGATGGCTTGCTGAGCTGCGTCATGCGTGTCTGACGGCTTTTGATTGCTTAAGCGGTGGATAGATGGCGCCACGTCTGCTCCTGAGATGTTTCAAAGATCAGCCAGAGTCACCAATGAAGTATATTAAAACTCTGTACCTTTGATCCGCTAGACTATAATAATCATCTTAGTCCGGAGGCTGTTAATTGCTTATATAGATACCCGCGCCAATCTACGTTAGAAAGACATTCTTTAAAAATTTGTATTTCACTTATTTATTTATCTAAACATTTGAATATTGGCATGATATTAAGTATTTCATTATATTTATCATCACTAAGAGATTTGCAATGCATTCAAGCATATTGTACTTATTTTCATTTAGAATATTGTAGTCTCTCGTTTTGAAACTGAATATTTTTTTCTTACAATTTCATTTTTTGGTGTTTAAACGAAACATAAATAATTGTTTCAAAACACAAAGCTCTCGTGCTTGTTGAAGAATAATTTTTTTTCTACGATGATTAATGCTTGTATTCAAAAAAAGTTATTCTTCTCCGCAGAGACCAGAAATGATGGATGAGAAAAAATTTAAAGATGGATTGTGTTTGGAAAGGTATCTTAATGATCTTGTTGGGTTTAGCAGACACATTTAACTCATTTCTCTTCCTCTGTGATTTTTTATACATTAGTCGATGAAAAAAATAAATCACCCAGATTTACTCATATTTGAATTGATTGTTAATATAAAGAGGATTAATTATTTAAATTGTTTGAAGACAGAAATGATTTTTTAATGTTCTGATAAAAATTAAGAATTTTAACAATGAATTTTTATAGTTTATTATAACATCTTAACGTACACCTTTAAAAAATACGAAAGAAAAAAAATCAATATCTATAACTAAGAAAGCACATTTTAGAACCTTGTTTTGGTAAAAAAATTAAGAATAAAAAACAAGATTGAGCATAAATTTTATTTTAATTCTGGATTTTGACCCAAATTGTAGATGAGAGTTGAATAGTGCAATCTTGCAGGTACATCGACTTTTATTATTTTTCTTTTCGAATTGCTGTTCCGAAAAAAACAACAATATATTTTTATTAATAAAAGTATTTTTTTTTATACTTTTTCGACAAAAATAATATTATTGTAGCATTTGTTTTAAAAAGAATATTCAAAATCTTCTTTTGCCACTCTCTTTTCTTTTCCTTTTTCATTTGCAATCCCTTTTTACACAAAACATAGCGCAGTATCTTAAGAAGATTTTTTTTTGGTGTAGATGGAACAAAACAGGAATAATGCCATCCTGTTAATCGCAGAATTCTAGAAAGTTTTGGTCTACCCGATTTTTTTTTATATTTGTATAATTCCTTTGGAATAAGTTTTGTTAAAGAATAATTTACTTCTGATGTCTAAATTTTTTTCATCTCCATTTTTTACACGGAACATGCGTTTAAAGATTTAAATCCATTTAAAAATATAAGAAAAAATGTCCTTTATCTTAATTTCTTGAAATCATGACGTCGAATCGCAACCAGACTCACGAACGCAGATGGCGCTAACTTATATTTGAGTGTGAAAATCACAGCAGCATAAAATACGACCCCGTTTAAATTATCTCGATTGTGCACAGTTTGGCCTACTTAGCATACTCGAATTAACTCGAGTGCACAATTTAATGCCAAAAGCACTCTTAATCTTTGAGAAATAGAATGCTTATGTATTACTTTCAGATAACCGATGGTTAAAGATAATATTTAATCCTAATTTTTTTTATAGATACTAATAAATTCAGAACTATTTTTTTAACTATGTTATTGCATATAATGCATTACTTGTAAGAATTCTGGTCATCTATTACTTTAAAGTAACTTAAAATATCTATTACTTTAAAGTAACTTAAAATATCTATTACTTTAAAGAGTAACTTAATATATCTATTTTTTAAAGTAACTTAAAATATCTATTACTTTAAAGTAACATATACACAATTTAAAACTTGCTCAGATAATTTGTACTGTTTAAAATGAAGGTCGTATTGTAGCTTTAGTATCGAAGTACAGTATTATTCCATTCAACATATAAATATCGTATGGAAGGGGTCAATGGAAATTATGATTGAAAATTGGGTCGCAAATCCTGTAAGTTTCAGAATCACTGCTGTATATTGAAATTTCGAACATTTAGACCGAAAATCTTATGCCACTTTAGACACTGAAGGAATTTATGAGATGACAAAAGTTGTAACCGCATTGCATCGAATAGGATGACAACTTTTTGACATTTATCCTTATTACGGTACTTTAACAGCTAAAATTTAATACCTTGATTTATACGGACACAATGGGAAAATAATAAGACATGTACATTTAAGATTTATGCAACTTAAAACTATAATAAGATTAATTAATCCAATCATTAATCTTCCTCGAGATTTTCTGAATCCAGAAATCGTAATTACCCTTCATTAGCTATTCAGAGTTCTGTGACAATGACACGAATCGATTGCTAAGATACGCTTAAACTAACCATCCCAAACAGTGACAAGTTCTCACTTGATATAGATTAAGTTACTCCTACACATTGACAGCTACTGAACAGGATAGTTGCGGAGAATCGTGGATTGCAGAATCGAGGCATTTCCATCTTCACTGATAGAGTGAGGGAAAATAGAGAAATAAGTTATAAAGAGTAAGAGAAGTATTTGAGATATTGTTGATGAATTATTATTTTATGTTTGGAAAATCAGAAATAAAAGACTTTAATAAATGCGTAATGAACAATGTGTTTTTAATTATTTTAAGAATATATATGTGATCTCTCTCTTTCTGTATATATATATATATATATATGACATAATTTGAAGTCAGAAACAGACTTAGTTTTTAAAAAGGAACTTTATTTTAGGAAAGTTAGACATCATCTGACGCAAAGAGGCAGTGAGAGAAACGAACGCCACACCGAACATCTTAAGTGGGTTAACACTTAAGACACCGATCGCGGATTTCATGAGAGCACTTGAAAGTTAATGCTGACATATAGGGCTATTAAATATAACGATCTGGAATTAGACATGTTTATTGGCTAGGCCATATGTTCGGAAGAAATAAATGGGTGATTAGTTTGATACTTGAAGAGCTAAGGAAAAAATATAAAACTTAAGCGCTGGATAGGGAATTTAAATTTTTAATCTAATTTAATTATCCTTACACACACACACAAATATATATATATATATATAAGGTAATTGGGGGAGATGCCAGTTTCTTAATAATACTTTTATTTGTTGATAGATAGCAATATTGGGCCACTTGAGTGAATAGTCTGGTCCGGCATTGGCTTGTGAATTTATCTGAATTAATTGTCTTTAATCGGCGTTATTTTTGGATCTCGTGAACATTCAAAGTGGTGAGTTTAATTTTTATAATATTCCGTTCCTCATATTTAAATTTCATAGACGTACTTGTTATTTTAAGGCTATTTAGGTAAAAGTACGAGAGCTTGAACTAAACTCGAAGCACATTTTCAGACAGAAAAATACCTCAAATTCCATGGAAATTTGTAGAATTATAGCTCGTATCTCTGTTAACAATATAGTGTTTTTAAAAATTTCAAAATATTCCATGAATACTTTCTTTTTTATTTTAATAGGGAAGGCACAGCCCATTTAACATTACGGTATAGGAGAAAAAACGCGAAACACATTGTATACCAGAAAAAGTGAATCTTTTAAAAAAAAAAGGAAGTATGATAAAAACTGCTGCTTTCTAAAGGATAGTGAAGCCAGAATATCATATTAATTTTTCATTTATTTTATATCTGAAAAAAATGTTCCGAATTCGGGTTCTATTCTATAACATAAACCGAAAACAGCCTTAAATAATATGTTAGCAATATATATGAGTTAGGCATTATGTTATACGTACGATGCATGTAGATGCGGCAGTAGCACTGTAGCAAATAAGGAAGTAAGCGTGTGTGGCATTTCCCCCCCTATACTTGGGGGAAGAGGCCGCATGATTCAGAAGTAAATGAAATAAATTTTAAAATTTGTTTTTTTTTTTAAATTTGTAATACTGTACGCTATCGCATATAAAAAATAAATGTATTTAATAATAATTATTATAATTAATAATACTTAAATGCAGTTAATGATAATTGGTCTATCACCATCAGTTGCCTCCTCCAGCGCAGAACATGGGAGCACAGCCTTATTCCTATGGTCAGAAAACTCAAACCAACCGGGCGTAAAAATACTAACATCAGAAGTCTTAAGGTATCCGACTACACCCAAAAATCATGATTTTTTTCAAAAATTCACAAATATTTTTATGACTTTATTTTATAGGTTATCTATTTAGCTTAATAACAATACCAAGTTTTTTATTTTCCTTCCACTAGAACAAAAACTACAAGCGTTTTAGTAAAAGCAGATGCCATAACTTTACACAAGATGTCAAACTTTAAAATGCGTTTTACTCGAAATGTGTTTTTTTCGAAAATCGCAAACGGGGACAGAGATTGCTCCAAAAGTTTTGAAAATAATTGGCTGAAATTTTTTGCTTATGTTCTGCATAACAGTAGAAGTATTTTGATCTTCAGATTTATCAATCACTGTATTATTTTAAAATTTGCAGTCATTCATGTGAATATAGTCAATGTTTTTTTAAGCAATTTCGTGCAATCACTAAGATAAAGTTCTGTAGTTTTTGAAAAAAATTAAAATATCTCTTATCTTGAAGGTCACTGCAAACAGGAATAACAATGTGACACATCAACATTAAAAAATTGAGAATTTGTTCATAAAATCTTTGTACAGAGTGGGCCTCCTTTATGTAATTTTTTGTACATTTTTACTAGTTTTTTCCCGTTTTAATAATAATAGTTTTTTTTTCTTTTATAAATTTTAGAATTTTCCTTAAAATATACTGAATAAATATAAAAATCACAAAAAATCCCCATATCTCCATTTTTTCAAAAAAAAGTTGTCGCAAGTAGGCGGAAACCTTAACTGAAGCAGGGAGGAGAGAAACTGTGCGGAAAAAGGCCCTAAGAAAACTAGAAAAGACGCGTAAGGTCAAAACAAATAACAAGATACCTTCGAATAAACAAAAGGTAAGGAGAAGTGTCAGTTTGTCGTCCTCACTCGAAGAAACTCCTCTAGATACTAATGGTGACAGTTTTGATGAAGATAATAATGCCGATTTTTGTGCTGTGTTGAAAAGGTACTTTTATGCTAAAAAACGTCCCAAGTGTGACAGGATTCAGTGCATTAAATGCAACAAATTGTTGCACGAATATTGCAATGATAATCGTGCCAGAGTGAAATGTTGTGTAGGCTATCATTTGAACCTCTCTACACTGTTATTATTTTCAGAAAGTTAATTATGAAATAACTTAATTTCTTTTGTTTTTCTATAGTTATTGTTACTTCATATTTAATTTTGTAATGTTTGCCTTATTTTTTTATTTACTGTGGTGTTGTGGCATCTTACTCCATGATTGTTGGCATGTTCCCGCATATAAGAGGGAAAATGCCATAATTAAATTAATTTCTTTAACATTAAATTTCTTATTTATTTCCATACTAAAAAGAGGATTAACTTGTATACATAACCAATTAAATATTGAAAAATAAAGTGTATTTTTGCATGGTCTTGTCATTTCAATTTTTAATGTACTAATCAAAAAAATCCTTTTAACTGTGGCAACTTCCCCCGATTTAACTTATATATGGAAGAAATTTATATAATATATCAAAAACAAGAAATAATAGATAATGAATATAACAAAAATAAGGCAATAAAAATACAAAAGCCAAACATGAAGATCAAATTTATAGAAAAATACAAAAAAAAAAAGAAAGAAACTACAAAAAAGAACCTAGCGAGTCAGAAAGCAATTTCAGACTTAGGACCGAATAAGTGTGGTGTTAAACTAGTTTGAAGACACCAACCTTCCCCCTTTGCAACTCGGTAGGAAAAACCAAATAAAGTAAATAAATAAAAATTCAAAATATATAAAAACTTACAGAAAGTATGAGAAATTTAACGACTATATTCTGCAACAAATTCTCCTAAGATCTTAAGGCAGAAAATTCCTAAAAAAATTTACTGAAGAATTACATAAGAAAAGGATTTTTCAAAAGAAGCATTTTACAAAATTTCTACTCACAGAGCTTTTTCCAAGAAAGCCAAGAGTCTTGAAATTAATGGAAAGCTACTATATATCAAACATTTTTATTTGAGAAAGGTCATTTCGCTGGCGGAATCATTTAATTGCATTGTTGCTGTCATTAAATGGAATGTCAAGAAAATTTGTTGCGGTATTCAAAATCATATTTTATTGACGATCACGAATGTACAGGGATGTCACGAACAACAAAATCGCGCTCAAGAAATACAAAGGGAAAAAGCATTCTTCTTTCTCACTCCTGTGATCTCAATCCATCATAACTTTGGTCAACCAGAAGCTGTTAGTACCATATTACTTTTAGTAAGGCCTTTTCTGACTGGCCCGAATACCCGGGTGATACAAGATTGCATAATCTTGTTTTAAATATTGAAGTTTCAGTTTTGGGGATATTAAGATGGGAGTTATTTCCGTTAGGAAGTAAGCAAATCGACGTCTTGGTGGCTCTGAGACAATTTTAAATTAAAAACCCTCCAGAGATAACCTAAGTGAATTATTACATATATATCATATAATTATTATTCTAATGGTTACAATTTATTTAAGAATGAATCCTGAAAACAAAATTGACAGCTTCTTTATGTCGTGTGTGAGCTTTATGAAAAAAATACCGAAACAAATAGGCTAGTAGAAGGAAAAATAAATAAAATTATTAAATCTAATATAAAATCCATGACGAAGTGAAATATGATGCAGGTTTTATTAACGAATAACGTAATGTAGGAAATAGAAATTTTCTAATATTAAATTGGACTGCTTTCTCCTTAGCGCATTGACGAATTCATTAAAATGTTCTAGATACTTACCTGATCGTATGGAATAAGAGACACTTCAAAGAGAGATCTGGAAACATTTAAAGCACATTTCTGTACTTAAAATAATTATTGTTGTATGTCTTCATGAAAGAAATAGTCAAAATGAACAAAAAAGTAAACATTCATAAGCTTCATGTTTTTGAAATGTATAAGGCAGCGTTTCTCAAACTGTAGGGTGCGCCCCCTAGGGAGGCGTGATAACGAAACGTCGCAAATAAAACTTTATTTAAAAATATTAATTTGCTGAAAGGAAGCAAAACAAAATACATTATGACATAATAAATAATTAAATACGCATTTACACATATATAATACACATATAAATGTATCGATACTGCACACTGTATTTAATAATTACTTTAACAATAATAAGTTAAGAACAAGGTTAAAATAATTACCAGTGACACCATGGGCTTGTCATATGTACAATTATATACACGAATTAACATATATCTTGATAATTTGTGTAAGGTTTGTAATTAAATTCATACTGTAGATTTACGTCAAAGTACATTATTACTGAATTCAATACATTATAATTGTTTGGATGTGGGAGGGGGGCGCGAAGAAAATTATGACAGAATATTGGGTATCAAGTATTGAAAGTTTGAGAAGCACTGGTATAAGGGAACTCTCCTACCAATTATGTAGCTCAGGTAGCCTAGTGATTATGGACACGAACTGGTCTCAGTAATGTCTTGGGTCCGAACACCCGCCTAGAAGAAAAGACAGATGCATATTAAATTTGTCGAGCTCAAAATCCTCTCTTTCCAATAGTTTGGTGAGGGTGATTTCAAATCTGGTGTCATCCTCGTCATTTGCCCGAAGCTAAAATTTCGAGCTTCGTTCCTAATAGCCTTCGTATTACTTAATAGTACGTTGTTAGCAAAATACTCACTCATACCAATAACTCATTTAATAATATAATAATAAAAAACGCCCTTTATGAAATTGAGCTCGTAATTATATCATTCGTAAATAATATTTGTATCCGTTGGCTTATGAAATATCCTAATTTAGCAATAAAGTATTGATGCCAACATTATTTTTATCATGTTTAAGTGATATATTTGACAGTTTTTCTTGAATGATAAAAAATGAATACTTAAGAGAACTTAAGGTATCCGACTACGTTCTGAACCGTGATTTCGCAAAAGCGTATAAATGGATAATATTTATGATATTTACTGTCACTTAGATAAGAAAATGTATATAAAATTGTTTTAAAAATAGTATTACAATAAAAAATTATTTTAGTACAAAAAATGACCATAGAATAACCAATTTTCAAAATATTCTCCTTTTGTGAAAAATGCTTCTAATATGATAATATTTTGCCTGTATAGAGTTCAGACCTCTGTACGGAGACTCAACTAGAATTTTTGAAATATATAACTTAGAAGTGGTTTTATCCATGTTTTACGGCAACAGAGGGGAGATATTTCAAGAAAAAAAGCGCCGATAACTATTTCAATTGCTTGTAACTCTGAAAATAATGTGAGTTTTTCAAAAATCACAGTTGAGCCTCAGTACAGAGGTCTGAGCTGTATGCCGGCATATTATTATAATAGAAGCATTTTTCACAAAAGGTGAACATTTTGAAAAATGGTTATTCTAAGTTGATTTTTATCCGAAATATTGTATTTAAATAATTTTTTTTGTCAAAATGTCCTTAAAACAATTTTATACATGTATTCTAATCTAAGTGACACAAAATATCATGAAAATTATCCACTTATGCGGCTTTTTAATTCACGGTTCCGAATGTAGTCGGATACCTTAAAGTAATTTTTTTTTCTTTACGAGTTTATTATCTATTTTGATGTCTATTGAAGATTTTTTTTATAAGACAAGAATTTTTTGCATAAAAAAGATTTGTAATTTTCATTTTGTAATCCCTCGCGTTAGCTACATATTCACAATTTGATGTTCTAATTTGAATTTATATTTCATTTCATTTTAAAAATCGTTCGCATGAAGTTATTTATATTGAAATAATTACAATTGGGAAGACGCCTTTATAATCATTAGAAAACTTTATTTGTTTTAATTTAATATGAAATGAAAAAAATAATATTGAAATTAAATGTAGTAATAGAAATTGACAGAACATTTAATAAAGTATTGGATGAAAATTCAAATATTTAAATTGGTTATCCATTCAATGTTTATTTTCTTTTATCATTATTTTAAAATGAACATTTTGCTTTAATAATTCTGAGCAAAACACTTAAGATAGTAAATAAATACAAAAAATACATAAAAAAATGAGTAAACATTAATAAAACTAATGTTCTTACATGCAAGAGAAAAGAATCAGTTTTTTTAAGACAAATCTAAAAATCTAGTTTCAACACAAAAATGTTATTTATATCATTTCAATATTTAGAAGAAACATTTGAAGGAAATCTAGCTTTGAAAAAATATTAAATACAGTTAATTTTTCAGTGATATTATTCTCTAAGACTCAGCTTTGCATTCCAGTGGAAGAAATTCATGTTTAATTAAATACTATGCGAGAGTTAATTCTTTCTTTGAAAATCAGTTTTATTTTTGAAAATGCTCATGGCTTACCCCATACAGATTTTCGTTTTATTTTAAAATTTACTATACTCTACTTATCAGTACCAATATAAAATGTTTATGGTGGAAAAAATTTATAAAAATAATTAAATGATGAATAAATATCTATCTTTAAGTACATTATCTTTTAAAGACACAAAATTGACATTAATTTCGCGTGTCAAAAATTATTTTTGTTCATACAATTGTTCCAACGTTCGTATAATTTTGTTTCAAACACTCCTCATCTCCATTATCTTACAGGTCCTTTAGTTGCATCATCGCATTTTTCCTCTGCTTTTGTTTGTGAATTATATATATCCTTTTCATTCACTTGACTGACATTGACATTTTGTCTGAGGGTTGTTAAGAAAGCACCATGTTTCATCATTTGTCAAGATTTTCTTCAAGAAGCTATAATCTTTATCAGTCCTGTCAATCAAATCTCTTGACATGTTCACTCTCATTTTGTTCAGGTGATAGGTGATAACATTTTTTGGATCCATGTGCAAACAAGCACGATTTTATTCATTTCAAATCATCATGAAGAAAACTGTGAATACTGCCATGCTAAATTGCACAAGTTGAGGGAAAATCCTCAATGGCTGTTCGTCTGTACACACTCATTACTTATCGAAAGTGCTTAACATTCTCATTTGTGGTAGAAGAGGGGCACCGACTCCGTAGATCATCTTTAATGTCTGTACGACCTTCACGAAAATACTCATGCCACTCGTACATATCTATTTTTTTCATGCCATCGTTTCCGTATGCTTACTTCAGCCTCTCGAGTTTCTCAGCAGGTGATTTCTTGAGAAAAACGCAAAATTTGATGTTTGGACGGGGCTTCAAAGGTTACATTTAAATTACGACTAATGAAAACTTCGCTTTGCCAGAAAAGATCTGCAGCTAACGCCGATAGTAACAGAAATAAATTCCAAATGACTATGTGTTTTCAATATTAATGTCTCCAACATCTAAAAGAGATATTTTCCCACCAACGTACGCCAGTGTGAAAGAGGGTGAACATTCCGGGAACTTTTTGACTCTAGTAGTACTTCAAGAGAAGAAACAAATGAATGAAGCACCAGTGTTTATTTCTGTGAAGTAATAAATGAATATCTCTTATTTTTTGTGTACTTGATGTCGACTCTGTGGCTTAGAGTTATAGCGTGTCCACTTCATAACTCGAACGTTGTGGGTTAGATCCCAGCTAGAGTCAATAGATTTCCTGGATGCAAAAAATTGTAGACATGCATGTCATACGTTTATGTGCCATATAAAAGATCCCTTGAGTATCAATTTGGTTCTAGCTCTCTCACAAACACACAAAAAAACATGGCAACATTTAGCATCTCAAGAGAGCTTGAATTGAAATTTAATTCTAGCGTCAAAATTTGGTAAAAAGGAGCTGCCTCTAGATAGTACCATTACTGAAATGACTCTTCCATTTAGGGACTTACCGTTCTGTAAAGGCTTAGTTGCCAATATGCAGCCCAATGAATTTGATGGATACTGAAGAAAATCTAGAAATATTATTTTTAGAGCTAAGTGAATGAGTGAATATTAGTTCGCACTGTTCAGCTGCACGAGGGCTTTTGGCGACGGACCACGTAATTTTGAACCATGGTCAAGTGACGTAGACGACACCTGAGTTTGCACCCCTTCTCCTAACTACCACACTACATCAACGGCAGGACGTTTCAACTCTCTACAGATCTAACGTGCATCACTGCCCTACACGGCGGATCTTTAGGGGTACTGGGCTCGAACTCATGGCATGCCTGCCATAATCCGGTAGCTTGAACACTGGGCTACCGCAGTCCACTTTTTAGAGCTAAGACAGAGATATTAAATAAATTAATAAAAATCTTTAATGTTGAAATGATAATTTTCTTATGGTATCCGCGACTACTTGCGACACCCTTTTTTTTCGAAGAAATACAGATATGGGGATTTTTTTTTTTTGTGATTTTTAGATTTATTTAGTATATTTTAAGAAAAAATCTTAAAATTGAAAATAGAAAAAAAATTATTATTATTAAAACTGGGAAAAAATGGTAGCAATACTTTTTAGAGATAAAAACTTTTCACCATATGTTGTGTCCGGCAACACTTTCTTACCACAAATGCCTAACATCTCGATCCACGTAGGCGCATGTAACTATATTTTTGTTTTGATTTTGTAGTTATGTAAAAGATGTCCTTGAATTCGTTGTAGTAACTTTCAGCTTAGTTAAATGTATTCTAGATGTTTGTAAATTTCGTGCTCTGTGTTTTTGTGTTGTTACATTTAAGTCGATTTAAAAGATTAAGAGGAAAATGTGGGCAACTCTTCTTATTTTGAAAACTGTTTTTGAGAGAAAATGTGTTTTCAAAAATGGAAAACCACATCTTGATACTCAATTCTCAAACGACATTCCTGAAATAAGAAGAAATAAAAATAAAAAATAAAAAAAAATT
This sequence comes from Trichonephila inaurata madagascariensis, assembly GCA_019973955.1. Classification (NCBI taxonomy): domain Eukaryota; kingdom Metazoa; phylum Arthropoda; class Arachnida; order Araneae; family Nephilidae; genus Trichonephila; species Trichonephila inaurata. The sequence continues at coordinate 169,796 of BMAV01014651.1, read as the reverse complement.
GTTTTCCTTTTATAAGAATTTACAGAATAATTATTTTCACTTCGCAAAAATTTTGATTTTTTTTTTTTTTTTGCGATGTCATAAATAAAATTAGTTACAATTTTTTTTTATTTAATCGGTTATGTTTAGAGGTTAATCGCCATATTTTTGAATCTAAAAAGTTTGTTGTTTTCATGAATAACTATTAAATAAAAAAAAATGTGTTTTTCAATAATTTCCTAATAATACAACTATATTGTCTTTCCTAAATTTTTTGTGTCTTTAGTATCTAAAAATCTCTCGATTGGTATCTATGAAATAAGATTATTGATTTTTGAATGTGTATTAAATTTTTTTGGTGGAATTACTGATCCTAAAATCACTGGTTTTAAAATGTTTTTTATTTCCTTTTTTTATTCTTAAATAAAACATTTTTTTTCTGTCATGTGTGTAAAAGGAGAATATCTACACTTGAAATAATTTCTATTTTTATAGCCTTACATTTATGGGTGATTAATGTAAGTGTATATTGTGGCATAGTATTATGTCGTACACGTGTTTTATTATAAGAACGTTGGACAAAATGATACTATTTTATAACAATATAGTTAAAGCTATTTTTTTAATTAGAGACTATTCAGTAACTAATTTGCTACTAATAGGATATTTCAGTTACTAATTGCACGGGATTTTCTGTAATATTCATAATTCAAATTCAAAAATTCGTATTTCAAAAGGGTTCCGAAAAAAAACTATGAACTTTTTTGGAAAGAAAATAAGCATTTCCTTTTTATCAAGCTGGGTGGAAAAAAAAACAACACTACGTATTACCATTAGAAGTTATGAAAATATTCAAGTACAAACTTAATTACAAACATTGAAGTACAAATTTATTGATCAAATTCAAAAATTAATTAAAATAAATACTTTGTAATAAAAAAAGTAATATGAAAAACTCATTTGAATAGATTAAAGACTACTAAAGCAATTTAAGAAAAATGAATAGTTTTTTTACAAAACTCAAAAAATCAATAATGGAAATCTCGCTAATTATTTAAGTAAAAAATAGATATCATCTTTCTCATCTCTTAAAAATATATTCTTATTAGAAAAGAAAATTACAGAAAAAAATGTGTGATTAAAAAAAAAATAGAAAGTGAAGGATTCTCATTAACCACACATTAAATAAATATATTCTCATGTGTTACGATTTTTTTTTATTAAATTATACTTTTTTTTTGTTTTATATAAAAAAAATGTATATTTTTTTGCATTAAAGATTTTTTTAAAAGTTAATTGTTTTATGATGTAGCTTATCAAAAAGCAATTTAGTAATAAAATCTGATTAATATTCATCATACATAATAAGTTTTTAACTATAAAAAGTAATTAGTAAAAAAGGTATTTGAATTTATCGTCAAAATGAAAATTAAGTTTATAAAAATTGCCTGTATATGTGTATAGTTTCACGAATCTAATAACTTTTTAATAGCAAAATTCTTTGTTTTTCTCTCACACTACAGGGATAAAATATCGAATTAGGAATTTTTTCCTTGTTTCTTTTTTTCTTTTTTTTTTTTTTTGCATACAGAAAACTAACATTTTTTTTTCATAATTTCGCATTTAAGATTGATTACATCTTAAAATGGGTGGTCATTTTCTCTTGTTTCAGTAATAGGGATTTTTCTTAATATTAACTGTTTAAATTTAGAGTTATGTTCGTTTCTCACAGTAGGAACTCTATGAGTTATTTCATTTGATACGACTGAATTTTTGAAATGTTTTCTGATGTGTATTAAATGTATTTATCTAAATATGTAAGTATAAAATAATCCTAATAAAGACTCATAAGCAAATAATTTTAATTCTTGTCAGGTGCGAATGTTCAGTTTTGCATTGTTTCCCTCTAATTTGGTGCTTTACAACTGAATGTGGATATTTTTAAAACATTGATTTGAGTTAGTATTTTAAATGAAATGGTGAGAAATTTATTTCAAATACTGTATATGCCTTATTAGTTTTCTTATTAAACATTTAATCGAGTTAATGTTTTAATAAATAATTTGTAAAAAGGGATATCTTTTGTCCAAATTTTTAAAATTATTTTCAGCTTTCCATTTTTTAAACAGTACCTTATCTAATTACAGCAATGGAAGGAAAAGCTTACAAATAAAGTCATTATATTTTAAATTAAACTGTTTCTGACGCAGCAGAACTATCCTAAGTGAACCGCTCTTGTAATGTAACATAAACCTCTACATACAATTTTTTTTTTAAATCCTACAAATAACAATTGGTTTGAAAGAAAATACGCTGTTCTAAAGAGAAATTGAAAGATTATGAAGAAATGCAAGCACATAAATACAAAGTATGAGATAAAAAAGAGTTGAAAATTGTATGCAAATGATTAACCCCTTAAGTGCCACCGGCGTGTATACATGTCCTGCTGAGTTGGAGCCTTTAGTGTCCGGACGTGTATACTCGACCTTCCAAAGAGGGAGATTTTGCCTTGTGCAGTTCTGTATAAAACGAGTCCCACAACTTTGAAATATAATAAAACGACATTGATAGTACTTCTAAAGAATTTACTTATTTCGGAGAAGAGCTGGGGAAAAAATTTGTGAAAGGGCATATTCTAGGAACAATGAAACTCATAGCAAAGCAGTTTTTTGTTTTGTCTTTTTCGTTTGAGTGTGTTTTTTTCCTATCCTTTTTTGCTCTCATTTTCGCTTACCTTGTGCAATAGGAGCTTTTTATTTTTTGCACCAATAAGTCTCACAATTGGGTATCTTTATACGCTATCAATGCACTGAATGTGATACTAGTTTATGTGTTCAACATGTTTAAGGATATATCACGCAACACATAAGTAACATTTTTTTTTATTATATTGTAACTCTAGACATTAAGTTTTGTATTTTCGTTTTATTATTTTATCTTTTTTCTCCTTTTTTTTAAAGTGAAAGTAAACCATTTTTAGATTGAAAAACACGCATTTCTTCTTTCCCCCCCATTAAATCGTGAAACAACGCGTGCCTGTGGGGAAAACGGTAGCACTGGGGGATGAAATTCGTAGCTTTTCATCGGTAGGTAAGGGTTAAATTTATTATGATATTCAGTCTCTTGCTGTAGACCTAAATAGCTGATTCCCACCTTATATTATGTCGACAATGAATTGCAGCATAGGAATTATTAAGGTATAGCAGGAAATACCTCTGGGAAATCAATGAACTGAATATCATCAGGTATCCAGAAATCTCGACATACTGTTAGACAAGATGCGAGTACGACTCAGAGATATGAAGCTAGATGGAAGCATAGTTATGTGAGAACACGACGGAGAGGTTGTATATTTTAAAAATGCTCAATAGATTGCTCTGGCAGGCAGTTCCTACGAGAATACGTTAAGAACCGTTTACCATAGTACACGATGTTCAAAGCCCCCTGCCACCATCAGAGGATTATGTATCAACTGCCAATTACTCATCAAAGGTAGCATGTGGGCAGCAGCTACCTAGGCTGCATCGAAAAATGTTTTCAAATGAATAATTATTTCGAACAAACCATGGTGGCAGACGTTTTTGAAAGGTTTTAAGGAATGCCACCAGCCAGCTGGTATACGATCATCTCCATAGTTCCACTGTAGACTTCTTGACCTTGGGTGATATTACGTTAAGAGATCTTTCATCTGTTGTATACGTACCCGTATTTTAACAACAACTCAGTATGCTGTACAAGATGTTTTACCTTTTGTGAGATCTAAACCAGTAATTTATTCAAGAAAGACAGTGCTCGAACTTATATTGAATGACAAATTGTATATATTTTAAAGGGAATTGATATCTCTTTCCCAGTTCTGCAACCTTACCCAATCTCTCTCTTAGTGAACCTATCTGGATTCTTGTCAGATGTGTGGGTCATTCAGCACCAAATTATTGCTTCACTGTTTAATTAGTTCTGAGCATTTCATTCAATTAAAAACATCGGCTAGATTAAAATATTTTGCTAAAAAAAATATTAAAACTCTTCTGGAATTAAATATGCATTAAGTAGGTAGGTATTCGAAATTAATGACGTCCTAATAAGGAAATTTATGATCTGGCGAAGAGTTTTTAAAAAGTTATATTTTATAATTAGTTCTTAGATTTAACGAAAATCTTTAAAAAAATTATATTCGCTCGTGGCTAAGAAATTAACTCAGCATTTGGTGATAATTTTAATTGAAGCCAAGTATGTTGAGAAACTTCACGCCATGCTTAAACAGTTGAAGGAAAGATATCCTCATTTAGATGTAATTCAAAAAGAAATATTCTTAATGCATTTAAAAATTCTCATCCAGTACCAAATATGAAATAGAAAATTAATCAGTCAAAAATCACTCAAATCACTCTTTTGAACGTACATCGAAAGTTTAAACATTCTTGGATAAAATCTCCAAATCCCTTAAGATCTTTCTTTGAAGTGTGTAATCTGAGAAACTAAAGGCTCCAAAATATAAATTAAAAAAGTTCTCAAGTGTTTTTAAAGAATTTTTTTTTTACTTTCTGCAGTATTTTCGGCTCCAAAATTCATGAATTGGATGACCTATATGAAGTAAAAACAAATTCTCTTATTCGCAACTCTCAATAACACTTAAATATAGAACTACAAAGAAAATTAGTTTAAATTTTTCCAATAACAGACAATTATTCTAAAGTGATTCAACAGCTTAAAATAAGATACAATTGTAATGGCTCATGTTTCAGATTTTTATCTTATGATAAATTTTACTGCAGTAAATAATTCTCATGATTTCTGTGTGTGGTGAGCCTCTACGATGCGTTGGAAACTAAACTGAAATCAATGGAAAACTCTAGACGCTTGGAAAAGTAATTTGTTGGCTTCCTTCTAGAGCCTTTTGTAGAGTCATGTTTGCCTATAATTATTTTGAGAACTTTATGAAGAAGTAGAATTTTGAAAATATTGACAGCGTTCAATCTGGAGGTATCTCAAAATGTTCTGATGCTAAAAGTCAGAAATTTCTCGAACGATTAGTGTGTTTCTTGTACCATTAAGTCAAATCAGAGAAAACGATAAATTTAGCTCTTGAACAATTAAGGGGGTCCGGTACTTCCATAGGAGCCCATGTTAAATTACGTACGTTTATGTACCTTTTTCTTAGAAACTTCTAGCTACTAATAGATGAAATTTTCCCAGTAGGTTATATGTACTATCAATCAGACTTTAATCGCGAGTTTTGGCTTTTTGTTAAAAATTAAATAATTACGAATTTTTTAAAACATGCTAAATTTTTTTTCTTAAAATTTAGTTTCAAAATACATTATCTAAAACAGTTCACTAGATGTATCTTATTCCCTTTATTAAAATGTGTACACATGTTGAAGGTATGCTCACTGAAAATTTGAGGTTCCTACATTAATTAGTTTTTGAGAAAAATGTACATAAAGGGAAACATATTACATTTTGAGACAACAGGCTTTAAAGTAAAAATTTGTAATTTGTCAATAGAAGTAGCTTCCTTTTAAAAAATAAATAAAAATACTTCTAATTATCGTATTTCTATATACCATATATCATTTTAAGCATAAATGTTTGAACTTTAAAAAAAAAAAGTCAAAATTGATAATTTTTCAAAAATTCATGTGCCGGATTTTCTTAAGTGAAAAATAGTATACTCATTCAACTGAACCATAAAAGAGTTATTTTAGAAATGTCATGCATAGCAATGGTGGCCCATTTAGTAAATACAAATTATTTTCACATGATGGAACTTATAGGAGCAAGAAAAATTGTGTTTTCAGGAGGAAAATCCATTTTAACTCTGCAAATCCTTCACTTCAGTCTCCTAATAAACAGTCAGAGATGCAACATGGGAAATGAATTTGTTTCAAATGTATTGTTTACGGATTTACAAGTAAAAAAGTATAGAGTTAAATTAAAATTTTTAAATTGTAGCGAACAAAATGTACCTTTAATATGACTGGGCAAGGAATAAATTATGACTATAAAAGTTAGGGAAAATATTTAAGTAACAATCAATCTATTGAAGAATGCTACAGAATTTGCAATTACAGACAATCTACATAAAAAGTGTACTTCAGGGTTAAAAACTCTTGTTTTTATACTATTAGGTAAGATGTAAATATTAAATACTTAACATCAAAACCATCCTCAAATTTGATAGATTTCTAAACAAGAATATATCATACAGAAAATATTCATTTAATGAGAAGATTTGAGGATTGAAATATTCCAAAAATTAGAATTTGAACAAAAATAATCCAGATTTATTATTAAGACAGTATCAAATGCAGTAACATTGAGCCAATTTGTGACATGTCTTTATGAGAAAAGGAAATCCTTTGCCAAGCTTAATGATTATTTACTAGATTTAATTTGATCAGGTTGTTATCTGATGTTCTAGTTAGGTTCAGAATGGTCCCAATTGCCTTAAGTACGGCCATATAAAAGATTTTTCTTCAAGTTCGGATATTGATCTACGTGACAGAGATTATCTTCGTCTCTTCTATAACTTTACTAGCGTTCCATGTATTTACTCGAGATTGTTAATCATTTTTAGTAAACTAGCTAAATATTGATCATGTTTCTCACGATTTCACTTATGTGGTTCAAAAATTAAGATATTTTTGTGTTAATAACTCTCTTACTGGGGCACATAACGTTATGGGAGAAAAAGTAATAAAACAAATTAAAAGTCAATTCCCTCTTTTAATATATGAATAGAAAGTATTTTATTAAGGATTGAAAATTTGAACAAGATATATATATATATATATCTAATATTCAAATTTTCAATTGTTAATAAAATACATTCTATTTTATTAACAATTAAGTTCAGATAATTTTTTTTAGGAATTTTCTGCTTTAAGATTTTAGGGGAATTTGTTGCAAAATAGTAGTCGGTGGTTTTCTCATTCTTTCTGTGAATTTTTATATACTGTAAATTTTTATTTATTTAATTTGATTTTTCCTACTTAGTTGCAAAGGGGGAAAGTTTTCGCCTTCAAATTAGTTTAACTCCACTTATTCGATCCTAAGTCCGAAACTACTTTCTGACTCGCTATGTTCTTTTTAACACGCTTTTATAAATTTCACTTGTATATAATGGAATCTTTAAACTCGATTTTTACCCGCTTTAAAAGGTCAGATAAATTCGAAATTTTGCATACTTGTCAAGGCCCAATGACATTAATTTTCTCATTAACCATTTTATTTTTATATTAAGAATTATTTTTTTACTTTTTAGTTCGATTAAACATAAAACAGTGTTTTTTAGATTTTTAAAACTATAATTTTTATAAATTCCATTCTCGATTACTCAACATTTTAAAAAAATCTCAGGCCCCCTTCGGTCCACACTAGGCCGAGTTTTCGAGACTCTAATGTATTACATACAACCCTAAGCAAGTTACTTCAAAAGATGACCCATTTAATTAAGATTCCAAAATGATACAACCCTTAGTATTTTTCAATTCATATAAATTATTACCAATTTTTTTTACAGACTTCATTTCAAAAACTCAACCTTAAGTGTATAACTCACACTAAGCAATTCATTTAAAAGTAATTAGGAAATATTTTTGTAATACTTTATAAATTAAATGTTCGAAATGTTTGTCTTCTACACGAGAGAGAGAGAGAGAATGCATGCTGTACATCTTATTAAGTAATGATTAACAAATGTCTAAACGAGCATCTTAAGGTATCCGACTACGTTCGGAAAAGTGATTTTGCAAAAGCGTGTAAATGGATAATATTTAGGATATTTAGTGTCACTTAGATTAGAAAATATATATAAAATTGTTTTAAGAATAGTATTACAATAAAAAATTATTTAAGTACAATATTTTGACAAAACATGAACACAGAGGGACCTATTTTCAAAATATTCTCAGTTTGTGAAAAATGCTTCTATTACCATAATATTTTGCCTGTACATAGCCCATGCCTCTGTACAGAGGCTCAACAAGAAGTTTTGAAATATATAACTTAGAAGTGGGTTTATCCATGTTTTACGACACCAGAGGGGAAAAATTTTAAGAAAAAAACGCCAATAATTATTTACATGTGTTGTAACTCTGAAAATAATGTGAATTTTTCAAAAATCATAGTTGAGCCTCTGTACAGAGGTATGGGCTATATATAGGCAAAATATTATTTTAATAGAAGCATTTTTTACAAAAGGAGAACATTTTGAAAAATGATTATTCTAAGTTAAGTTTTTGCCGAAATATTGTATTGAAATAAATTTTTTTGTCAAAATGTCCTTAAAACAATTTTATACATGTATTCTAATATAAGTGACACTAAATATGAAAATTATCCATTTATGCGTTCTTTTTTAAAATCACGGTTCCGAACGTAGTCGGATACCTTAATGATATGTTATAGCCGGATTTGAAGATTCAATAACTTTTCTTTTGATTATGTGAAATATACATAAGAAAATTATTTTTTCAACAAATGAATGTTTGTAGAAATTGTATGCGTATCGTATGAAAATATGAATAATAGTTTATATACAATACCTGAAATCGAGAATTTTTGTAGCATTCAAATTTAATACGGCCTAACATACATAGATTAGAAATGTTGAACAATTTATGTTTCTTTTAAATTGACTTCCTTTTCACTTCAACTGAATTCGCTCGCTTATCAAATAATGAAAAAAAAAGTGCACTATCTCATTTAAAGCCCTTTTTTACTCCTTTGTAAGTTTTATAATTTTGAATTAACTCATTGAATAATTTTTGGAGATTACGAGAACATTAACAATTTACACACCTGCGATATTAATTAAGCAAAATTATTTAAAAGCATGGTTTTAAAATGTTTACATCGAGTCATGGTAAGTTATAAAGATAAAATTATTCCTGCAATTTCGGAAAAGTACAGTAAAGTTTTTTTTTTATTTTATTACTAACATTCCTCTAGAATATATTGAAGAAATTTTTTTTAGAATCTAGGCAGCAAAATTAGTACGAAATACTGATAAATTAATAATTATTCACTCATAATTCATCACTCATTCACTCACTAATTCGAAATAATTATTCACTCATCACTGTTTGGAAAAGTAATAATTTATAACGTTTGAAAAATTTATATTACTCTTAAGCGAAAGTCGAGTGCATGAAATATATAGTGTACAGTTTTAAATATTTTAGTTTTTACTTGGTGGCACAAAAAAACAATCGTATAAGCATTTTTCTCTTATGCAGATCTCTCCTGAAATAGGAGCTCAATGGTTTTATTTTGCATTTTCATTTAATTTAAAGATACATTTTGCTTTGAAGAATAAATAGGAAAATGCCTTTTTTCAACATTTATAATTACTTCTTTCAAGAAGAATACTGTAAAGCATGAAACAAACAAATAAAAAAAGATCTTGAGTAGTTTGCAAATGGTGCAACGAACACTTATAATATTTATCAAAACACTAATACGTAAACAAACTTCTATAAAAATATAATTTAATACTCTTTTAAAATATGTTTTTTATTTTTAATGGGCTGCGGATTGGTATTTTACCACTGTAAACCTAATACATTTCCGGAAGCTGGTATTTCTTTTTAATGCGGCACCATATAGGCAGATACCAATCACCGCAGGTAATTGTGACGCCCAGTTTCTGTTTTAGAGGGAAGTAGGTACCTGAGCTCTGACGATGTGAAGCTGCACTAGGATTTAATTTTGCCGAGAGCACCCAATCGAAAAACAGATACTGTATGAATTTAAAATAAAATTCCTAGAGTGTCTGTTTGGCTTGGGTGCTTATTTAAAATATTAATTACAGTGTAATAAAATAACATAAAAAAGGAAGTTAATTAAGAAAACACATTTTACTGGTTTTATTTCTTTACATTGTTTTATTGTTACAACGTCATTGTAACCCATTTGATTATTTAGTTCTTTAACACACCAAGCAACGATGTATTTTTCTATTGCAATTTGTACACGATTACAACAAAAGCCAGAGTTGTTTTAATTATATTGTTATCCAGAGAAAAATTGTTTAGTTTAGTGTCTGAGCGAGCAAAGTGAAGTTGTTATTTGACCACTGCGTTATCTTTTTTAAAAGTGTTTGATTAATAAGTAATTGACAATGGCGGAATCGTTGTTTGGAGCGTTTTCTGTCCTTCTTTGGATCATCAATGTGTTCCAAGTGATTTATTTCTGGGATATGTCTTACATGATTTTTTGTTGTTTATATTTTTTTCTAGAACACTGCAAAAATGCAGCTCCAAAGTATGGACTATTGATATATAAGTCACTGACAACGGTAGAATCATTGTTTGATGCATTTTCTATCATGCTTCTTTGGATTATCAATATTTTGCAAGTGATATACTACTGCGACATATCTTGCATGCTTTACTCCGCTGAATATATTCTTTTTCTGGAACACTGCAAAAAGGGAACTTCTAAATAGAAAAAGAATGGTAGCACAGGATTAACACTTGGTTGCATTGTTCAGCCTTCCACAGCTGAAGCCTGTGATTGCCAACGATGATATTCAACCATGCCATTGAAAATGATTAACTGGAGAAGAACCCTTTTGTGTCCGTACTCTGATCAACTTTTAAATATCCCTGCAGATATCGAATATTGTGATGATGCATTCATAGCAAAAAATTCTTTTTCTAAAACTGATGAATACTCTGAAAAACTTAGCAGTCCTTTTAAAGACAGCGCAAATAAATTTGGAACATAAAAAAATTCAAGAATTTTCATCGAACCATCAAAACTCTTCAGACTGCTTCAACAATGACAAAAAGCAATTAAGATCGTACATAACAGCATAAGTTTCAAGAATAGTAACTTAGAAATTTCAGTGTTAATGAAATTATAGAGATTGTGACTCTTACTTACAGAGATTGTGACTCTTTTATTACAGAGATAGAGTGACTCTTATAACAGAAATAGTGACTCTTTTATTACAGAGATAGTGACTCGTTATATTATAGAGATAGGGACTCTTTTATTACAGAGACAGTGACTCTATTACAGAGTTAGTGACTCTTTACCAAAGAGATAGTGATTCTTTTTGGGATTTTTTGATAGTGTATATAAGTTTCGAAGGAAAAATAAATGATCGAAATGTCACGTCAAGCAGCTAGAGGAGCTCACGTAAAAGTTGATGCTTCTATAAAAATCAGGAAATCATTGATGTGAGTGTGTCTTATGATGGTACTTGGCAAAAGCCTTGGCATATATATAACCTAGGATTAGGAATAATCATCGATGTCCTTAGTGTACATGTCTTTGAATTGGAAGTATTGTTGAAATACGTCAGAGTTGTGCAGCTACTCATCGAGATATGGGAGTCGATAGTGCAGGGTTTCACCCATGGCAAAAAGGACATACGGAAGAGTGTGACAAAATTTTGATGGAATTTTTGGAGCCATAGAGATGCATGCTGCACTAATTATGTGCAGACGGTCAATTAGTGATTGCCAATGAGTTATCCAAAAAAGTGTCCCCCTTGAAAGCTTTCTAAATTGAAGAACGCAAAATGCCTTTTACACTGCTGACACCAGATTTTCGACAGACTAGTCACGTGACACGCATGTTATTGCTTGCTCACTTCCGTCAGGGACGAAACACAAAATTCAAGAGTGCATCTACCTGACGGTTAGCTGAGCTGATAGGGTCTCTGACTGTTACTATTTTATAGCACATGGAAAGTTTATATTTTTTATGAATCACCTTCTGTATTAAACCCCATTTCATAGTACTTTAACATAAAACTCCAAGCGCAAATTAACTACCGTCAAAAGAAATGGTGCCCCAGGCAATAACTCATGGTTTAGGGTCTGTGTGGCAAGCAATAGCGAAAGCAGGATCGGCACGCTGCCCTGGGCGTCTCCAGACACGTCCTCGATTATCGTTAAGACACAGTTGGAAGCGGGATTCGTCGCTAAACACTATAAGTCCCCAGTCAGCATGATTCTAATATGATCGAGCTAAGCATCACTGTAATCTGGCTCGACAACGAGCAGGCGTAAAGGGCAGGTGGCTTAGAGGTCGTTAGAAGCGTAAATTTCGCTATATCCGCCGTCTGTGAATGGCCATGGTGAAAACTCGTGTGCGTGTCGTACATCTGATGGTTGATAACGATGAATCAGGAACTGTGACAGCTCATCTGACAATAAATCTCTCCTCCCGATCTGCTTTGGCCCTAGGTCGACCGCTATCATCATGACTCTAAAATCTGCCATTTACAACCCATTCTTCTTCTAATGGCCGCATTGCTTCGACTCATATGACGAGCGATTCTCCCATTTACTCAGCATGCCTCTTTCGGTTCAATGATACGGCCTCTTGCAAACTCTGATAGTTGCTCGTACTGAGCTCGAATCCCTCGGCGAGGCATTTTTTCAGTCTTTAAAAGGTTTCCTAAATTGCAATGCAACCGAAATTTTCACCATCAGACTGAGAATCGCTTCTTATAGACACCTGCTGAGCGCGCAGTTCCGATGCACTGCAGCTACCACTATTCATTCATTAGACACCAAATTTTAATCATTTACATGTTCGGTGCAAATGTCTTTGCATACAAAATTTCATTAGAATTGGGCAACTCCTTCTTGGTGCGTCGTTTTTTTTTGTTAGTGTATTTCATTGTGAGCTCTGTATAATGAAAAATTAATTCTTAATTGAATTACTGTTTGAAACAATACATCCCTGAATACATTATCCATACCTTAAATTCTGTTTCATCAATATTCTGACTAAAATTGTTTTACTCTCCGAAGTTAAATTGTTGGAGCTCTCACAAAATAAAAAATTATTTTCTTAAGGACCTATCGACCTCAAATCAAAGTTGTTACGAATTATTCTTCGAGAAAGGAACTTAATCGAAATTTTATATAAATTTATTTTCGTGAGATACGATGAGCACTTTATACAGGAATGCGAAATAAACTCATTCACACTGCTAAAATGGATAATAAAATGGTGGTAAATAGTGAATATCTAATGTTATCTAGTTCTAAAATACAGCTTGTAATTTACAATCCGCTGACACTTATGACATCGTAAGTCTCTATCGAAACAATGGTTAAGATAGAAGGAGTCAGATCGTTGCTGAAGAATTTCACGATAAACAGGAGCTTTAGGTTCATTAAATAAAAATGTTTAAGTTTTAAGAGTTATGAAATGTTCAACATTCTACCTTTGTCTTAGAAAATGAGTGGCAGTGATGAATGATTTTATTATCTGAAGAAAAAATTACTGAAATAGCAAAAACCTCATTTTTAAGCAAAATATAACACAATTAGAATTGAAATCTAGTTCAATTTCCTGTATATGCAGGGAAATATTATATGTTTAACGCGATATCTCTTTAAACGAAATATCGGTTAGCACGAAATAATACAACAGACCTGACAAACTGCTATGTTTTTTCATGTAATTTCTCTTAACACGAAACGAAAATCACTTAAAACGAAAAGATTTCTCTTCTGAGAATAAACAAAATACGAAAAACACCAGTCATGTAGGCCCGATTTAAGACGGGTGTGAACTGAACAAGTAATATAAAAAAAAAAAATTTTAAGTCAATTCCTACTTAGATCAATAAAGAAAATTTTTATTTTAGTTACTTTTTATTAAATAGTTACAATTAATATAAATACGTATATACATATGATAGAATCTCAATATTAAGTGGTAATTAATTTTTATTAATTATCATTGAAGTATCGTATTGTAATCCAAAACAATCGCGTATGTAAAATTTCAGTTCAACTGAATGTTTTAAAACGTGAGAAAAAAACCTTTTCAAGTTTTGACACAAGTCACCAAAAGGGTCACTAAGCCGTCGAAAATGATGTCAATGTGGCTGTATTTGAAATTCTTTAAATAATTAATTTTAATCAATTATTTTATATTAATTATATTTAAGCTACTGTATTGTCATCCAAAATAATCATGTATATAAAATTTCAACTCAATTGAGCGCTTTAAAATGTATTTCATTTGCGATTGAAAATTCTATATAGACAAATAAATAAATATATAGAGAGTGTGAGCTAATAGTAGGAATTGAAATAGAGGTGGTTTCACATGTTTCGTAGAAAGAAGGCAAACTTGGCTTCGAAATACCCTAGGAATAAGCTATGACACGAGACATTTTTTTTATCTAAGCCACTTTCAACCTTAGCCCCTAAACACGCTGCACATGATCACGTCACCTTTCTTCAGTTGTCTTTATAATTCGGTGGCGAATACATTGCAGTGTGAGTAAAAATCATTGTGTTTGGTTCAATTTCTGAAGATTTTTTTATGAGCACACTCGCAAAGAGTTTAGAGGGAAAACAAACTACTATTTCGCATAAAAGAAGCATGTAGCTTCTTAAGACTATTGATTTAAAAGAGAAGACGAAATTGGTAATCTGTAAAGATTTAAGTACTTGTGAATGCTTTTTTACATTTATTTTTATTAAGTACATGCATATATACATATTTTTGTTGACAAAGGTACTCTAATAAACTTAATTTAGATGAATATACTTTTTTTTTGCAATATCCTTTTACACGAAATTCTTTTAACACGAAAAAGTATTTCAGTCCTCAGTTTCATGTTAATCGGTTTTCACTGTAGTCCATAAAATTAAAGAAAGCTCAATAGGTTAGTAATTTCAACGATAATTCTCGCGACATCGAGAGTCTTAGAAAAAAATCACTCTGATTCTTAAATACATTACTGTCTTATTAGCCTAGCTATTTTTTAAGAAAATATTTTGTACCCTTGGGGGGGGGGATCGTTAAATGAAATACATTTAAAATTTCTGTAAAAAAGTTCACATGTTTGGGGACTCTTTTGAGATTAACATTCTTCGAACAATCTTCGAGAAACAATTTGTGCCTTTTACTTTTTTCCGGGAAGATTGTGTTTGTAACCAAATTAATAACGCAGTAAATTTTTTAAAATATTAAAGGGGAGACATTTGAAGTGAACATTCACAGTCTTGAAAAGTATTCAAGAATTATATTAGGTATTTACTTAGAGGTTTTGCACATTTATATTAGTAATTACTTTCCTACAAGTGAACCAGTCATATAATACATAAACAAGTATTTGTACTCTAATATACACTAGTTATCATAAATTAAAGAAAAATCACAAAAGTGACGATAACTCATAAAGAATATAATGAAAGTTATACAACGCATAGGAAGGTAAATATAAAATAGCATAAAAAGAAATCATCAGACAATTATGGTGTTATAAATTTAGCACATGAATGCAATGAACAAATCAGACGCGTCAGTTTGGTACAGAAAAAGTACCTTTCATAAGGGGTATGGTCCCTCCGAGACGCAATACATCACTTGCAGCAATGTGTGTGATGACTCAATTACGTGGTCTGTTAATTCTGTAGAAAGTGTGAGCCATTGCTGTACCTAGGGAAACGATGTAAGAGTCCTAGGAAGGGGATTGAAAGCAGATACACGTCGTCCTAGAGCGTTCCAAAATGCTCGATAGGGTTAAAGTCAGGTGATCGAGCTGGCCACATCATCCCTTAAATTGTTTTCTGCTCAAGGTAAGCATTCACGGTGTGAGCCCTGTAAATTTCGCATCATCATCCTTTTGCATGGAAGCATCCCTTACTGCCTCGGCATAAGAACTTACTTAAGTATCCCGAATTTTATCTCTATAAGTATGAGCATTAACATTTCCTCGTGAAAAAATATGAAGGTCTGTGCGTCCACCCAAAGAGATACCATCCCAAATACAGACACTGCCTGATCTGCATGCATCTCTTCCACGGATGTGTCATAGATGAAAACGAGTTTCAGATTCTCTCCAAATGAGAATACCATTCCTGTGGCATTCGAGGCAAAACCTAGATTCATCAGTACAAAGCTCAGAGGAAGTTTCGGTTCTATTCTTTCGTGCGCATAAAGACAATTATTTTCATCGGCACTAGTGAAAACGCGTGGTCATCCTTGGTTGAACCTCCTGGAGGCCGAATTCCTGGTTAGAAATTGTTGATAAAGTCTATGAATCCCAGACGGACACACATTCAGCTATCTAGTCTTTTCTATCTGAAATTGTGCTGCCTCCAGTCTCCTAATTATTCCCATCGCAGTCCTTTGGTCAAATGATGTTTGGAGGTCTTTGTTAGAATTTAGCTATACCAGGTTTCTAATTTCAGACACTCAGTGACAATTGCCACCTTATTCTTTGACATTCATATTTATGCTCCTCACAAATAACGTATTCCGACTGCATGGCCACTATTTTGCGTAATGTAAAATATCTCGTTCAGCTCCTTTTTCTTACCAACATACTTAAATTTC
Source organism: Trichonephila inaurata madagascariensis (assembly GCA_019973955.1). Lineage (NCBI taxonomy): Eukaryota > Metazoa > Arthropoda > Arachnida > Araneae > Nephilidae > Trichonephila > Trichonephila inaurata. The sequence goes on along the minus strand of BMAV01014651.1, from coordinate 153,485 downwards.
ATTGAGATTGGCTAATTTATGGGCAAGATTCTGAAAAAAGAATGATACTATCATATGTCATTATATGTTTTGTGCTTTTGGGACAATGATTTTGTTTCTAGGAAGTCTTAATTAATGGTTCCGACTGTATTTTTCTTTCATATTTTGGATTTTTTCATAGAAAGTGCTTCTCACTTTCGTAAAAATCCTTCCATCATTTTCTTTAAGGACGTAGGGATCTATACTTAAATATATTCGTAAAAATTATTATTGCGCGTGTTTTTCAAGTAATAATTAATACAATATAACGTAATTAAAACAATGTAAATCGCGTTTATTAATTATAACCGAAATGAATCCAATATTAATTACAAACTGCCTAATATAGCTACTTTTTAACTTCTGATGGAGTTCTAAGACTTGTTTTCTCAATTGAAATTCATGACTTTAGTGTTTAATTTATTTTAGCGCAGAATGGTGAATGGATTATTATTATTAGACTATTACGTTACAAGAAATCTGTTGGTCGCAGAACTCGTAATTTTGAACTGCAGTCAAGTGAGAGTACGACCTTTGTGCTGGCCTCCCCCACCCCAACAAATTTCTAGAACATTCCAACATAAAGACTTTGAGCCTCAACACATTTAACAATAATTAGCTGCTCTAGAACTTAAGTTTTTGATGACACTCGGACTCGAATGTCTGACTCGTCAGAAGCAAAACGAGGCACAATTTCGCGACCATGACTACTCGTCTACCAGGACCTATTCAAACTCAATCAAGTAAATATTACAAAACATATTTCACAGTTAGTTCATTTAAGCATAAAAACAATCACGCATCACTCAAAAAACATTAAAATATAATGGGTGAGTCAGTACGGTGGTTACAAACTTACAGGACAGGCAATCCTAGACGATAGGAAATCATATAAGAATCTATGGTCAGAAACTCTTTCCTGGTGCGGTAGTGACGACAGGAAGTACAAAAAAGGCAGGATACGAATAACAAGAGGAAACATGTTTATTTTCCTTAGCACAAAAAATAATAAAAAAGAACTTAAAGGAGACGACGGGGGTGCCCATTGTTAATATAAAGGATCCGCTTGACAGAATTACTGACATAACTAGAGATAGCCTGTTCGCTGGTACCGAGGTGGTTCTGTACCAACACAGTTTACTCGTGGTTTGGCGTTGTTTGCTCACGTTCCTATATATCCATGGTGAAGAATCCTCCATGTGGACAATCTATGGTCCAAACGTGCAAATAGGGTGTGGCTGAGAGTTTGCCTCCTAGGGTAACGTTTGGAGTACAAACGCTGGGATGCTTGCCCATTGCAATTAGTGGCTTAGCATTCCAGAAGCATATCAACTAGGTCAGCGACTGTGTAATGTTCTATCTTTCTACCACTTAGTCAGCAGGTAAAAGGATGCCTCAAAGCGAATAGGCCTCAGGCCTCCTAGGAACAGCGTTTGCGCATGCACCTTTGTCTGATGCTTCAGGTTACTTAGTGTCTTCCAATGCGTACACCAACCAAATACTTCCCATCATTTTTATTATTCTAAGAATAATAAACATGCTTTCTCCCCTTATTCGTGTCATTCTTTCTTGTGTTTTGCGTCGTCACCACCGCGCAACGAAAGCATTTCCGACCATGCACTCTTATATGATATCCAATCGTCTAAGTGTACTTTATCTGTTTCGAAAGTTTTTAACCGCTCTACTAATGCACTTTGTACACAGTAACTATATAAGTTGCCTTTTCATCCATAAATAGTTCATTATCAATGCTCAAAATTTCTCTTTATTTCTTGATACCGAAGGTTATTCACAATTTTCAAGAGCGGCTTGTATGATGTATTGAACTTTATGGCTTATATGATGCATTTATCAACAAAAAAAGAGGTGAACCATATACTTGACCTGAAAACACTGATTTCTATGTCTTCTTAGATTTGATAGGATTGTTTATCAATATCGCTATTAGAAGCAACACGCGAGGGTGCAGTTGAATACATCCCTTGTAATTTTAAATCATGGTCCCGTGACTAGTTGGAACATGTTGTCACTTCCTTCTCCAAACAGCAGTCATTTGAGGACTTCGTGCCTCGAACAATATAACGTGCACTAGAGTTTTAACGACATTAGGAATCTAATGGATATTAAATGTCGTTAGGAATTTCGAAAGTTAAACTTTTTAATTATTGTTCAGCTTAATTGGGTTTTTTTTGTTACTTTTGAATATAGTTAAATTTATTGTTGTCGTATCAATAGTATATTCTTGTTTTTATCTAATTATCAAAATCGAATATGATTTATTTATTTTCAAATTCGTATACATATATCACATTTAAGAAAATAAAAACGAAAGATTTAATTCATCGTGTGTGCTTATTTTATAAAAAAATTACTTTACCTTGTAAAAATAATTAACGGCTGCACATGTTTACTAATTAAAAGCTTATAAGCTTCGAAATATAATAAGGATTGGAGTGAAGATATTCAATATGAAGATGCAATTCGTCTGCGGTAGGTAGGTGCTTTCACACCAGCTTTGAACTTGTCGTCTGAGAGGTCAGTAAAAACCACTTTAATGTTCTCAATTATTGCTAAGAACTGTAGGTATTGGATATTCACATCATTCATATCCCGCATTGGGGAATGTGCACAAGTCTGAAGTGTTTTTTTTTTCTACCCTCAGTAGAAATGAGTACTATGATTATAAGAATTGATATCGGTGTTTATGACAAAACGGTCGAATATTTAGTTCATGAAATTTGTTTTGAGCAATTCATAGATAATAGATAGGTAATTTACGCAATAATAGAGATTAAGATGGTTCCACATAGACGAAGAAAACCAGCTCCTGAGGAATATACCACGGATGAAGAAGATATGATTACTTATGACGTGGAGAAAGATGAAATTGAACCGCATCCTGATCTCGTAGAAAAAGACGGAAAACAATATTGGAAAGGATCACTACTTTTAACTCCAACTAGAAGCCGAAAATAACATTTTTCTCGATAATACTTTTGTCATTTAACCTTGTCTGACTTGGTGGAAGAAATCCCCACCGCATTAAAAATTTTTTAAAATTTATTTAATAGAATCTGATTTTTTTATAAATGAATTATTTGTTTAGTTTGCGAAAATCATGAAAACTTGAACATTATTATTATTATTATTATTTATTATTTATTTATATTTACTTTTTATTTTTTATATTAAATTATTTTTTCCAATTGAAATTCTATTAAAACATTTTGAGTAAAATCTGACTTTATCAAATTATTTACGATTTAGAACCAGTTTTCAAAGTTTTATTACTTTTTGAATCATTGTTTGGCGCAGCTTAGCCTAGTTTGGCTCTTGTGCCATAAAATCAAACACTCAATCAATCAATCTTGAGAAATTCATTTGGTAAAAAAAAATAATTGAACATTTAAACCTAAATGCTTAAGGAATAATAATTCCTATGCACTGGGGAGAATGCCTATGTTTTAATTATTAATTTTATATAATTTTTTCTTAAACTTTTAGGTGTGCATGGCGTATGCATACCACAAAGAGAGAAATACAGGTTTTTGTTTTGAAAAAAATGACATTATCAGAAGTTAGTTTTAGTTGAGGTAAGTACATGCGTCAGCATGTATTCATATTGATAAATATTATAAACCAATAATATCCGATTGGTCATGGTTTCGAACTATCAAATTATATTTTCTGGTTCTGAAGTCACTTGTGTAGTTTTTGATGCACGTTAAATCTATAGAGACTCATAGTATTCATGTGGTGTATTGTAGAAGTTTTTAGGAGGCGCCAGCTCAGCTGTCGCCTCGTTACATGACTAGATTTATGAGATCAGTTGCATATAACCTTTGCTTTGCTTCAGTGTGCGACAACATTTTTTAATCTGTTTATCAATTCAAGAATTTTCCCTAAGTGTGCAAACATTAGCATATACATATATGTCGTTGTAATTTCCAATATGATTCAATAAAATATATCTAATTAAAATCAAGTATCACAAACTCCCCTTTTTTCTTTGTGTATCATAATCCACGTGAAAATATGGTGACATTTTTATTTCTTTTTCAATCGAATTTTATTGAATATGTTAAAAACAGGTTATGAAATACAAATATATATATATAAGGAAAAGTAATTTTCGAAAAATTTTATTTGACATCATCAAATACAAATCAACTGGAAAAGAATACACTTGGGGCATTTTATTTCTGCAGTAATTGTATCTAATTAACGTTTTATTTCATTACTTTTTTCAAAAAAGTGAGAAAATTAAAAAAAAAAAAAAAATATTATTTGAAAGTGTTCGATTTTTTTTTTTTTTTTTTTCGATTTTGGTTGTGATGTAAAACCATCTTGAAAAATAGAAAGCAAATAATTCAATAAAAGTATTTTTCAAAGCACAATCTTGAAAGAGTAATAGTTTAAACACTTTGGGAATATAATTATTTCTAGCATTTTAAACACACACACGCACAAAGAGAGAAAGAATAAGAACCCTAATACAATTCTTTAAGACTAAAATTTTAAAAAAAATAATAAAAAATAAGATTGAAACATACATGTAAAGTATTGAAAAATTAAGGATGAGCATTTTGTAATGAACATTAAAATAATTTTGTCAATTAGTTGGGGTTTCAAGAACAAAGGAAGGAGAGTTTTTGTTTTCATAATGATATTTAAAGATTTATCTTTGTTAATTTTTATAATATTTAACCTAAAAAGATAAAACATTTTTCAAAAAAAGTAATTACATACATCTAAAATGAACATTTAGCTACTACAATATATAAAAAATAAATAAAGCTTATATTAATATATATTTCAAACTGAATGCAAGAAATACTTTAAATGCAATTTAAATGCTTTAGCTACTACACTACATAAAAAATAAAGCTTATATTAATATATATTTCAAACTCAATGCAAGAAATACTTTAAATGCAATTCATTGGATTTTCATTTAATATTTAGATCTAATTTTGAAATTTTCAATTAGCGTCTGAATTACCTTTCGCTGAAATTGACATACGTAAAATGTATAAAAAAGCAGTAACTCTTAATTAGGAGCAGTTTCTAAAGCGGCATTAGCAAGTACATATTTTAATACTAATTTCTGTTCTAGAAACTGTGGAATTGAAATCGAAGTTGGTGAGGTTCATTTCAAAATCTGTCTTTGTTAATTAGCTTTCAAATGTCTAATTCAATAAAGGAGCTTTATCTCTTTAAACTTAAATTAATTGAAATCTACGTAATATCGAACGAAACTCTAATTAGCATGTAGTTTGTGACCTTAATTGGGAGATAAATTAATGATATGAAATGAGCTTCCAAGGAACCGCTTGATATAAATTTTATAGTTTTAATAATGAAGTACATTTTAACTATGTAATCCTTAATAGACATATTACTAATTGGAAATTTTTAGAGAATATATTTTTCGGTTAAGCATCAGATTCTCTTTCACTAAAGAAACATTTTTTTTAAATTAAAAGCAAATAAATAAACGTGAAAGTAATATTAAATTAGCCTTAAATATTCTAATAAAACCAAAGTTTTCATATCTTTTACAATGTTTAATATTGTAAAAGCAAAAAAGCACGATGCTGAACATTAAAAAAAGTGTGTGTGTGTGTACTTATGTACGTACGTAAGAAGTTATAATTATTTGGCGTAACAAGATTAAAATATTTCTAAAACGCTTGAGCAGGGGAATCTGGGCCAAGAACAAAAGGCGGTCACGTGCAGAGTTGAACGATACTAACCTTCAGTCAATCGGACCAGCCAAAACCGAGATAATCATGATTTAAATAAATTTAAATACCCCCGCTCAGAGACAATAGTACCAATAACATGGAAGTTTTTGGCAGACTGCATCTGAAGATGAGGTGAACCGAATGTGACACCTGGGACCTCATATTGAATGTCCCGACAGGAGAATCGTTACTGAGAAAATTAAGACAACCGCCTGAAGAGCCCCCGAGTTATGGTCATTTTAAAATAATTAAAACAATTAAATAAAAAAGAAGCAGAATACCCAGCAACTCGAAACTCGGCCTGGTTGTGAGGAAACACAAGATAAATCCTTTCGAACCGGTCCGGAGACTGTAGCTGGAAATGGGGCGGCGCTATCTCGGAAAAAGAAAACGAAACTAACTTCCCCCGGGGGAACAACTGTGACGTAAATACTCACGTACATCGCAACGATACACAGAGTAGTAGGTGATCCCAAAGTTTCATCCTTCTATCTCTGTAATATTGTTACATCATCAAAATATCGAACCGCATAGAAATAACATGGGGATTCTAGTTTAAGTAATAACGCCCCCCTAAGCCCACTATCTACACATGAATTATAACAGATGAAACAGTTCAACAAGGAGAACCTATGGTCTGAATTTCATTAACGAATCGCAAAAATCCTCGCAGCTATGCGGGATTTAAAAAAAATTATAATTTTAAAACAACTTTAAAATGTTAAATATAAAAGAAGAAATGGGGCTATGATCCTGAAAAAATATATCGAGGATGCTCATAGGAAGAACAATCGAAACCAGCCGGTGCGGTAGACCAAGTTGGCATAGGATTCAAGTTATTTTGAGGGAAGCCCTGTATGGGGGGAGGGGACCAATTCCACGTAATGCTCGCGCTAATACGAAAATGTGGCGGACATCCAAAAATCAAGTTCCAATCTCAATTCCTTAGGGGGTGAAATTTTTTCCAGTCCCCATAGGATTAAAATGGGAGCATGACATTTTAGTGCTTAAGCCCTCCCCATGCCTGCACAATGGGGATGAAGTAGATTACTGGATGGGTCTCGACGAGTGGAACAGTTGGTTCATATCTCAAGTCTGAGACTCGAAAAGGAACCAAGATATTGTGAATTTAAACAAATTTAAAAAGTTTAAGACAATTAAAAACTATGGAAGAAATAGCCCTATGAGCATGAAATTATAATAACTGGAAGAGCAGTTGGAGAGCAATCGAATAAGCCCGGTTCGAATGGACTGTGAGGCTCGGGCGCAGAGATATTGGCCAAAAAGCTGTAGACAGGGGATGCACAGGGGGAATGTGTCCCAACAGAAATGGTTTATAACAATAATTATTATGATCCCCCAAATATCAGTCCCAGAGTACCAAAAAAGTGGCATGTTAAAATATTAGACAACGGTGTGCGAGTGCATCAGTGTCATGAAGTTATGCGCACGCATCGTAAAAATTTACCCTCATCCTTTTTTCCCTAACGCCCAAAAATAGTATAATTTCAAAAATAAATATACGAATACAAAAGGCTCTTATAATTTGCTACAATGAAATAAATGCGTTTTATGTTCATCGCAATGCGTTCTTAGTAAATACATTTATAATCATATACTTGCAATTATTATTTAAATAGGTAAACTAATATTTACTCTTACGTTTATGTACATGAAACACAATTTAAAGATTAATTTACTAACTTCATTTTAATCTCCTGGAAGTATGTTATGTTGAATAAAAAAAGTGTTAAAAAAATGTATCAGAGAAGCTCCGTAGGCGAAGGACGATCTCTCTCTATTATTAGTGACGTCACAAATCAGCGGAAAGCAAAAGTTCACTGACACGGGGGTATAACTCTGTGGTAGAGCATTCGACTGCAGATCGAGAGGTCCGTGGTTCAAACCCGGGTGCCTTCTTTTTCAAAGAAGTGAAGAGAAATATATTTTTTGAGAATTTCAAAGGCGGGAATGATATGTCTCGTTCTGTATATTTCTAGACAAAGCATTTTCGTATCCGTTCCTAAGGAACGCAAAGCAAAGAT
>BMAV01014651.1:50091-143896 GCA_019973955.1 Trichonephila inaurata madagascariensis | reverse complement strand
TTCGGAGTACCATGGTAAGGTAGAAAAAATTTTCATGTATGCAAATTCTTCACTTCTCCAAGACTTACAGCAGCGAGTTCCAGTCACTGCACATCAGAACGTTTGGTTTATAAACAATGGTTCACTAGCACATTTTTCGAATGCGGTGAGTAACCATATCCGTGCTACATAACCCAGATTACTGTTACTTGATCTTGGACCGCAAATTCTTGGATTTCTTTTTCTACGGCGATCTGAAATCGCTTGTGTATGAGACACCGGTGGCTACAGAGGAAGATCTCAGGCACGGATCGTCGTTGCTTCAGTTGATATCACCTGAACACAAGATTTGCTGAAGCCTGCTTGCTCGCCATTCGTTCCCTGCTCTAGTGGCCACACCTTCTCAACCCCCCAAACCAAGTACTCATCACAATGCCCACTCAGTTCCCGATATGGGGTGGAGGAGTCTGCCTAGACTCCAGTCCCCAATGTGATGTCGAAGATGTCGAACACAAGATTTGCTTAAACGCGTCCGACAACACTTTGTCTTTCGCAATCGGCTGGACTACGATGTACGCGGCTACAATTTTGTGCAATTCCTGTGATTATCACTTGTTGCATTTTTGACGTCTTGTTGCGAAGCATTGTTCGTATTGTAAACATACACACATTACGTTTAATAAATCTATTTCTTACCACTTATTGACCTTTTTCATTCTACTTAACATATCCTTCATAACTGATTTGCGCATTCCCCCGACTGAACGTGATTCGTTATGCCGTGTTCTACGGAGATTTGTCAAATCACACCTCTGAATCTTTCTGCCGAATTCGGCAACACCCTGTATATCATCCCAAAGTACTTAAATCACCTTAAAACACAAATAAAAAAATAGAAGAAAAAAATTATTCCATGCAATGTGTTGTGTATAATTTTACCAGACACAGGGTAAAATTATACCACAAATATATATTTTTAAACATTTAAATTGGAAAGGCATTTTTAAACATCGAATTCTATTTCTTTAATTATCGTATTCTCGTTTGTACGATATCTTTCCAGATTTCTTTCTTTTTCGCTGCATATTTTTATAACAGTTTTTAATCTATTATTTTTTTTTTTGTCAATTTTATTTTAATCCTTCACATTCTTTTAAAATCATCTCTCTAATAACTACTGTTTTCTTCTATATATAATATTCCACTAACCGTTTTGTAAAAAAAAAAAAATAACTACAACTGCTTTTTTCAATGCATCTTTTACTGTACAATCACTACTGCAACATGAGAGAGTCAGATTACACAAACTCAAAGATAAACCTCAAACTATTTTACTATAACATTTTACAAATTTTACTTTGTTCAATCGCGGAAAGAATCATCAGTTGTAAAATAATAACAAGTGATTCTTTGAAATAAATGTTTTAATAACTACTTTATTACAAAAAATCATTGTGAGGCCTAATTCAAAAACTCATAATCACTGGTGCCCCAACTCATAGGTTATAAGTCGATAAAATATTACTTACAGTTACTAATTGAAACTTTATTTGTACTTTAATTTTGTTTAGTATTTGATATACATGTATTTGTAAAACAATTAGAGTATTATGGAATACAATATATAATTACATTTCTAAAATTTACTGAACTGATTTTTGATAAAAATCTCCACAATTATCATTGATATTTTCTATAGACCAGGGGTGACGAGCCTTTATGGATCAACATGCCATGTTTTCTGTAGAAATGTTTAACGAAATATAGACGTACTGTCAAATAATTTTGACTTATGATCATTTGGAAAATAATAAAACCAAATACTAACAACTCAAAATTCTTTATTTAGTGCGTAAAAATACTTTGTATTGTGTTGTTGTAAATGTTTCAGTTATACATGTAATTCAAATTAAAATATCATTAGTGTGTTTTCTGTTGTTGCAAATTAGATGACAAGTATCTTATGTTAGGATTATAAGACAATAAAAAACGAGTGTGCTCCCCGCCGCTTTGCGCACTATAACCGATCACTCGCGTTTGTTCGTAATACTTTATAGAGAACTTCCTTATTTTGAACTAAAATGCAAATCTTTTGATCGGTGGAGTGCCCAAAATATTGTGTCGCGTGCCATCAATGACACGCGTGCTATTGGTTCGCCATCCCTGCCATAGACAATTGTAAGGAATTATCACTTGTTAAAAGAAATCATATTTATTTTGCTATAAAAAATTTATTTTAAGGGAAAATGATAAGTAGAGGGTATAAAAGAATAGTCTTGTAATTTAGAATAGGTAGTTTAATTCATTGGAAAACTAATTAAGATTTTGTAAAATGTTCTTATTTTTAGCTATAAAAGTCATATTTTTTAAAAATACGTGACGCTCATTTCGGTTTTGAGTCTATTTACAAAAGTCTCAAATATAACCTTTCTCTGGTCCAGTATAATCATGAAAATCCACAGAAAACAGGTGAAGCGTTGAATCCAAATTTCCCCATGGTGGTCTTCGGGGAATTTTCAATTACATACATTTATCGTCTTTATTTTCTGGTTCCTTAGTTGGTGGCCTGAAGTCTATTATAAATGATACATCAGAATTAAACGATTCATTGTTGCAAATCGAGTATTATAGAATACCTTGAATACCACAATACCCGTCACGTCATCTTGGAAAATGATTCTTTATATTGAAGTACAAAACATTGTCAGTTAAAAATCGACCATAGTATTACAAACTATAATCCTTTTAGTCTACAGTCTGCTTAGTTTTAATGTTCAAGTAAAATGCGTACTATATAGGTTAAAATGTTTGAAAACTTACCTGTAAACACTTTTGAAAATCGCAAAAAAAAAAAACTTTATACAGTGTAGCGAGTGATATTGCAACAAGTAGTCAACTCTCATTGCAATGCATCATGGGTCTTTCGTCAGTAGTTCAAGGATTTTTTATGTATTTGCATCTACAAACAGAGCTTAAAACGTGGTATTCCATATTACCCGACTCTCATCTATATTTTAATCTGAAATCGAAAGCAGATCGAAATATTTTTTGAATTCTAACGTTTTTATACTTTGGAATTCTAGAAAACAAATTGAAAAAATGTCTTAGTTGATTAAATCATATTTTAAATCTTTATTCAAAATAAAATTTAAACAACTAAAAAAGTTGGTTACAGAAACATTGAGAGAACATGGAATTTTCCATAATTAATCATATAATTCCTTAAAAAGACTTTTTAAATCTTTTTCCTTCTTCAACATCACATCCTTTCTTTTTCTTCCGATGCTTTAAGGCACTAATAAATTGACGTCTGCAATCCCGTTTTGATTTATACACTTAATCCTTTCTACACATTTCTTCAGACTCCGTTTTTTATTTCTTTCATTTTGAAAGGATTAATAAATATGATGAAGAAGAAAATATTATTCATTTTAATCTCATTAGTAAAATAACTTGCAAAAAATATCAAATATGCTAACAGAAATTTTCAGTGGAATAATAAATTAAATTTTTTGTGTTGCATTGGTAGTGCTCGAGTGTCTTAAAAACATGAGAAACTGTTTCGATTAGGTTATTTGCCTTTTCTTTCTCTTAAATATTATAAATGTTCTCTTTTCTTGAAAAAACATAATCAAGTGCGAAGTTTTGGTTTTGAAATACGGTAGAACCTCCATATAACGAACCTCTATTTTACGAAGTATTTTCTTCATAAAATAACCTCCAAATAGCAAAGTGCATTTTCTATTTAACGAACTTTTTCTCTTCTGATTCGATTTTGTCCTCGCAATTTTTGAAACATTTCGAGACATTTCTCAAATTATTCTCTCTTTTAACACATTTTATAATGATCACTGACTTTGAACTTGTTTTACCGGGGGTGTCTTACTCTCTTAAAGTGAAAAAATTGAAACTCAACTAAAACTCAAATAAAACTAACAAATTTTATGAGTAATTAAAATTTTATGGATGCATGTGGTAATGTATGCTAAAAATTACTGGTTATAAAATAATGTACGTTTAAAATTACTTGTTGGCTAAAATAAGAAAATGTGGTTAAAGAATTCTCTCATTAATTTTCATATAAAATTATTTTTTAAAATTGAAAATACAATGTATTCCTGTGATCAATGTTTTTTTTTAATCTTCTTCTTTTCCTTGCAGGTCCAGGAGATCGCCCAATATAATGCTATTAATGACAAGGACTACGAACTATTATCTAACATAAGTCCAATGGAATTTATGGCTCTCAATATCAGATTAGAATTAACTTTGAACGTGAGCAAAAATGATTGTTGCCCAACTGCTCTTCGTGCTGTCGCTTCGGAAACCATTAATACCCACTATCCTCCCTGATGAGTGACTCTTCTAATCTACACAGATGTTTCACTTTTGAATTTCACACAGGGCTAGAGTTTTCTGTGATCTTTTTTCCTTTTACTCTCATGTCGGCCCATATGCAACTTATTATAACGGTGAAATCGAGGACATTCATTTGGCCCTTCATCAGCTTTCTGCCTTCTCCCCACTCCTGATAAGGCTGCAATTTTACCAAATTCAAGTTTTGCCATTCAGGCCTTGGGAAGTAACCAAGACAAAAGTTCCAGAGTTAAGGATTGCAGAAAGTTGATAAGCAGAATTCCAACAAAGCTAGTCTGCCAGTGGGTGCCTTCTCATTGTGGCTTTTGGAGAAATGAAACGATGGACCTTTTAGCAAAAAGGCACGGATAGTCTCCAAAGAACTACTAGAGACCTGCCTCTTCACACAGCAAAACTTGAAATCAATAGGATTTTTAAGAAATGCTTTTTCGAGATGCCGCTAGCAGTGCTACCAAAAATAAATCATGGAGGCTGCTAATAAAACCTAACTGTGTCTCTGATTCTCTTCGTGATTCTTCTGTGGCTGAGTTTAGATTATTGACTGGACACATGACTGCATTTGTGCTCATTTGTATCGTTTTAATCTGACTGACTCTCTTTTGTGTTTTCTGTGCTTCTGGATAAGTCATGAACGCTTCTCATCTAGACTTGTGCTCTACACTTAAGAGTTTGGACTGTATTGTGAAGAAATATTGGAGAGCTTGTTGCCTAATGAACTGATGGTCAATGGCTTGGCATTTGATAAATAAAAAAAATAAATTTTTCTTGTAGATTTTTTTCTATTGGTAAAATATACGAGAATAAAATGAATAGATATTCATTTTTTCTTTAAAAAAATAGTGAATAATTGCTTTTTAAGTAATATATAGTGTTTAGGAATTAATTTTTTTTTATGTGATTTCTAAAGTATATTAAAAGGTGAATTTCTATTTAAGGTATCTTAAATAGAAATTCTTCTATTATAATAACATTTTGCCTGTATATAGCTCAGATCTCTGTACAGAGGATCAACTAGAATTTTTGAAATATATAACTTAGAAGTTTGTTTATCCATGTTTTACGAATACAGAGGGGAGAAATTTTAAGAAAAAAAACGTCGATAATTATTCTGAAAATAATATGAAATTTTTCAAAACTCATAGTTGAGCCTCTGTACAGATATCTGAGCTATATACAGGCAAAATATTATTATAATAGAGGCATTTTTCACAAAAGGAGAACATTTTGAACAAAGGTTATTCTAAGTTAATTTTTTGCCGAAATATTGTATCTAAATAATTTTTTTGTCAAAATATCCCTAAAACAGTTTTAGACTAGTATTCTAATCTAAGTGACACTAAATATCATGAAAGTTATCCATTTATGTCCTTTTTTATATTCACTGTTCCGAACGTAGTCGGATACCTTAACGCATTTTCCATATAACGAACTTTTTTCGGGATTTAGCTACTTTATTTAATAGAGGTCCGTATGTAATTTGAATTCAGTTATGGATTTAGAGGCTTCTGCATACTTGGAGGGCACCAGTAGATTTGAATTACAAGTAACCTCCCCCCCCCTCGCCCGAGTAACATGTGAATGATATTCTAAAAAATTGCCATGTTATGCGAATTCCTCTTATGCAAAACAAAGAACTTGCACAAAATGAGAGGTTAGGTTTCAATAAATTTTTTTAAAAAATATGTCTTTATATTTTTATGACTAAGATAAATACCTTTATTATTAAAACTTTTAAGAATACTGATTTGAATTAAAAATATGTTTCGGTTCTCACAAAGAACTAACAGACGTCACTATTTATCTAACAGACACATTTTCTTTTTATATTCGCCAGACATAGCTTAGGGGTACAAATCAATTCATAAAAATAAAAATTATTGTTATTTTTTAAACAGGTTGAGTACCACTTACCTGAACGTTTTAAATCTACATAGCTTCAAGAGTAATACAAAGTTTGAAAACGCACTTAAGTATTAATAGTATAAGTGTACTTAAGTTTTAAGTATTCACGCGATTGAAATATATTCAGGAAAATGGGATAATTACTTCCGCGTTCGAATGAAAAATGTCAAGTGAAATATCTTTCATATTTAAAAGCTTTATTACGGTTATTGAGCCATTATACGGGAATTTTTCAAATTTCTAATTAGACAATGTACATTTTAAAAACTTTTTACAATATTTGGTATTGTTGGATGGTGTTTTGAACCTTTTTAAAGTGGATTCGTGATATGAAAACAGCGTGTTATACGGCAGTGCTTCTGAAAGTTTCAACATTCGCGACCCAATATTCAATCATGATTTTCATCGCGCCCCCCCCCCATACAATAACAATGTAGTGAATTCAATAATACTATAATTTGACGCTAAAACTACGATACTAATTTAACCTTTTAAGTACCACCGGCGTATATAAACGTCTAGCTCACTCAAAGCATTAATTTCCCCGGACGTATATATACGTCTTTCTGAAGTACGATCTTTTCTCTGTGCTGCCATCCATAAAATTATTCCGAAGGCTTTGGAATGCAATAAAAGGATCTTGACAATGTTTAAGAATTTACTTATTTCAGAATATTTGTGCTTCTTTATTCCTCCCCCCCTTCCTTCAATACATCACATAAATGCGCCTACGAGGTAAATGGTTGGCATTGGGAAGTGAATGACGTTACTTTTAATCGGCACTTAAGGGATCAATTATAAACCTTACAAATTATAAAGATAAGTGTTAATTTTTGTATATAATTTTTTATGTATGACAATCCTATGAGGTCACTGGTAATTATTAAACTTGTTCTTAAATTAGTATTGTTAAATTAATTATAAAATACATTATGTAGCACTGATACATTTATAAGTATAATATATCAGTGTAAATGTGTATTTTAACTTTTATTATGTCAGAATGTATTTTGTTTTACTTGCAGTAAATTAATAACTTTTTAAAATATTTTTTTTGATTTTGACTTTTCAATATACTTGCGCCTTCTCATAGGTTCGTCACGCCCCCCAAAGGGGGCGCACCTCACAGATTGAGAAACACTGTTATACGGGAATGTTCTCAATTCTCGCACTATACTAGAGTGAATCTTTGCAATAAAAGTGCTCATTTACATGGAGTTAGGGGAGGAGGGTACCCGTAACACCTATGTTCATAACTTCTGTATTCCACTTCTTCAGATAATTGATTTAACACGCCGTATGAACAGGTTAACAGAAGTAATTTTTCTTACAAAATATAAATTTTGTCAGTTTCACCTAAATCTTTCTTACATTTTAACGATAATACTTGAAGAAAAAGAATACGCCCTTTTAACAATTACTGACGTTTCTGAAAAATATTAATGGACGTATTTAAATGTCTTACGTTGATGGTATCCCACTATTTGATAAGGTATTCTACTGGAAATCATAACAGAAATTAAACATCATCCACTATGAGGCAGTCGATCATGATTAGGTAATAAATTAAGTAAACTGAAACATATTTTACTACCATATGTTGATTTGCTTTTTTTTTGTATTTGAACAATAATTATATTTTTACTAACTTATACCTCAATGGTATAGATATTCGTATTTCGAGAGTTAGAAAGTATTCAATGAATTTGAGTTGATTCTGAAATAAATACAAAATGTCACATTGAATAAAAAAAAATTATGAGAAATACATCAGTTTATTTACAAGATAAATATACTAAAAAGCATACTTATAAAAGCGAAGGTTTTATTGTAGTTTCAAGACAAATTTTTACAAGATGATTTTAATATTAATGATAAACAGATGGTAAACACAATAGTAGAAGCACCTACTTAAAAAGCGGAAATAAATCGGAAATGTTTAAGGTTTCGTAAACTCCACTATTTCGTTGTGTACGAATATGATAAGAACCCAGTTATCTACTGTTAATGGTACCATGGCAGATAAGACGTCGGATTTGTAAAATTGTTTTAAAATGTCGTATCTGAAAGATTTTCAGAATACCATACATATGTGGGCTCTCCATTGTCTAAAACAGCTGAAAAGATAGGTATAACAAGAGCAACCGAGTTAAAAAATAAGGTAAAAAAAGACACAGGAAATATAGCATTGTTTTATATTTAAACGTAAAAATAGTGTACGAAAGACGTAATAGTCTGAAAGTGATCAACGACCCAAAAGCACAGATTATTCCAGTAAATATAATTGCAGCAAATGATATAACTCTTAAAAACTGACTGAAAATATCCCATTCCCAGTAAAATGAGTTATCGGGAGCTACAAGCATCAGATTTTCCTGTCTAGCAAAATGTACACTTTTCATGACTGACATCAATGCCAAAAAAAACAATAATAATAACAGTAATGATACAATGAAGCCAAGTGACTGAGTATTAGTGTATCGCGCTTTCCCGCCACAGGTCTGGAGTTCAAATCCCGGACCTGTTGTGTAGACCTGTTAAAGTTCGACTCAGCCATTCATCCTTTCAGTGGGCTGATAAATAAATACCAAGCTTGCTTGGGAACTAAACATTAGGGTATCGCGTCAGACCGAAACATCTGCACATGCACCACAGTGCTTAAGACCAAGTAAACTGAAGCACAGTAGGTTTTGATCTTCATGGGCTGTTGTGCCACAGGGTTCATTTCAGTACGATACAATGATGTGATGCAGAGAAAAACCTACTTAGATCCTTCATAATTCTAACGAAGTAATGTGGTCAGTAGAATTCATCATTTTGATTCTTACCACAAACAAAACTTTCGCTTAGACACTTCCCTAAAAAAGGTTTAGTCCCCCAAATTTTTGTTTCCAGTTGTAAATCATTTAAACATATCAATTAAAATAAGGAGGGTAGTTCTTGTTTTTCTATAAAAAAAATGGACATTCTGAAGGATCAAGTAAGAATCCAAAATCTGGATCACATATGTTCCTTGATGCAGACAAATTTCTCAGCTAGATGTTTCGTTTCCCAGAAGGAAAATATATCTATTTGTACAACCAAAATCATAGCATTTGTTTCCAAGTTCATGAGAGTGAAACCAAGCAGTTCCCATGGAATTAGCAAATACCAGATCATTAAATTCACCCTAATTGGAATATCTTCCGTAATAAGTAAGATAATTTCTTATACCTTCATCACTATTAGAATGGACTAAATTCACGTGGCATTGAAGCCACATGATAATTCTAATTGCATCATTCCGGAAAATAGGTTGATAAATTCTTGACACGCCATAGTCAGATGATACATATTACATTGTGTTTCCAGTCAATTAGTTCATTTGCTTTGCTGTTACCAACTCTTATATTTAATAGAAACTTTTTTAAAAAAAGTACATTTGTCAATAACATCACACATAGGTAAACAAAACGCATTTAATTTAAAAGTACGTTAATACTTCGACTTTTGCTACCCCGACTTATGAAAACTCGGAGTTACGAAGTTTTCAAATCTCGTCGATTCTTCTTTTGTTTGAGCGAGAAAAAATGGCAAAATGAATGAAATTGGTAATGTGATTCAAGAAGTTGTCGATCATGCCAGACAAATAAATTTAGAAGTTGATAGTGATGATGTTCAGAAATTTCTGTATTTTCACAATCAGGAGCTGACAATTGTTGAGCTCATAGAAATGCATGAGCAGGTGCAAGACAAGCAAGAACTCGAATCTTTAGACCCAATTCAATCATAGAATTTAATGGTGGGTGGAAATTTGGCAGATGGGATCAGCTTAACTAAAGAAGGATTACAAATTTTAGAAAATATGTGAAGTTGCCCCCCTCGGGTGCCCTTCTCTTTGATTATCAGCGTGAGCTAAAGGTGTAGGAATAAATAAAGAACTAGGAGCTGTCATGATCTTAATTTGACTTTATTAAGGTCTTAAAATTTAAACATCTAACAGATTAGATAATAATAATATATGCGAGAGAATCTACGATGACAAAACACTCAATATAGATAATACCGAAATAACTTAACCCGGACCAATATCAATAACTAACACGCCTAAACTCAATTCCAATACTATCACATATCCTAATATTAAATAGTCAATCCTACCTTAATTCTCGATCTACCGATCCATTTTTAATGGAAGTTGCGTCTTACTGGGTGCAATGGTTGAAACTTGATAATGGTTCTATGTAAAGAATAACTTCTGTGTGGTGTCATTTCCAATTGAATCATGGACTATCTTAACACCCCCCAAATTTGACACCACTTACTCTAACTTCTGATATTTAAAGCTTCCTAATTTGCATCTTTCCTTCACGTTCACTTTTTTGGGTTGGGTTTGGGAAAAAGAGTTGCCATTAATTCGGGCCCCAAGAACCCCGAAGGACATGTTAATGAAAAGCCGGGGAAAACCGTCCAAATAAATTTCACCGAAAAATATTGTTTCAATAAAATAATGAATAGGAAACATAATTAGCAAAAGTGAAAATTTTGTGAGAGAAAAAAAATCTTTGAGAAAGATTTTAGGAAACCTTCTAAATCAAAACAACTTTGGCTTGCGATTTTGTAATTGTGTTATCAAAAACTTTTTTTTTTCTTTTTTTTATAAAATTTGTTTTTCTAAATTATTGTTTTCCTGTCTCTACGACCCCAAGTAAAAATAATTATATGTATTTATGTACTCTATAAATTTTACGCCGACTTACGAGAAGCCACATTACACTGTTATTACGAAGTCCAACGTATTACGTACGTTCGGAGTATTACTGTACACGATAAGAATTTTTATTTTTTATTTTTTGGAAAAACCTCTTGAAGAAAAGTAATATTTGAATGTTTACCAATTACAAAGTTTGAATTTTTGTTTAAATTTTATTACAAGACTATAAGTCTACCATCACTTTTAAAACCCATGTAGAACACGTGATTGACTATATTATGAGAACTTCATGAAATTAACCCGCTGGGGATGTCTTAGGAATAGAAGGACATAAAATACTGGCATTAACGACAAAAAAGAGTACATATGCATCTATTCTACATCGAATTGCTGCCACCAATAATGCTAATGTTGAACTAATATCATATTAATAAAATAATTCAGATACTAAGTTTTGTATTATTTTAACTGCTTTTAACTTTTAATAATTATATTTTTCTTTTAACTTTTTTAAAAAATATATTTTATGTACGTAACAATATATACAACCTCATAAATATTAAGACTAGTATATATTTTAATGATATTAGTGAAACTTGTTTCATTTTTATGTTTTTCGAATTCGGTGAAAATTCGTTACATTGTGATAGAAAAAACTTCATAAAGCTTTAAATATGTAAACTTTTTCATCTCAAATGTTTGAAACACTTAACATTAGTGATTTCATTATTAAATCCCGTTATTCAGGAACTCGCTTTTAATATATTTCAAATGTAAGCTATTTTTATTGTGAGAAAACATTTGATTGGAAAAATCCTATTCCGCTATTCTATGATGGAAAAATTTTTCACCAGAGAATAATTAATTTTTTTTATTAAATTACTTAAATAATAATATATAAACACCATAATTTAGTTTCCTTTGATCCATTAGCAGTTTTCTAATTTTGTCCCGCTTTAATGAGACTGTGAAGATTTTAAGGGTGCCCGATTTTTTTGACTATGGTGCGCTTAATTTTATAGCCTTTATTTTGCTAACTGAAGTTATTTTAGCATCCAATCGCAAAGAGAACTAAATATCGTTATGCTTTATTGTATATAGAATGAGGATTAAACTTTTATCTGTAGAAAGGCGATAGAAATTCGGATGTAAGTGATTACTATTCGTAATATGAACACATTTTAAAAACTCATGAAAATCCCTTTTAGCTCACAGTCCTTTTTTAAGCTACTTTTCCTAGAAATGAATGTTAGGAACGTAACTGCAAAGCCTTCAAAATGCTAATTAAGTTGAATATGGATAACATCCTCAAAAGGTATCGTTATTAGAATAATAAAAAATATCATTTAGGCAATGATTTGTGAAAATGATTTAGCAGTGGGAATATAAGGGGAAATAAAACATTAACGCAGTGGAAACCAATTTCTGAAAACTACTGTCAATTAATTTTACTTTTCCGACAAATTAAGAGAATTAGTTTTAATTTAACTGAGTATATATATAATTATTAGGAGCAGTCTCTCCATTTGTTCAGTTAAAAAGCATTTCCTTTTGATTTTATAGAATAAATAATAAGGTTGAGTGCTTCAAGCCAATCAAGCGATTCTCATTGATATTTCAGGTATGCTGTATTTTACATATTGATCTGTAGGGAATGTTTCGCATTTCATTTTAATATTCGTATTTGAAAAATGATGGTGATTTCATATATGTCATAATCCACTATGAATTCAAAAAGATTAAATGTTTTGGATACCAGTGAAATATAAATTTTTCCTTTGAGTATTTAAAAATAATTAAATATGTCTTATTTATATAAAAATGTGTCTTTGTGCATAAATCATATAATAAATAGAAAATGCTTTGAATTTTTTTTAATTACTGATATAGCATAGGGTTTTAAATCTATTTTTGTACTTTATGTTATGTATAATCTAACACTTTTTGAAATATTGTTACCAAATTTGTTACCGAATTTATTACTGCCATTATTTATCATTATAAAGTTCAATAATTTCTTCCACTTGTACATTTTTCTTGGAAATGAACTTCTCTCTGTTTCGCTCTCGGTACTTTCATGATATTTCTTGATATATGTCGAATATTATATTTTTAGAAGTAACTTTGCGCAATAAAGCTATATTTTCACAGCTATTACTTAAAAATAAAGCTGTCAAGTTTTGTCGAGAGAGGCTGGAGTATTCATAACACAGTCTGAGAAACATATCTGTATGCTTAACTGTTTCCTTTCCTTCCATCTAAGGCAATGTTTCTCAAACTGTGGGACGCGTTATAACTCTACTAAGGGGGCGCGAACTAATTGAAATGTCAAAAACAAAAGACCATTTAAGAAAATTATTAATTTATGGAAGGTAAACAAACAAAATACATTCTGACATAATAAAAAATAAAATGCATATTTCCATTGATGTAATACACTTTTAAATGTATCACACACTACACAATGTATTTTATAATTAATCTAACAAAACTAATATAAGATTAAGTTTAATAATTACAAGTGATACTATGGGCTTGTGTGTGTGTCATATAAAGAACTATAACCAAGAATTAATATATATTTATCTCGATAATTTGCGCGGTTTATAATTAATCCCTTAACTGCCGATTAAAAGTTACGTTATTTGCTCCCCTATGCCATCGTTTCCCACGTAGGCACGCGTATGTGATGTATTGGGGCGGGGGGAGTGAGTGAGAGAGTGAATAATAACGTCACACTGTTCAGCTACACGAGGGCTTTTGGTGGCGGACCTCGTAATTTTGAACCATCGTCAAGTGAGGACCTAGCACCCCCTCTCCTAACTACCACACCACACCTTCGGGAGGATGTTTCAGCTCTCAACAGATTTAAAGTGTATCGCCTCCCTTCACGGCGGGTCATTAGTTGTATTGGGATTGAACTCATGACATGCCAGCCACGATCCGATACCTTGACCACTAGGCTGCCATGGCCACATTGAGGGGGTGGGAGGAGGAAAAGGTATAAATAAAAGCAAATCCTCTGAACACTGTCAAGGTTCTTATATTGCACTCCTAAGCCTCCGGAATAATTTTATGGGTATCATTGCACAGAAAATATCGCACTTCGAAAAGATGTATACATACGTATGGGGTAATTATCACTTTGTTTGAGAAGGACGTTTATATACGTCGATGACACTTAAGAGGTTAAAGTCGTGTTTAGCGTCAATGTATAGTATTATTGAATTAAATACATTGTTATTGTATGGAGAGGGGCACGAAGAAAATTATGACTGAATATTGGGTCTGCAAATAGTGAAAGTTTAAGAAGCACTGATCTAAGGAACTTTTCTACAAAACCTCTTGTAGTTCTTTATCATTAAAGATACCTTAATATCGTTTTAATTACACAAGGAATTTAATTTATTACTCAACTGAAAACTTCATTAATGTAGGTAATTAATTTTCTTTAATGAACCACCTACTTAACGGGATTAAAATGAGTAATATTTTCTTCTGCAGCATGCATGCTAATCCTTTCAAAAAGAAAGAAACAAAAGTTTGTGAATTACAAGAATTAAGAAATTGATCTAAAATATAAATCAAAGTGACGAGGAAAAATTCAATTTATATGTATCAGGGTTTTAAAACATGTGACACAAAAACTAAAGTAGATTAACTTGAAGTGCGAAAGAGAAAAAACCTTTCGGGACTAGTATTAATTAACAAATATTTTATCGCAAATTTATTTTTCTTTGGAATTGTTTTCTTTTTCTTTTCTCATCCTTTCAAAAATTGTATTTTAAAATGCGTTATTGAGCTTAATTACGAAATAAAATTGCTTTTTGTTGTTTTTTGGCTGAAAATAAAGAAAGTTTTATTTTGTTTAATATGTTAGATGGATTTATCGTAAAAAGAGGATGGAAACAAAATCCAAGTAATCATTAAAAGTTTTGCTAAAATTATTTTTTTGTGAGGAAAATAATTTATATATATATATACTATAGAATAATATTTTTCATTCATCACTTAAAATAAAAATATACTTTAAATTTTTACCAAAAAAGTTAGGCAGCAGATATTTTCTTTATCACTTGTAGAACTAATAAATTGTATACAGTTTTGAATCATTTCTAAAAAAGTGTAATTTCCTCAGAATATTTTTTCCCGCTCTCTGCTCTCTCTCTGACATTTTTCATAATTTTTTCGATTATGAGTTTTAGGTTTCACTTATATTTTAATAAACAAAAACTAAGTAAAATTAATTAAATCTATCACTTAAGATATAATGTTGCTTTTCATTATAATCGTAAGACCTAAAAAAGGTTTTGGATCCTTTTTTTTAAAAACATTTTCATAAAATTGCTTTATTAAGCACTCGGAATAAAAATAGTTATTTGCAAAAATGTATCCATTTTTGTACATGTCCTCTCATTGTTTCAGTGAATTTTAGTACAATATTCACACAGCACACACATAAGCAAATACTACATTCTACTATCAATTTAGTCAGTTAGGTGGCTTAGGAACAGCGTACCTGGATCGTAAACCCAAGGTTGAGGGCTCGATCCCTGTTGGAAGTAATAGATTAGATTTGTGATAGATTGTAATAGATTAGATTAGAACTGTGGACTCGCATGCTATGGGGCATTTAAGGTATCCGATTACGTTCAGAACATGATTTCAAAAAAGCGCATAAATGAATAATTTTCATGATATTTAGTGTCACTTAGATTAGCATACATGTATAAAATTGTTTTAAGGACATTTTGATAAAAAATATTATTTCAATACAATATTTCGACAAAAAATTAACTTAGAATAACCTTTTTTCAAAATGTTCTCCTTTTGTGAAGAATGCTTCTATTATATATATAGTAATATTTTGCCTGTGTATAGCTCAAACCTCTGCACAGAGGTTCAACTATGAATTTTGAAAAATTCACATTATTTTCGAAGTTACATCCCATTGAAATAATTACCGACGTTTTTTTCTTAAAATGTTTCCTCTTTGTTGTCGTAAAACATGGATAAACCCTCTTCTAAGTTATAGGTTTCAAACATTCTAGTTGAGCCTCTGTACAGAGGTCTAAGCTATATACAGGCAGAATATTATTATAATAGAAGCATTTTTCACAAAAGGAGAATATTTTGAAAATGGGTCATTCTATGTTAATTTTTTGTCAAAATAATGTACTTCAATAATTTTTTATTGTAATACTATTCTTAAAACAGTTGTATATACATTTTCTTATCTAAGTGACATTAAATACGATTAATATTATCCATTTATACGCTGTTGCAAAATCACGGTTCCGAACGTATTCGGATACCTTAAGAGATCCCTTGAGTATCAATTTGGCTCTTGGCGAAATTAAACTAGGCAACATTTAGCATCCAACGAGAATGTTCAAATAAAAGAGATTTGAGGTGCGTATCCGTGAGAAGCGTAGGGTCAGAAATGAGGCTGATTCAGGTATGGAAACAACAATATTTAACGAGTGAAGTGCATACAAAGTTTGTTAAAAGAAATTACCCATGGCGTTTTGACAGGCGTCTCATAACTTAGGAAAGTCACGATTTCCATCCGCGAAGAACGATGTCGGTTAATTATGAAACCGCAGTTAGAACTTCAGCCTTTACGCCATCGTCGGAGCGAAATCGTTGACTTATAAGGCCAAGGATAGCGAATCAGTGGCACGCGTGCCATTGATGACAAGCAACACAATATTTTTGATACGTCAGTGATCAAGATAGTTTGCATTCTATTTCAAAATTTCAAAGTTCATTATGAAGTATTACGAAAAAACGCGAATGAGACGGGTCATGGGGCGGCGGGAAGCATTCTCGTTTCTTATTGTCTTGTCTTAATTATGTCGTAGACTACAGTTGCTTATGATGCAAAGTTTGTCTACGCATAGCATAGGTCATTTCATTGACACAACTGTATTTTAAAGTTTATCTTTGTCATTTTTACGATTTTTAATTTTTATTTATAACATGGCTAGTTCAGCAAAAGAACAAAAAGTGAATACAGTAAATGTAATAGAGAATTTCATATTTGGTGGACTGAGAAACATGGCATTATTAGTAAAGGCAACAAAGCGGTGTGTGTTTTATGTTCTGGAATAATGGTATGTAGAACATCGCCTGTAAAACGGCATTTTGGAAAAAAATCATAAATCTCTAGTCAAAAAAAGTTATTCACAGCAAATAAAATTTTAATTTTGAACAGATGATCAGATACAAATTTAAACATGCTAAAAAGTAAATCTTTCAATCCTAAAATTTGTTTTTTTTATCATCCAATCTTTAAAAAAAGTCACACTAAGGTTTTATAATTTGAATTAATGTATAACTAAAACATTTAAAACTTTTTTAAATTTCCCCTTTTTAAATTTTATTTATTTCCCAAATAACCAAGTCAAAATTTTGGGTGGCAACTATACCCATTAAACACTTTAGAAACAATGGGACGTTGTTTGGGTCCCACCTCTAAATTTGGGGGGTCAAAAAATCTTTGAATGACCGAGCTGGCGATTTTTAGGGCATTTGTGAGTCGGGATGTTTCCATTGCATACTGACAGACTTCCGGCTGAATGTGGTGATACCATGTTTTATCCTCTGCCACTCTATATTCTGGAAAAAGTCGTCACCATCATCCCTGTAGCGCAGGAAATTTTGTTAACTCAGGCCCATTCCGGATTACACCTTTTAGAGTTAGAAACATTATTAGAGCTTGTTGATCCCTTTTTGACACAGTTGCATTGTTCTAGCAATTTTTAAATGAACGCCATGTCCTTACAAATGCAATTATCACAAATCTGTTTGCGCATGCGTGTGCGTGGTAGATACACTTTCATATAACATTTGTTTCTCGAAAATACATTGAAAATTGGTCGCATGCGAAGTTTTGAATCACTTTCTTTTTTTTTTTTGCCTTATAATTCAACCATAAAAAAATAGGTAGCGAGAGCCGCCAATAGATTGCACCACCACTGAAATGTCTTTCACTGTTGGGGGACTTGCTGTGCTGTCAAAGCTTGTGTGCTATTTTATTTGTTTGTTTTTACAACTCATTTGAAAAAAAAGGAACCTGTAATTTAAATAGAATAATAATTCTGATTCATTACTTCTTAGGATAAGAATAGCTGAAATATTTCTTTCAATTTCCTTTTTTTCATATAGAATAAAATAGTGTTGTTATTGAAACTAAATTACTTAATTTTCTAAGAAAAATAGGTTTGCTACTTTATCATGTGTTGCAGTAGAACTGAAACTAAAGAAAAAATTAGTGAATCAACTTAGATTTCTTTTTTTTTTTTAATATGATTAGTTGTTTTTTTTCCTATCTGATTTTTATTTCAAGATATATATTCTCTTAACATTTAAATTTAATTTAAGAAGAACTAAAAATAGAAGTGTTAAAAATATTCATTTGAATTAAATGGTTCAAAGATAGGTTGAAGCATTAATATACATAGTTAAAATTAATACAGAAATTTTTCTTCTGCATTTTCTCCATTTAAATTGGAAGCTGATACGGCGAATAATTGGTATTAATTTTTAATTACTTTCCAGTGATTTTGATTTGATCTATGAGTGAAAAGAATCTGCTATAAAATAAGAAATGGATTCATAATATAACTTGCAAAGAATATTAATCTTAATACTTTTAAGTAATTTAATTGATGAAAAATTATTCCAAGAATTTTAACTTTCTTTCTTTTTCTTTACTATGAATGAATGCTCTGTGCCCTTGATGGTTCCATTTCAGGTCTTAAAAGAAAGAGCTACCGAAAAGATGCTTTAGGCAATCGCTGTATGGAAGAATTGTAATGATAAATAGTAATTGTAGGTTAATAATCACGAGATTTTTTAGAAATCATTCATAGGTTAATACTCTTTAGTAGCTTTACGAAGAATTCTAGGTATGTAAATGTTTATAGCTACTCGGAGGAAAGTATTCTGATAATGTAAATATTGATTTACGTCAGAATGTCACTTATTAGCGAAATACATTAAAACTTGTTTTTGTGCGGTAGACAGGGACCGCACAAAAGAAATCGCACAAAAAATGTTCGAAAATTTCATAAATACTTACATATAACAGACAATTATGTCGACATAATACAAAAAACTTTTTTTGTGGAGGATAGGGACCGCATAAAAAAAGTGGCACTTAAAAATATGTCAATTACTTACGATATTTATGAGAAAGTACTTCCAAACTAAATAAATAGTTACATTCTACATGGAAACATTTTAAAAACATTTAATTTCTCATTGTATACACGGATAAATTTTCAAAATGCTCATACATAATTCACTGCTCTTCATCGTAATCTAAATTACGTATTTTCCTGTGATGAATTAGTTCAAAATTGATTTTGTCACTTAAAGATACAGTTCCAATTGTTTATTTTTTGACACCATAAAGTAAGTGATAAGTTTTTGTGACGACGGTTAGTTGGTCAGTTGCTTGTCAACGTCACTATAACCAGATATGCAAGATCGAAGCTCTTTGAATTTCAAACTTTCAGAATATTATCTATTTTGAGAAAGTCTTTTCCGATTTGTGGGAAAGCTGGATCCCAGCATATATTGTATTTCCTGTCAAAGGATCCAGTTCTTTATGCCCGTCTTCATAATCTATCAAACTACTTATAATATCACTAGTGGCGTAACGGAGAATATATTAGCCCCTGCAAAGTCAGGTTTTGGACCCCTATCTCTAATACGTACTAAACGTCAGCCAGGCTCTGGAGCCCACCTAGAATCCTGACCCCTGCGATGCGGGGTTTCGGGGGAGGGGGTATGTTAAGCCACTGATGTCACAGTTAATGAAAAAGTTTCGTCTTCAAACAAGTGCGTGATGCTAGTGCGTTAAGAAAAAGCAATAGAACGTGCATTGTCGAGAGACTGTTTATAACCAACGAACAGAGCCTTTTCTAGTGTATGTATATACATCGAAAGAAAACATTACAGGGCCGCAAAAACCGTCGAAATTCATATACCGCATAAAAAAAAGATGGCACAAAAAAAAATGTACAAAAATAAAATCGCATAAGAAAGGACCGCACAAAACCAGGTTCTATTGAAATTCATACAAATGCAGTTAACAGTGTCTGAACTGCTTATTTATTGAACAGTGAAGTAAAATAAAAGATTTTTTAAAAATAGTACTCTCTGTTGACTAAAATGTCAAAAGAGTAACGTAATTTTGTTTGTGTCTTTATTTTTTTATATATATTGCTAAGCTTTTATACAGTGATCTTTATTAAATGAATATATTTTTCAAATAAAATTGCGTTTATCTATTAAAGATTTCTTAAAGGATATCAGGTTTTTTTTTATTATTTTCATTTACACACATTCAGAATACATAATTTAAAATCGTTACTAATATTACATTATTTTTGGTATATTTACAATTTTTAATAACTTACTTGAAAGAAATTATAATGGATAATGGGAATTTCTATTATTTAATGAAAAAATGAAACTTTTAAGGGATAAAAATAAATAAGGGTCTGATATACCTATTATAAATACGGTGAAGTAAACTTAATATGCTATCTTTGGGAATTTATGTGTTAACATATGTGCGTCACTAGTAAAACATGGTCCATGGTCATTAGTCGAATTCTGGTGGAATCATGGTCTTTTCGAATCCAACGTATGAAATATGTGCTTAACTTCTTAATTGACAAGGAAAAGTTACGAATTTCACCCCTCCACCCCCAGTGCCACTTTTTTTTCCATGGGCGTGCGTTGTTAAGCGGTTTATTGCCGGAAAAGAAAAGGGTTTTTTTTCACCTCAAAATTGTATACTTTCACTTTAAAAAAGAAAGAAAAAGAAAAAGATAAAATAATAAAATGAGATTGAAAGATTTGACCTCTAGAGTTACAATACAATAAAAAAGAAAGTATAACTAACCTGTTCTTTGATAAATCCTGAAATCTGGTTGAACACATAAGCCAACATCACATTCATGTATTCGTACAAAAATTAAAAAGCTGTTACATATAATACGGTTAAAATGACAGCGAATGGGGTTAAATATAAAGAGCATACTCAAGTAAAAAAACATTAAAACTGGGCTAGGGTTATTAATTTTATCGATTCTTGAATATACATTTTCAAATCTCTTTACCACCACTTCTCCGAAATAATTAAATTTATTAGACTGTAAAAGGACTTCTAACAGTCATTTTATTGTACTCCTGTCTGGAATTGCTCTAAAACATAGAAGGTAATACAGAAAGTCCTCCTTTGGAAGGACGAGTATACACGTCCGGGGCACTAAACGCACCTAGCCCAGCAGGATGTACACGCCTATGGGTAATTTAAAGCGGTTAATGTTTTAAAATTCCATCCTAGTTTATATCACAAATAAGCTAAATATGGATCCTTTCTAAAATATGATCCTTCACTTTTTTGTCTTTCAAGAATTTTCTATGTGTCTTTCATTCTTTTATGTGTGTGTCACGAACGCGAAATATCTCTTGAATAGAACTTTTCTTTAAATTGCTGTAGTTTTTATAACAGACCTTTCTCCAATCCCAAAATCTTAGAGAAGATTTTCACAGTTAACTCATCTCTTTCTGATATTGATTACTATAAAAGCAATTGGAAGCCATTCATCTCTTCAAGGCTCAGAAATGATGAATGAGAGTAAACTTAAAGATGGATTGAAGATCGAAACGGTATCTTTATGGGGTCAGGACACTGTATGTCTTTTTCCCATACAACGTTAATTTTTCATTTCACCAGGGCAGCGAGAGACTGTCACAATCTTGATTAATTTTCCCTTCTCGTTTTAAAATTTATGGCTGTTGGTGAAACATTACTTACAAAAATGCTTCGAACGAGGAGCGTAAACGTACCTTTTTCTTTTGTGGACAAAAATGAATTGTGTTTCTATCAGATATAATTATAAAGCTTTTAAGTTAAGATTTGTTTTTTGAGGAAATTCTATTGATAAGCACAACTAAGAATCCCAGATGTCAGTTTTAATTTGTAAGAAGTTAGAAAAGGGTTATATATATTTTAGTTTGAAAGGTGTGTTCTTAGAAAAAAATGTTTATGATTCGGCAATGTGCTTTGTAAGGATGTCATAACAATAAGGTGTCATAACAATTTTTTTAAATTTAATTTTGTTTCAATTATGACAAAAAATAGAAAAATTATTAAAAATTTAGGCTAAACGTAAAGGCTTGAATCAAATTTCTCAAATATTATTTAAGCCCCTAATTTCTGTCATATAAGTTAAAAATTAATTTATTAAGATATTATGTATTATTTTTACTTTTTAAAATAAATATGGAATACTTAAAAATAAAGGATTGTTTGTCTGATAATTTTTTTTTATTTACAAAATTTTAGGAATATTTTCTTAGCAGTTAGCACCAATATATATATATATATGTGTGTGTGTTATGTTAATGTGGGTTGATAGTTAGAAATCACTAATAATTTACACACATATATAAAACTGTTTACTTTTAACAATAATAAAGAAAATTAGGAAAACAATTATTATATTAACAAATTTAAGTTATTGATACGAAAAGCTATTTTTTCATCATGTGTGAAGAAAACATGAATTATATTTTACGAGGAAATAAATAGTATTCAGGAGTAATGACGATATTTTTAAAGGTGCAATGTGTCAATCAGTTAACTGACTCAGAAATGAGCTCTAATTTTTTTTCGACTTACTCATAATATAACTCAAGTCTGAAGTAAACTAAATGAATAAATATTTTATCATTCTTAACACATCATGAATTTTTAATGTAAGCAAAATATTATATAATTTCCAAAACTCTTCTTCCCATGTGCATTTACTAAGCTGTAATCACTTATTCAAGATTTGTCGTTTGGGATCTTTACACTTAAGAAAAATTTATTTCTAAAAAGGTTTCTAAGACTGCTATTTGCAAAAAGTTTTGATTTGTTTCTAGTTATCTGTCTGTGATATTTTAAAGTTTTTAAAATAAAACTACAGTATTATACTTATGAGTACTGCAGTATCATTTTAACTACTGTAAGGGATTAAATAAGCAGAAAAATTAGAACTAAAAGTAGAAAATGTTTTATTTATGACTCAAAGAATTGCTAATAGCACAAAATGCATTGCTTGTCGCCAAAAATTTTCACAACCAAGCTTGAAAATTACCAATTGAAATTAAATAGATGAATTTGTATCCGAGATCTCATAAGTTAAAGTAATAGTTGGATAATGAGGATACTCATACCAGATTTTTACAATTAGAACTCTTACAGTAGGTAACTCGATAAATTTATATTATCAAAAGCAATCAGTTTCACCTTTGATTCTTATAACTAGTGGAATCTGCATTTTAACTTAATGACTGTTAAACGCATTATTTTGTCAATGATGCTTACAAGTAGAAAAACAAGCGCATCGATTTTGTAACAAAGGAAAGTTTTCAAACATAACAACTAATTTAATGATATCGTTCAATGAATATTCAGTTATTCTTATTCTCCCTCAGCTCGAATAAACTCTTTTCACATATCACCTGAAACTCTTCTTGAATATTGACTTTGAAATCATTCTTCATAGTTTACATGCAAACCCAAAAATTAGTTTTCATGTATGAGTGTACAGCAGCGTTTCTCAAACTGTGGGGCGCATCCACTAGAGGGACGTGATATCTCTATGAAGGGCGCGCGTGCATACAGAAAAGTTGAGAAAAAAATTATTTAAAAAAATTATTAATTTTCTGAAAGTAGGCAAACAAAATACTGATATAACAACGAATAAAATACATATTTACACTGATTTAATACACTTATATAAAAGTGTATCAGTACTGCACCTTGCATTTTAAAATTAATTTAACAATACTAAGTAAAGAACAAATTTAAAAAATAGCAGTGGCACCATGGCCTTGTCATGTATTAAATTATATACAAAAATTACCACTTACCTTGATAATTTGTACGGTTTATAATGAAACCTTGACAGTCGATTAATAGTTACGCTATTCGCACCCCAATGCCATCGTTTTCCAAATTCCAGATCCCATTTCCAGATTTGGTGACTAAAAAGTTAAGTTACAACCCTAAAGTTAAAAACACTCATGGTTTGTACAAATATTCATCGCAAACTCTTCGATTCTAAAATTTTACTTTTATGTCTAATGCGATACAAGTTTCAGACAGAATATTGTGTTATTTTGGTGAAAAATATCATTGACTTAATACCTTCTTTCGCATGAAATATGTGGCCGCGGTAGCCGAGTGGTATAGTACCGTGGCTTGCCTTGTCACGAGTTCGAGCCCAGTACCACTAAAGACCCACTGTAAAGCAGCGATGCACGCTTAAAATCTGTCGAGAGCTGAAACGTCCCTCCTGTTGGTGTGGGTGTGGTGCAGTTAGGAGGGTGCTGCCAGGCCCAGGTGTCGTCCATCACTTGACCATGGTCTAAAATTACATGCGGTCCGTCGCCAAAAGCCCGTGTAGCTGAACAGTGCGACGTTAATATTCAATCAATCAATCGCATGAAATATTTCAAACTTAGATTTACTTCAGTTGGCTCATCCTACATTTTGGCAAGCTGCTTTACTGATGCACTCAATAGGGATGCCAATGAGTATTCCGAATTCCAAAAGAATGACGCATTTAAGTATAATTCATCAATAAATATATGGTAGTTTAAAAAAAAATTTAAAAAAAACACTTTTTTTTGTAGTAAATTAATCTAAATAGGGTCATCTTATTATAAAGAATAAAATGATTAACATGAAATTGGTCGGAAATGGCTGCGGTGCGCGTGAGGGCTGACATCACCTGCTTTATACCTTTTATAGTTCTATGCAGAGTAATTGAAAAATGCGGTACTAAGCACTTCTAATAATGCAAAATATACACTTTCATGCGTTAATCATTTTATTCTTACATTAAGAATTATTCTTTACTTTTTAGCTCGATTAACTACAAAAGCCTGTTTTTTAGTTTTTTTAAACTGTAATTTACTTTAATTTACGCCTCACCGTGAAGCAACAAGAGCTCTCCTCTCCTCTCTAAATTAACACATAAGCTAAAATTCCATTTCCGCATTCAACGCTTCGCTCAATAATAAAGACTACTGTATTTTCATCCTATCATTTATTAGTATGTTTATCATTCTCTGTGGTCCACAGGGCTATTCGCTACCAGACCGACAGACTTGCAGAGTGTGTAGGGGTACAGCCTCGGAATCATATAGGAATACAGAGACGCAAATGCCATAGTTGTGAGTCTCGAGCAAAGAAGTAGAGAAGAAGAAAAAAACATACTCGTGGGACAGAAAACATTTTATTAAAAGGTTGTTCTACAACGTGTGCTCGAAATTACGACCATACGTTGTCTGGTAGGACTGACAGTGGCACTGCATAGAATTCCGTGCATTTTAGAAGATTGATCCGGGAAATCTTGAGGTAGCTGGCGCTGAACGGAAGGTTTCGTGAGAACAGATTAAAAGTCGTCATTAATTCCACGTAATTTTGTACCACGTAATTTTTCCATAGTCCACGTAATTTTGAACCATGGTCAAGTGACGTAGACGACACCTGCCTACTACACCACACCAACGGAAGGATGCCTCTAGCTTCCCGGGATAGATTTAATCGCATCGCCTCACACGGCGGTCTTAGTGGTAATTGGCTCGAATCCGTGATAGCGCAAGCCACGGTCCGATACTCATACCACCTGGCTACCGCGGCCACTCCTTTTTAAAAGATGCAGAAATATTTATTTGTAGGAAGCAAAGCAGATAAAATGAATGTGAATGATGCATGAAATCTAAGCCCATCAAAATTCTCTTGTGCAGTGTCTATTATGGATTAAGGCTGTTGTTTCAAATCTCCTCTTGGAGCAGGGAAGGCCTGCACGAAGTCCATTTGATCTTTCCGCAAGAAATAATGCCCAAGCCACATCATCTCTACCAAACAACTGTGTCAGGAATATACAAATAGTAGTACAGAAGAGGAGCACAAGAAGCAGGAGAGAGCAGACAGGTAAATGTGCTGGGTCTTACCTCTGCAAAAAGTTGCTTTCATACCATGCAGGTGACTACTCTAAAGCACGCCATGTCATCTGATTACCCCCTCGGATATCCTGCACTTCGGAAAATAGGCCACAGGACTCTTAGATGGTACCAAAAGGTTTCGCCAAGCTTGCATCTATTTTAATTCCTGTGGAAGGAATAAATTCTTAGAATGACTATAAAGACAGAGAAACTGGGGTCAAGGAGATCACAACCCCTTTACAAATCCAGCTCATTAGCCATTCTGTTCCCGGCACATCCACATGCGATTTGGTATCTACTGAGATATAATTTGTTCTCTGTGATCAAGTCTAGATAACTTGAAAATAAAATCTACACAAGTACTGTCCATAATCTTCGGCCGAATGTCACATGGATTAATACTTCCGACACTATATCACGGCAAGAAAATATTGTTTTATTACCTATATCATGTAAAACCAAAAATGTGCATCTTTTGAATGATGACATGATATGAAATAAAAACTGTAAGCGAGGATTTTGTATGCACTGTTAATTAAATTTAATACTCAACAACGTTTATATTAAGTAAATTGTTATCTACTTTATTTTGTATTATTTTACGAATAAATTGTTTTTCAGTTTCCTTACTGGATGTAAGAAAAAATATCTTCTTATTATTTTTATAACATATACAACCGCTGTATTTCTTACAAATAATTGCTGCTATACAGTCGAACCTCCATATAACAAACCTCTATATTGCGAATTTCTGTACAGGAACTTCTTTTTACCTGGAACCAAGAACATTTCATGATTTTCTTAGTAAAATAACCTCTCTACTTGAAGGGATGTGCATTTTCTATGTAATGAGCTTTTTCTTGAAATTCAATTTTTTGTCTCTGCCTATTTTAAAATAATTCTCTGGACATTCTGCTATTCTCTACATTTAATATATTTCTATAGTAGTCATAAGTCCTAACTGGTTTTATTTTGCGCTTAACCTACTGAAGATTAATAGAATTCTGCATTAATCCAAGAAGGATAACTTTTAAACCCCATTGTCCAGTTCCCTGGAAACATTTCGATATCTCCCTTTTACCTCTCAAATGGAGTCTCGTGAACTCATTTGTAGTGTTGATCCGTCGTACTGGTAACTCTGCTCTTATCGTAGCTCAAAATGCTGCAAACGTAAGTACTTGATGATCTAAGAAAAAAATTTAATTCTCCAGGAAGAGGATAAAGGTGTCAAGAAACTCTCTTGCAGCTTCTTTTCTTTTTTACTTTTATCTTATATATAAGTAAGATATATAAAATAAATATATATACACTTACAAAAAGGTGGATAAATTCATTTTTAAATATATAGCAAGCTTTCACAAAATTAAAAAACTTGTCTTTTGTGAGGTTATTAAAGAAAAAATCTCTTAAAGACGAGCTCTATATAGCGAATTTCTTCCATATAACAACGAACCTCTTTCCGGGATTTAGTGGCTCTGCTATATAGAGATTCGACTGTATTTTAATTGTCATGTACCCTTCTGTTGACTATTTCTTAATTTAAAGCACTCAATTGTACTTTCTACTAGTATTTGAAAAAAAGTAAAATAGCCCGTATATGCAGATTTATTACTGTATGAATCATTTTAAATCAAATATAAAAAAAAAGTAATAATAAGATAGTTAAATATTTCGTCATAGTAAACATTATTAAATATTCAATATGATGACTATTTCGTTATTTACCATAATTATTATTAGTAACTCTTCATGTGTACTTGACCAGTTTAGAATTAAGGCTTGCTTAGTTAAAAGATAGAATTAAAAATAGAAAAAACAATACTAAATTTAAATATTAAATGTCTTTCCCATTAATTTTCAGTCTTGTCATTATAAATTAAACTATTAGTGTTAAATTTTGACAAATCATATTTATTAAGCAAATTTATAACGTAATTACACACAGCAGAGTAGAATACTATTACTAGTGAGTTAATGTTCTTGAATCACACTTAGATGAGCTGAAAGAACATCTGAGCTGATAATTCACTATTTGATCTCCTTCATTTCCCAGTCACATAATAATTGAAGCGTTCTCTGCCTTTAACATACAGGATTCTCTTTTATTGAAAATAATATATGTGTGTGTGGTCTTCTATATAATTAAACTTACTGGTGATCTTTTTTTCCCAAAACTGGGATTCCACTTAACCTCACTTAACTCAAAACGTTTTTTAGATTTGGTAATCTGTAAAATCATTGCATTGCAGAGTTTTATTTAATAACGTAAGAACCATCTTCTTTATTTGTACGAGTAGTTAGTTCTAAGACCATGACGCTTTTTAAGGATGAACATTATTTGTAGGAAGCAAAACAGATAAAATGAAATTTGAATGATGCATGTGAAATTCAAGTCTATCAAAATTTTCAGTAGTGTTCATTATGGATTGTTGCTGTTGTTTCAAATTCTCTTGGAGCAGGAAGGCCTGCACGAAGTCCATTTGACTTTTCCGCAAGAAATAATGTCACAAGCCACATCCTGCTCACCAAACAACTGTGTCAGGAATATACAACAGTAGTACAGAAGAGCAGCACAAGAAGCAGGGAGAGAGCAGAGACAGGTAAGCAAAGGCCTTATCCCCTGCAAAAAGGTCATACCACGCAGGTGACCACTTCTAAAGCACGCCAAGGTCATCTGATTACCCTTCGGATCTCCTGCACTTCGAAAATAGGCCAGGACTCTTAGATGGGTATCAGAGGTTTTCGCCAAGTCAGATTCATTTTAATTCTGTGGAAGGAATAAATTTCAGAATGACTCAAGACAGAGAAACCGGGGTCAAGGAGATCACAACCCCTAACAGCCAGCTCATTAGCTATCTCGTTCCCTGGCACATCCACATGCGAGGGTTTCTACTGGAGACACACTTGTTTCCTGTGATCAAGTCTAGATAATTTGAAAATAAAATTCACACAAGTACTGTCCATAATCTTCGGCCGAATGTCATTATGGATTAATGCTTCGACACTATATCACGGGCAAGAAAATATTGTTTTATTACATATATCAAGTAAAAACAAAAATATGCTTTTTTTGAGTGATGACATGGTATGGAATAAAACCGCGAGATTTTGTATGCCCTGTTAATTAAATTTTAATACCAACAACGTGTATATTAAGTAAATTGTTATCTACTTTTATTTTAATATTTTACGAATAATTGTTTTTCAGTTTCTCATTGACAAGAAAAAACATCTTTCTTATTATTTTTTATAACATATACAACCGCTGTATTTCACAAATAATTGCTGCTATACAGTCGAACCTCCATATAACAAACCTCTATATTGCGAATTTTTCTATATAGCGAACTTTTTCCTGGAACCAAGAACATTTCATGATTTTCTTCGTAAAATAACCTCTCAATAGCGATATGTATTTTCTATGTAACGAGCTTTTTTTCTTGAGATTCAATTTTTTGTCCACCTATTTTAAAATTATTTCTGGACATTTCAAGTTATTCTCACATTTAACATATTTTATGGTAGTCATAAGTCTTTAACTGGTTTTATTTGGTGCTTAACTCACCGAAGATTAATAGAATTCTGGGTATTTAATCCAAGGACAACTTTTAAACCCCATTGTCCAGTTCCCTGGAAAAATCTTCGATATCTCCTTTTACCCTCAATGGAGTCTCGTGAACTCATTTGTAGTGTTGATCCGTCGTACTGGTAACTTCGTTTATCGTAGCTCAAAATTGTAAAAACGTAAGTACTTGATGATTTAAGAAAAAAATTTAATTCTTCAGGAAGAGGATAAAGGTGTCAAGAAACTTCTCTTGCAGTTTTTCTTTATTTACTTTCTTTATCTTTTTTTTTTATATAAGTAAGATATATAAAATAAATATATAATAATTTACAAAAGGTGTGTATAACTACTTTTTTAAATATATAGTGTTTATGAACTTAAAACTTGTTTTGTGTGGTTAATAAAGAAAATTTAAGGACGAGCCTCTATATAGCGAATTTTCCATATAACGAACCTCTTTCCGGGATTTAGTGGCTTCGTTATATAGAGATCCGAATGTATTTTTAATTGCTTCACAAATTTTCTGACTATTTCTTAATTTAAAGCACTAATTGTACTTAATACTGATTACAATTGAACGAAAATTTCATAAAAATGTTAAATTTTAGGATGAATAAAATTAATACTTCAATTTTTTCTATATCATAAAATTTATGAGATGTTCAGAAATGTAATCAAAGATTAATGATAATTTCAATTCCAATTCAAAATCAACACAAACAGAAACAAGAAAAATCTTTAAGCTATGATACTTTAAAGAAGTAATATCATTTGAAAACTATTAATGTATTTAATCAAAGACATTCCCAGTTGCAATTGCTACAGAGAAAGGTATTTTGAAATGAAAAAATATTGCGTTTAAATAGCATCGATTTTTAAAAGAAAAAAATCCTCTTCCTAATGTATTCTATAGTTAAGATAAATCACCAATTTTGGGTCTCTAATTTCTAAAACTTATTTATTCTTTTGAGACAACTTCTTTTACGCATTTACGAAACTGTTTCACATTTAAATTCCCAAATAGCACCACCATGAAGATAAATCTGTCCAGTTTAATCATCATTTACACGTCTTTTATTTATCCCACTAATACCAAATGCACTTGAAAGATAGGGTTGAAATATCAAGAAAAATCACTCGTGGATTTTAACTGCGTGCTCATGGTAAAAGGTGAACGCAAATTGGTCACCAGTAAATTGTAGAGTTATTTTTAGGAAACAAATGCTAATTCCTTTGATTATATCCTCTAAAATCTAATGGCATTAAACTTCTAAATTGGACTTTAACCTTACTGTAACTGGTCTCTCTTGGATTATCAGAATCATTTTAACTTGACGTTTGGGATTAAGAAAAGGAAGGGTTTCTTTGCTGAAATGACACGATGTAATAATTAAAATTGTATTCGAATGTACATGAGTATTTAAACTTGTGTAGAATTTTTGTATGTGTTCTAACTCTTTAATGTCCTAGGCATTAATATTCGATTATCAGCCTAATTATTACAGTATTTAGGAGCGGGAATTCCTTACCTTGGAAATAAAAAAAGTAAACAAAATTGCTAATACTTACGAGGCAATAACAAAAATTTATATACGAGGTAGGATTCACATTTCCGGACTGAGCCTATAGCTTGAAAAATTGTTGCAGTAGAGCGACTATGATAACGTTTCTGTGTTACTGCATCCTTCCTCTTTTTCTAAAAGTGTTTTGTCCCATATCAC
The DNA here is from genome assembly GCA_019973955.1 of Trichonephila inaurata madagascariensis. NCBI lineage: Eukaryota > Metazoa > Arthropoda > Arachnida > Araneae > Nephilidae > Trichonephila > Trichonephila inaurata. Next base: position 112,632 of record BMAV01014651.1, on the reverse strand, counting down.
GGGGTCGGTTGTTCACCACGGTGTCGTACTTTGTAAGTGGATGCATTTAGTAACCGACGATTGAAAGAAATGGCGTTTGTTCAGCAGATAATGAATATCAATTTTTGTGATCGCTTGGGAAAGAGTTCTACAGAGACTTACAATTATTGAGGCATGAGTACGGGCGTGATACATTATCACGAAAGCAAGCTTTTGAGGGGAATCGACATTTCAGAGAAGGCAGGGAAACCTCTGGATGTTAGCTGACTTCCCGCACCACTGAAAACACCGAAAAAGATTCTTTAGTGGTACGTAACAGCAGGCTTTAAACAGTAGCACAAATGAGAGAATAAGTTGAGATATCAGAGATCATATGAAACAGATTACTGATTAAGGATCTTAACATGCATGGTGTGTGTCAAGGCATCTTTACCCACATGTTAAACGAAGACCAAAAGGACATTCAAATGGAAATGATGGGAGACGTATTCTCGGCTGTTCACAAAGATCATTCCCTACTTGGCAGAATTGCTACTGGAGACGAGAAATGGTATTTTTTATACGACCCACAATTCAAGAGAAGATAGGCAACGTGGAAATCTACAAGGTTTCCCCGGCAGAATTTACACCAGACGCACCTAAAAGGGATATATGTGCTGCGAGGGTGTTCTTACATATCCAGATCACCGTGCTTTTGGAATTTATCTTTGAAGGACGCACTGAGAACAAAGAATGTGTAGATTTTGCGTGGATCAATCGGAAAGAAGAGACCAAAATTGGAGGCTGAGCAATCATGGGTGCTTTTGCATAACAACACTCTAGTAAACCGATCCCTCCTCATGACTGACTTTCTTGCAAAAAGGAAACAACTGTTTTGCTACATCCTCCTTACTTCCCTGATCGCTCCCCCTGTGACTTCGGTCTACTTCCTGAAATGACAAATCGCTTGCAGGGTCATTGATTTCAATCTGAAGATGAAGCAAGCATTGCATCGCAAGCTGAATTAAAGGAGATCACTGAAAAGGGATTCCAGAAATGTCTCAATGACCTTTACAAGCGATTGCACAAGTGTCTTGTTACAAAATAGTCTTATTTCGAAGGAAGATGTGTTTCAACAAATTAATTAGAAATACTTTTTACGTAATAGACTCAGTTCGGAAAAACTTGAATTCTACCTCGTATGTATCAAGGTTTTTGACTAAACAGATAAATTTAAGAAGAGAAATAGGGCTTAACAATAAACTTTATCATCACATAACCATGATTAATATAAATTGGGGTGTTTCCCCAATAACTTTTCCTGGAACTCTCATGTGTGAAAACAGTTATAGGAGGCTAAGAAAAAAAAGAGGAAAAGTGTTGCAATTTTGAGATATTTGGAAATTGAAACTATTTGAAATAAAATTCCTCAAGAAAATTCTAAGAAAAAAAAATCAAGAACAGAAATAAAATGTCAAATGTTATGATTGCCAAAGAAACATATTTAAGGAGTTTAGAGTCTCTGCTTAGCCACAAGGCTCTTAAATGTTAATCAGATAGTAAAGAAAAAAAAAGAAAGAATTTTAACCCTCCAAGTGGTCTGCACGTAAAATCCCGTCATTCCAGGGATGCTTTTTCTGCCTTCAAGCAATATTCCCAAAAGCAGCCGAGCCGCATTCTTAAAAAGTACGGCTCAACCGCTTTTGATCCCGCGACAGCAAAAAAATACCTGCGGTGCATTTTCGAAGCATCTCCAGAATGGCAAGACCTTACGTGCAGACCGCTTAGAGGGTTAAAGGAATAGTCGTTGTGCTTATTGGCACACATAAGCCAGGAAGTTAGTAACTTCTTTTTAGATGGAAGAAAACATAGCTGCATGTGTGTATAAATGGTGACTCTTACATTGGTGAGATAGCTTGACTTCCGAACTCTAATGATAGTTAGAGGGAAACATTCAAAAAGACAAAATAGCAGCTAAAATATTTAAAGCCTTTGAAAATAATTAGAAATCCTGATTTATATCACCAACAGCTCTCAATAAATAGTACTTCTTCTTTCAACCAGTATTAGGCTTTTTTCTTTCAATCAATATCAGCACTTCTTCTTTCAACCAATATAAGAGCTTCTTCTTTCAAACAATATAAGAGCTTCTTCTTTCAAACAATATAAGAGCTTCTTCTTTCAATCAAAATATGATAATTTGTTTCCGTAACAAATTAAGTACATTTATTCAAAAAATTCACTGTTATAAAATATCTACATAATCAAAACATGTATTTCCTTACCGAAGTTGTATGTTCCGATAGGGAGTTAAAAATGTTAAAATGCTCCGTATTGTGTGCTTGAATTTCTTATGTATAAGAATTTTAATCCCATTTTAATTCACCGCGAAAAATTTAGTTTAACACACTACTGAGTTCGTTCATTAGTCTAGTTGATCTTTTTTTTATAAACTGCTTTGTCCTAATGAGATTGAAATGAATAAAAATTTCTTCTTTTTGGATATTTTAATCCTCCTGGAAAGATGGAAAATAAAAATAATCATCATAAAAAATAAGGAAAAGGCTTAATATGCATAAATAAATCAAGGGCGACGTCCAGAAGTTTAAATTACTAGGTTTCAAAGACTCACAAAAAGAAAATATATTGGTTTAAGAGGGGATATATATATATATAAATTAATATTCATAGAGGAAAAAAACTAACTCTAAGCTTTGCCATCATGTCCTGTTTTCTATTTTTTGCTTATGAATTTTTGTTTTATAAAAACACAAGGTTTAAAAAAGATTAATTAATAAAGTCTGTGTTTGTTCCTTCAGAGTTTTTAAGAATGTGAACTCAGTGTATATTTATAAATGTGCAAGCACTGCTTTCTGATTAAAATATTATTTATTTCATTTTCACAAAACAAAATTAAAAAAAATAACAAATGTTTGGTATTTTTATCAAGTTAATGCTAATGTAATTTTGGAGAATAAATATTACCTCACTTTCCGTTATAATATACACTGGTTATCATAAATTAAGGAAAATTCGCAAAAATGACAATAACTTGAAAAGTTATTTAAGAGTTTAATGAAACTTATACGTTTTATATAAAACAGCACAAAAAGAAATCACAAGACAATTATGGTGCTAAAGAAATTTGCATATGTAACAATGAACAAATCGGACGTGTCATTATGGCAAGGGAAAGTACCTTCAGTATGGGGTATGATTCCCCCGAGAAGCAATGCATCATATGTTCTCAATTATGCAGACTGCTAAATCTGTAGGAAGTGCAAGCTGTTGCTTCCAAGACAGTTAAAAGCGTGGCTAGGGTTCTAGTAGGGGGTATTGAGAGCAGATACATGTCGTTCTGGAGCCTGCAAAACTTTCTCTCGATAGGTTTAAGTTCCGGTGATCAAGCTGGCCACTGCATGCAAATTGTTTCCTGCTTAAGGTAAAAATTCACATGCGAGCCCTGTGTGGTCTCGCATCATCATCCTGTAGCCCAATGTTTCTCAAACTGTATTGTGCGTCCCCCTAGGGAGGCGTGATAACCCTACATGGCGGCGCGAGCATATTGGAAAGTATAAAAAAAATTTTAATTTAAGAAATTATTATTTTCCTGAAAGTAAACAAATAAAATAATTCTGACATAATAAAAATTAAAATACACATTTGCATTGATATATAGTACACTTATAAATATATCAGTACTTCGCAATGTATTTCATAATTAACTTAACAATACTAAGTTAAGAACAAATTTAATAATTACCAGTGGCCCTACAGGCTTATCATACATAATATTAAAAACAAAAATTAACACTTATTTTGATAATCGGTACAGTTTTTAATTAATCCCTTGCATGCCAATTAAAAGTTACGCGATTCGTTTCCCAATGCCACTGTTTGACACGTAGGCAAGCGTATGATTTTATCAAAAATAAAAAGGGGTTAAGCAAATCCTCTGAAACAAGTATACCCTTTCCCCAAACCCTGTCTGGGGCCTTTTTTCTGCTTTCCCCAAATCCTTCGGAATAATTTTATCATAGAACTGCACAGAAAATTTCGTAATTCGGAAAGACGTATGTGTACGTCCAGGACAATTTAAACACTGGCTGAGCAAGACGTTTGTATATACGTCGTTGGCATTTAAAGTTGTACTGTAAGTTTAGCATCAAAGTATAGTATTATTGAATTCAATACATTGTTAATGTATGGATGGGCGGCGCGATGAAAACAGAGATTGAATATTGGGTCGCAAATATTGAAAGTTAGAGAAGAACTGCTGTAGCCCGAAAATATCACCTATTGCCCCGGCCTGAGCATAAGCATCCAGGATGTCACTGCTATAAATATGAGCATTAACATTTCCACAGGAAAAGGCATGAAGGTGTGTGCGTCCATCCAAAGAGATACCATCCCAAACACAGAAACTGTCTGATCCGCATGCGTCTCTTTCACAAATGCGAGTTCCAGATTCACTGCATCGCCACTATTTCATATAAGGAAATATCGTTCAGCTCCCTTTACTTACTAACATATTCAAATTTCATTGAGATTGGCTCATTTTTAAGCGAGTTTTCGCTATTTTTGTGATTTTGCCTTATTTTATTATGTTGAATTTGTCGTGTGTTTTTATCCTGGGAAACATATGAAATGCAAGTGAATGAACAGAAACATGCAATACAAACAGAAGAATATAGACATTTATTACAAATGATAGTGGAAGGGGTGCGCTGCTTTCCATTCGAGAGGGGTACCCATTACAGGCAAAAGTCCAACTTCTTTTCCCGAAGAATATACATCCATGACTTACTCGGGATATGAACCCGAACCCAATCGGTTACAAGCCGAGGGTCATATCCACCATGCTTGCTGGGTGGTTTATTTTATCGTAACCAGTGTATATAAAAATTCCTTTAAGTGTTATTCTGACACTTTTTTTTAAAATTCTAAAAGCAATAAATGAAAGTTTTATTTTCTGTATCTCATCGCTACTACGTTTAAAATAACAAAAACAATAAGCTGGCGGAATTTCATTTTATTGCCAACATCAACAAATAATATATTGTCTAAAATAATTTTTTTTTCATTAAGAATTATTTTAAGTTTCAGTGTTCATGTTAAACACATTAAGATTTATTCTTACAACAAAAACCTACAACCTTACCTTAGACTTTAGAAATATGGTTATCTCATAACTTCAATTTATCTTCCCGTGCATTTAAATCGAAACACACATACCAAAATAATTTCAATTTGATTTGAATTAATGTAATCCGCAATTAAGGAGACATCATGTCTCAGTGAAATAATGATTAATGTAAGCACATATTAATTTAATTTCAAATTAATTATTCATCTAACTGAGAGAGAATGGTTAGTTTTAACGTAATCTTACATAAATTACTGTTAATTATGATATTAAGCAACAAGGGAAAGGGTTTTCATGTAGGATAATGACTATTTAGGATTTCATTAAAGCTCAAACTAATACAAATCTGCTCATATTTTTTGTTATTATTTTTAAATAAGCAAAATTTTAATTAATTAACTTTTACTAAGTTCATTTATTGTTATTGTGCATTTATTTAGAGATATCTTGTAGTAAGCGTGTGTACAAAAACTGCCAATACGAGATATCTCGTAGCATGTGCTGCAATTTTAGATTAATTACACATCTCGATTTCAGTTAGGAAATATTAGAAAGGAAATATGAAAAATTTACATAGTGCAAAAAACATTAACTATAAATTTTTATTGTTAAAATTATTACCTAGAAGATTAGATTATAACGTAATACCGTTTTTATTCGAATCTTAGCCGCATCCCAATTTCTTAACATGTTTTTGCGAAAAAAAAAATAGTGTAAAAAGTTTTTCGCTAACCGTTACTTAAGAAATTTAAAAAGATTCAATGAGAACTAATAAGAAGTGAATAAAAAATTAATATATTTTACAATTATTTAAAACTTTTCAATTCATTCGTGAGCTTGTAATTGCTCCTACCTCAGTGTTTCTCAAAGTTTCATTATTCGCTACCCAATATTTAATCATAATTTTCATTGTTCCCCCCCCAATCCCTCGTATAATGACAATGTACTGAATTCAACAATGCTATACTTTGATTCTAGAGCTACGAAACTACTTTAACTCTTAATTGCCACCAGCGTATAGAAACGTCTCACTCAGTCAAAACGTTAATTTTCCTGGACGTATATACGTCGTTCCAAAGTACGATATTTTCTGTGTAGCGCTATCCAAAAAATTATTCCGAAGGCTTTGGAATGCAATAAAAGAACCTGGACAATGTTTGCGAAGAATTTACTTATTTCAGATTATATTTTCTTCTTTTATTCTTTCCCGCCCTCAATACATCACATATGAGCGTCTTCGTGGAAAACGGTTGACATTGGGAAGCGAATTGCAAAACCTTTTAAGGGATTAATTATAAACCGTACAAATTATCAAGATAAGTGTTAATTTTTGTATATAATTTTATATATGGCAATTTCATGAGGTCACTGTTAAATTTTTCAATTTGTTCTTATCTTAATATTGTTAAACTAATTATCAAATACATGTGTAGCACTGGGACATTTATACGTGTAATATATCAGTGTAAATATGCATTTCCTTTTTTTTTTATTATGGCAGCATGTATTTTTGCAATAAATTAAAAAATTTTATTCTTTTGTTTCCGACTTTTCAATATGCTCGGACCCCAAGGGGGAGCGCTCCCCACAATTTCAGAAACAGTCTTACCGTCAATATCATGTTCCGAAAATAACTCGTCACTCCTAATGGCACAGCTGACTTCGGAGCTCGTACTGAGGACTTCCGAAATTTTTCCGCATGGTGTTGTTTTCCGTGCCATCCAATCGTTTTCTTGATCCATTGAAAGATTGCAAGCAAAAATCATATCACGCTGTTTTGTTTCATGACATCAAATTTTCTAGTCTCTGCTCTGTTTCCGTTTTCTTCTGAATGTGAATTCGCCTTCCTTTTCATATTTGAGTCAAAGTGAACTCGTCTTTATTCCATTACCGATATTTGCGATGTTTTAGATTAAAAGAAAGCGTGCACGAAACAAAAGTCTTAAATACGAGAAGACATCGGATGGACTGGATACTGAAAATAAACTGCCGAACAGAATAAGTCATCGAAGCAAGTGACCAGAATGAGATGGTTACATTTTTCCTTTTGAAAGGGGTGGAAATTCAATATCCCCATGCAACGAATTTTGTTGCCTTTGATTCTAAGCCGCACCTCAGTAGCATTAACACTGGAGAAAGTGTGCAGCTTAGTATTACGATAAACGGTAATACTATAATAATAATTCGTATAAATGAATGCAGACCAAAAATTTAAAAAAATATTTTGTTGTTGTTATTGCTGTGTATGATGGGCTTTAAAGCAAATATCAATGCAAAGTGCTGGCTTGTTGAGGCATTCTGGACAAAAACACGTAGTATCTAATCTCATTATGTTTTTTTCTTTCACTTTTCATTTGTACACATTCGATATGACGTTGTAGGCATCATTTTTTTCCCTGTGGAAAAATGAGGAAGTTAGTATTAAAGTCCCACTACTCGATTTTTTCTGTGGGATGAAGATTTTCCAAGTAATAAAAATCAGGGTTTTATATTTCTATAACAGTTGTTTCTTTCTCCTGCGTCGCAATCAAATAAATAATATCACGATTCTCTAGATTGATGGATGTTCTATCTTTTTATTCCCTCGATTTCTTTGGTTATAGAACTTGTATGCATTCTACAGGAAGATTTAGCAGTAAGGTAGAGAGCGATTTCCTTGTATCAAAAGATGTTTTCCTCTGGCCTGCTAATTATTACTTAACAGTTCATTTTAACTCTTTTACCTCATCAACTCTTTAAAACTATCATTGCCTTATAGGTTTCCCCAGCATGGATCATTACACGTCTGTATGAAAACTTGGCATACCATTAAACATCTTACTGTCTACAGATGAAATTAGATGAAAAGCTTGCAAAATCAAACAAAAAATAAAAAGAAAATCATTGTATATGAAGATATTTATTGAAAAAGAACCCACTACGAGATAATTCGGCACTCAGTGTCACTCAGCAGAGGAATCTTGTGTGACAGTGACACCAGCTACGAGTTATTTCATTGTGATTTTTTCCATGAAAATTACTGCACATGCCATTACAATATTTATATTACCAGCTTCATATGCTTATATTTTGTAAAAGTTTATGTTTTCTTTAAAATAAAACATTGGTACCCAGGGCAAGGCGATCTAATTTTGCCGAACAGTAAATGGGTTAATTTCCTTTTAGTATATTACTTCGTACTGCATTTAAAACCATACTATTTTGAGGATATTATTTTTTGAATTAAATAACGTAACTATTTAAATATTAATAAGTGCATCCTGAAAAGCGAGGGATCTATATCTGAGATGGATCTTAGTTGACCCTCTTACTTAGCGATATAATGAAGTGTAGTCAATTTGTGATATAAATTCACCAATCTGACAACTTTTCTCCCAGTGAGTGAATGAATATTTACGTCACACTGTTCAGCTACACGAGGGCGTTTGGTGACGGACCTCGTGATTTTGAACCATGGTCAAATGACGAGGACGACACCTGAGCTGGCACCCCCTTTCCTAACTACCACACCACACCGTAGAGAGGACGCTTGTGTGAGCTCTCGATAGATTTAACATGCATCACTCCCTTACACGGCGGGTCTTTATTGGGCTTACTGGGCTCGAACTCGTGACCAGCCAGCCACGATCCGATACCTTGACCACCAGGCAACTCTGCAGCCACACTCTTCTCCCAGAGAAAATAATATAATTATATAATTGAGGTAAACATTGTTTTCCCCGATAATCATTCTAGTTATGGTAATTTCAAAGGGTTCATTAATTTACGTGTGACAGACTCTTTAGTACTATGGTTGAATGAAGTTACTTTGTTAGTGTTTTTTGTTTTGTTTTATTGAATGTGTGTGTGTGAAAATGTAAAGAAGAGGTTCTAGAATTAAATATGAATGATAGTAAATCATGAGTGTCGGAAAATTTAGGTTCAAACACTTTTTCATGAGCGGAAATGTACTGTCTCTGGATTTCAGTTATGTTTCTTAAGGTTTGATAGAATCTTTACGATGAGCTCTTCGATAGTGAATAACGCCTCTTCGAATTAAAAAAAATAATGCTTTTTTTCTAGTTGTAATAATATAGTTGTTTATGATTAAACTAAGTTACATCTACCAACATCCTAATTTATTTTATTAATTCAATCCGTCGTGTTTCTTCTATTTGTACTAAATTTATTGATTGCAATTAAATTAATTTACTTATTTACTATCAGGATGAAACATTTCATTAACGAAAAGTTATTTCGTATTACTAGGCAATTGAGCTTTGCTTTGAAACCACAACGTGTTTCAAATACATACCAATGTCACCAAATATTAGTGAATTCCCAATTTTAATGTAATATTACGTCTTAAGCAACTTTAATCAAATAGAAAGTTGGATTTCAATTGGTAGAATATATAATTATTATTATTCACAAATAATCATTCCTATTTAGCAAGAATACACTCCATGCCGAGGGGCTGTTGATGCCCGTTCAAACTGCGAAGACTTGCAGTCCTCATACTGACGTAAAGTGGAGATTACGAGCGACGGTTACCAGCTCAGGAGTATAGTCCTCCTCACATGATGGTGGTTTAAAATAAGAAGCTCCATAATTCTCAATAATATTCATGTTGCTTCATAATGCGTTGTGAACGATCTCTGTATCTATTTATTAAGCAAGATTATTCCTACGTAAAAATTATTATTCGTTTCTTAAAATTTTGTCATGGGTACATCTATTGTAGGTAAACGGTAAAGCTCTATTATCCACTCATCATAATAAATTCAACAGAGAACAATTTGTTGAAGTTACATAAAAAAAATAGAAAGAAGTCCATTAAATGCACCCAACGCGTGGGGGAGGGTGGTAAACCACTCCCCAGTTGATTTAGTTTCTGTTTCCTTTATGGAAAGAAAAAATGACGTCCATCTCCATGAGAGAAAAGCCCCGTTTTTTCAACCTTTCGCCCATCTCGACGGAACGGGGAGAGGGGATATTTTTTTTAATCGGATTAAGAGAATAATATTTTTAAGTCCGTTACATTACATCTAAGATAACTGCATGCTTTTAAAAGGAAGTTTTAAATAACCCTTGGAAGAAAGTAAAAAAAAAGGTAGAAAGTTTGAAATAAGATCATGGGGGGTAAATTGCCCTCAAAAGGGCGATCAAAAATTTGCATGACGTGTGGGGAAAATTAGGTGGTGGAGTCTTGAAAAAAAAACAACTAGTGTAATAATAAAGCTCAATTTTAATTCGTATCAAGACATTCTCATCCTTTTCAGGGTGGGAAGTGTTGATACGAGTGTTTAAGAAATGCTCTGGTCTTTTAGAAGAGCTAGAATAGAATTGTCGAAAAAGGTTTTCCCCTGATAGATTCATTTGAAATTTGGGAACCGATTGAAGAAATTTTCTGATTTTTTTTGGGAAAAATGGAAGCGCGGAACATTAAGATTTTTAAGCAAGACTTCGTTCCTGACAAACAAAGGGTTTGCTGCCTACGCAGTTGAATGTTTTGAAAAGTGTAAAATTTTTTCAGGTGAGTAACTGCCCCCCCTGCCCAGAGGGTGAAGCGTAGGGCATGATGGGGGAAAAATGACTTTGTAGAAAGAACCTTGTGCCTTTTTAAAGAGAGCTTTCCCTTTGGAGAAATCAAGCGATTTAGAGTGTTTTCCCTTCCAGCCGCCTTTTGGGCGAAACGGGGTTTTTAATCATTGTGGGTAAAGTAAAAAGCATTTCAAAAGCATTCATTAAATAGACACATTGTAAAATTTTATAACAGTGTCCAGTAGTAAAATAGTAAGTAGTAAAATTATAAGAGTAGTTAAGTTAGTGGTAAAATAATAAGGGCTATGAAATTTAAAATTATTCAAGTTATTAATTGTGCTTAATTGAGTATATATGTTGCTGCCTTCCCGCAGATGAAATATATATGAAAAAATTTGGTTGAACTTCAAGCGGGGTTTCTCAAATAATTTTCAATATACTGAAAGGAAATACATTCTGCCATAATAAAAAATAAAATACACGTTTACAATGATAAATATATTTATAAATGTATCAGTACTGCTCAAGGTTTTTGATAATTAATTTATCAATTCTAAGTCAGAAGCAAGTTTAATAATTACTATTGACTCCCATGGGCTTGTCATATACGAAATTATATACAAAATTTCATACTTATCTTGATAATTTGTGCAGTTTATAATTAAAGTAATACTGTAGCTTTGCGTCAAAGTACATTATTGAATTCAATATATTGTTATTATATGGAGAGAGTGCAATAAAAATTATGATTGAAGACTATGTCGCAAATAAGGAAAGTCTGAGAAATACGGACTTAAAGCATTTTAAACTGGAATTATAATTAATTTCGTATTTGCACCAGTTGAATGGATTGATGAGGAAACATGCTCATACTTTAAAATCATATTTACTTGACGATCACAAACACAAAGGAATAACATGAACAAAAGAACATGCTATACAATTGACAAAATAGTTTCTGTTTTGCCCCAGAAATCTCGTCTATTTACTTTGATGGTTAACTAGAAGCTATTTAAATCTTATGATTTCCAGTAGAAGATTTCTTAATTGGTCCAGATACTCGGAGTGATGCCAGATTGCCTCACCCTTAATTTAAAAAAGCAGAAATTTTAGCTTTGGAAAGATAAATTACGGTTATGTCTCGTTAAGTACATAAACTAGAAATTAATTATCACGCTAAGTCTTGGAAGGATCAATACCATAATGGATTAAAATCCCCAAAAGCAAATGAACGTGAATTATTTCATATATATAAAATTTCCTACATTCAATCATAATGTCACGTGGGAGAAATAAACTCTTTTGCATTACAAATATATCTTAAATCAAAATAATTACACACCGCAAATCGAACTAGTCAATCTAAATATCTTCAACCTATGCAGGAAACCTTTCCCCATTAGCTATGCAGATATATCTGTCAGAGAGATGCATCGATCACGTAGATACCTAGAAACCTGTCATCCCAATTAGTGATGCGTTCTCACTTGATACTGATCAAGTGAGGACGAAGCCCTCCTACATTATGTGGCAGGTAGTATATGGCTCACTGCCATCGATTCATGTGATCTCGTTATGAGAAAAATTACCTATCTTATAATAATTTAATCATCAATGTGCATTAAAATGGTTTAAATTGCGTATGATAATACATATATATATTCACAGAATGGTGGCAAAAAAAGTCCTGAACACTCTCATTTTCTTGCCTAATTTTTGTATCTGACTTAAGTTTCTGTTATGAAGTTATCGTACTAGCTTAACTAGTTTTATGTTGTTTTCAAATCCGTTACTAGTTTCTCAATACAACATATATTTTTTGTAGTGCAGCTGCCTGAACATAAAAATTTGTCGTAAGTACAGAATAGAACACAATTTTTGAGAAAAATATCATACGGAGTAGTATAATACAAAATTTTACAAGTACGAAACATTTAGCGTGCATTTTGAAAATTACATAATTGTTACGTGTGTTAACACCAATACTTTTTGGACCAGCCATTTGCTTTGATTATGGCTCTACATCTGTCTGGTAAGGAATACACCAAATTCACAAGAAGCTCTTTTATGTTCATATGGCGGAAAAAAACAATCAAAGCTTTAATTACAAATTAAAATACAAAACTCTGGTCAAGTTAAGTTTAAGAGAAATTTTATTAAATTCAAACTTTGAATTCATGGGATTATGAATTGATCGTCGCAAAAGGATCCAATTTCTTACAATTGGAATCATTTACTAAAACTTTCACGGTTAACTGAAGAAAAAAAAGGACTAATTGTTCTAAAATACTGTAATAATTGCAAAACTACAAAATTTTAAAGAAAAACGCATAGAATGCATTTTCTACGTATTTTCTTACATTTAGTCATATAATAATATATTTACATTAGTGCATTATATAGTTTTTCGAAATTGAAAATGTGGAAATACATGTTTATACTCAGAATGTCACTTGAGAAATATAATTACTTTCGGTTTCCATTTAAAAATGCGGCAAAATATGGTAAAAGTTCTTTCAAATGAACATGTCAGGAATAAACAACATTACATGAAAATGATTACAGCATTAAAACATGAGTATTTCTATTTAAAATTTGAAAGAAAACTACTTTTGTTACCAAAGGAATACTGTATTTCAAGGCATCGGAATATAAAAGAAATATCTTTCTAATTTGCTCAAATTAAGATAAGTTATATAATTAAAATAAATAACACATTTTATAGAACACCGATTCGCAACGAATGAGATTTAATTTTTCTTTTGCAATTCCTATCCTTTTAATTCTCAGTTCATTTAGCGAGGCTTTTTCTTTTACGAATTTCCCTAATAGCGATACCATGGAGATAAATCTGTCTAGCTTAATCATCATTTACGGAGTGTTCAGACCGACTAATACTCCGTGTAGTTGTAAAAGGTGGGAATAAAACTATTAAAAAGAAAAAAAAAAGTTCTTGGATTCTAAAATATTTTCACCATGGACGGTAACCATAGGAACCAGATTATTCTGACGAAATAAATGCTGAATTCTCTAGTTAAATCCACTAAACTGTAATGACATCAATTCAGAACTTATTATCGTGACTGCAATTGGTCTCATGGAGATTAATTCTCTTACAATCATAAACAGACTTATGGGATCCAGGGGGAAATTTGGCCTGTAAAAGAATAAAATATTTAGGATTAGTTTTCCCATATGATTTTTTTTATTAAATACTAAAATGATATTATCACTTTCTTTGAGAATATATTTAAAAAAACTGTTACTAAATAATGAGATTTACGTTTCTAAAATTCTTGTTAAAAAGATAAAGTACATATTTGCTGTAATTTTAATGAAATATGTGATCAAAATATTTCTCAGAGAAACAATTTTTATGAGTTATATCAATTTTAAGAAGAATTTCAATTACATTATACCGCTTTTCTATAGAAGTAGATGTTTGTATTTCTTTAAGAAAAAATTTTTCTGCATTAAATTTCAACGTTAAAACTGAAATATTATGACATAATTTTTAAAATAAATTATTACAAATATTAAAACTAACTGAAAGGTAGTTTTCCATGTTTGTATAAAATTATCCATGAAAATTTTCATTCATTCTTCATAAATTTTTAAAATGTCATAATATAAGTTATTTGCTTCAGAGTACATTTTTAAATATTTGACGAGAATTAAATTTTTGTAGACCTGAAATATTCTTGTTACCTTATAACAAAAAACAGTACCTTTAGTACTGAGATAATATAATGAGTATTCAATAATGTGTGTTGATTTAGTACGTAATTTTTAAAAAAAAATATATACAAGCTAAAGGATTATGAATCTTCTATTAACTTGTAAATATCAATGAAATGTGTAAAAATGTTAGTTTTAATTATTTTTTCTTAGTTCTTTTATAAAAGAAAACACTATAATTATTAGAATATGAGAGAATAATTTAATTTTGCTTCAATGAAACCATGCATACATTAATTGCGTAACATAACGTTAGCTCCTCTGTTCCGATAATTGAATCAAAAACGTATTCTTCTCCCTTTCTCTTTTTTTCAATTCTTACTATTAGCTCACACACTCTCTCTATATATATTAATTTATTTTTCTTTGTGGAATTTTCAATCGTTAATAAAATACATTTTAAAGCCCTCCGTTAAGCAGATATTTTGTATACATCATTATCTTGGTTGACAATGCAGTAATTTAATTATAATTAATAAAAATTAATTGTTTAAAACTAATTATTTAAAGAATTACAAATACAGCCAAGTTGGTATCATTTTTGGCGATTTAGTGACCCTTTGGCGACGTGTCAAAACTTTAAAAGGTTTTTTTTCTCATGTTTTAAAGCATTCAGTTGAACTAAAATTTAATATACACGATTGTTTTGAAGGACAATACAGATACTTGAATGCTAATTAATAAAAATTAATTACCACTTAATGCTGTGATTCTGTCCTATGTATATACGTATTTCTATTAATTGTAACTATTTAATAAAAAGTAGCTAAAATAAAATTTTTCTTTGTTGATCTAAGTAGGAATGGACTTAAAAAAATATTTTTATATTACTTGTTTTTTAGCAGATAAGGCTTAATACTTTATTCAAAATACTAACATGGAAAAAATCCATCTCATCAATCTTTCAGTTCACGATTTTGGTGAAAAGAAGTTGAATAATAGACAATGACTTTAATAACTAGTGGCTACCTGGATCGGAAAGCAATTCTCCAATCCTATTCTTGAAAGACTACGCTTTTGAATTACAATGTATGTAAACATATATCCAGCAGAATTAGATATATAACGGGGAGAAATTTCATTGATTTACTATTTAACTGACATTGACTTCTAGAGTATCAATATTTTCATGTTCCAATTTTGTTGGTTTTTTTTCATATTTCATACAAAAATTGTTATTTCAATTGGCATTTCAAAAATGAATACAAGTGCTCAAAAATTAAAAATTG
The DNA here is from genome assembly GCA_019973955.1 of Trichonephila inaurata madagascariensis. Lineage (NCBI taxonomy): Eukaryota > Metazoa > Arthropoda > Arachnida > Araneae > Nephilidae > Trichonephila > Trichonephila inaurata. The sequence goes on along the minus strand of BMAV01014651.1, from coordinate 97,038 downwards.
CTTCGTACATATTTTGTTCAGACTAGGCCTCGTTTATGCAATTTTTTAAAATGTTTACCAGCTTTTTCCTCCACTTTGGTACAAAAACAACTTTTTTTATTTGGGAATTTAGTTTTTTACCTTTTATAATTTATTAAAGGAGTTTTAAAATTCCACAACAAAGCGTTATATCTTAAGTCATCCTAGTGATCCAGGTAACGTACTCGAGACTGGCATGTCATGGGTTGGAGTTAAGTACTGCTCAAGACCCGCACCGTGCAGAGGGACGTTGCACGTTAAGTAGGTCGAGACTCAAACGTTCTCCCTTTGGTATAGTGTAGAAGTTAGTAAATAGGGCACCAACTCTGGTTTCGATTTCTTAACTTGACCATGGTTCAAAATAACGAGTTTCATTGCATTAGACCTCGTGCAGTTTCATAGTGTTACGTAATTACAGGATGATTCATAAACATGTATACAGATTCCCAATGCACTCTGAATCAACAACATAATGTATCATATGTTTCCAGTATCATAATTGTATTGGATTACCTTAAGTTTTATTAGAGACAGTCACAGATGTTCTGTATGTGAAACCTTAGCCACACGAGATACATCAAGCCGGTAATTCATTTCCGCGCAAACGCGTATTAAGATATCTGAATCAAAGCAATCGATAATGGCTTGATAGTGGAGAAAAGAATATCTTGTCTTTGCGTTTCTGAGGAACAATATGCAAGATGATAATTCAGAACATCTGAAAGTCCATTGTTTGAATGTCATGTTGTAGTCCGGGGTTCGGTACATCCATCGGTGAATGGGACGTTGGCCAACCAATATGGTGATGCATCATCCAATTGGAGAATAGTGTTGAAAAAGTGTTGTTCTGAAACTGTGGCAATAGCAAAAACGCATCCAAATAAATGGCTTCCTTGACAAATTAATCGTGAAAAAGGAAGGGCCGGACACTGTACATAGCACATTCAGGGGATCTCGCACGTGTTGCACTGTGGCTATTGTCTGTGTCACTTCTGTCATAGTGAGACACAAACTTTAACAGTATTCTACGGTGCTGTAATAAAGATGCAGTGCTGTTGAGGTCACTGTTAAGGTCGGATCACTCCAGTGAGAGAAAGACTGCGTTAGGAAGACATTGGGATGCTCGTAGGTTTGAGCCTTGATAGGTCACTGTAGGTCTGATAGAGTTCAAGCGAATCTGAAAGTCAATAGGAGTAGACGTCCAGTGGTGCGTGGTGGGGTGTCGTATATTTCTGAAGCTTGTAGAAGTCTCTCTAGCGTCTGTAAGACTTTGTGGCGTATCAGGTGTCTCTGAGTTTCCCCTGTTGGAGTCTACTGAAAGGTGGAATACGTCCCACTGACAAAAGTGACACGCGATGCAGAATCATTTTGGTTTGGACACAGCAGGGATTACTATCCGGCTATTGGTCCTAGTCACCCACCAAGCGGTGGACTTTGAGTCCGGAGATTGGTGTTGGAACTGCACCGTCACTTCTCTACCCACTGGATAAAAGTAGATCAAAGGTTGACTTGCCTTAGAACATAAGCATCAGTCTGTCCGGTCTTAGATAATTTCTCACGTGAAACTCCATGATCTTTAAGAAATCACTATTTCCCAAACAGGAAATGCGACCATTCGCGGAGACCATTGCAAGTACATCTACCTTGTGGTTCGTTGTGTGGTGCGTGTCTTTGATTGTTACTTTTTCACAGTATCAGAAAAGTGTATAGTTCTTTACGAATCACCCTGTGTGACTCTCCCTCTCTGCATTTTTAGCTCTTTTGACATACTCTTCAATTCAAATCAAATCAAAATTTGGTAACTTGGTGCTGAAAATATTAGCTAAAATAATTACACAAGTATCACTAAACTAAAATAATTATACTTGGTTACTGCATATGTTATTCAGTTAAATATATTAACACACAAAATAAAAGTTGTAACATTCCAACAAAAAAAAAGTAGAAAAGACAAACTACTGCGTGTTCGCTGTTCATTCTTCCGTTTTAAGGACTCTAATCCCATTCTAATTTACCGCAGAACATTCAGTTTATCGTGCAGCTGAAAACTTTCATTAGCATACTTGATCACTTTTTTCGGTGTACTGTCCCCTTAATGAGATTAAAATGAATAATATTTTGTTCTCTTATAGTTTTATTAATCCTCCGGGAAAGGGAAGAAAATAAAAAGATTTAGAAGAAATGATGAAAGGATTTAAAGTACGAATCAAAGTGATGTTACACAGTTTAATTTACTAGAATTTAAAGCATCAAACCCAAAGGAAAAGTGCATTATCTTATAAAGAGAAAATAAAAGTAAAAACTTCTTTTTGGAATGGCATTAATATTAATTAAGGAAAATTCCATTTAAGCCCTGTTTTCATGTCTTTCTTTTTTCTTTCTTTTTTTTAATTTTTACTTTGAATTGAGGTTCAAAATCCGATTAATTAATAAAGTTTTTCTTTGTTGTTTCAGATCATAAAAGTATATTTATATATATTTGAAGATCGATTTTTTTTAAAAAAAAAAAAATGATCAGTGCTTTAAGATTCATATATAACTAGAGATGGTATCAAATTCTAAATATTGAACAAATTTTATATTAAATCGGTTTTCTTAATTTCTATTTTTATGGAAAATATAATTAAAAGACATAATTTCTGTCTGATGTAAAGCTTTTTATGTAGATTATGTTCTCATTAAAGCAACAAACTTTAAGAACGTATTTCATATTAATTTAGAGTTCGAGCCCAGTACCACTAAAAACCCGCCGTGTAGGGCAGCGATGCACGTTAAAGCTGTCGAGAGCTGAAACGTCCTGCCGTTGGGGGGTGCGTTAGGGGAGGGTGAGCTCGGGCTCGTCCCTTATTGACCATGGTTCAAAAAGGGGGGTTTTTCCCCCAAAAGCACTCGTGTAGCTGAACAGTGCGACGTTAATATTCAATCAATAAATCAATTCATATTAAGTTAATATAAATTTTATTATTCAAGAATTTTGGAAATGTTGAAAAAACTTTAAATATGCCAAGCTTGAGTAAGAATTAAAAAACAAAAAAACCCGAAATATATTATTAATCCTTATACCGCAATACTCAGAAATAAAGTGAAATATGTTTAGTGTGAAAACGCTTAAAACGGAATATTGGTCAAGATGACATAATACAACGGTCTCGAAGAACTACTATGTATTTCCATGAATTTTTTTCTCTTAACGCCAAATGAAAATCGCTTAATACGAAAAGATTTCTTTTATGGCAATGGACAATTTCTGTGTTATTGGACTGTCTGACTGTATTATCGGAAAAATTACTTGCAGTAGATGATGATAATGTGTGTAAAGACCCAGTTATGACACATAAATACATTTTGGAGTTCGTTCAAAGCACAAAAACTATCATTGATGCAGACGAAAATCAAATGAACAATGCAGCTCCTGATCGCATGTCAACTGAAATAAAACATCTAAAATGTGCATTTTTGGCGAATTTTCCCAAAGGAATGACAAAATGTACAACGTCGAACAATTTGTTGCTAAGAAAGACAATTCAAAGGAAAATAACAGATCATTTTCCAAAAACACAATAAATGTTTTGTTTTACAAAAACTCAAACCTAGTGGCGCAACAACCCATGAGGTCCCACGTCCCACCCCGGTTACGTGACCCAAGGGGGGGTGAAGTGCATGGGGGAAAGTCCCGATGGGGGGTCAGACCTGAAATGAACCCCAGTGCTCCAGTACCCCAACAACGGTACAACCCATTCTTGGGGGTGAAAAAGGGTGAATTTACCTTGCCCCGCACAAGGGTGAGGCCTCAAACCCTTGGGGGGGAAGCCGATAAACCATTCCCACTTTTTTGTTTGACAAAAAACTTGAACATTTTCTATGAAACTTTATATAAGTTATTTTGAATGTTTTTTGTTATTGTGCATATTTTTGTTATCTATTTAAATGAAATGTACTCTCTTTCTCTCTCTATATATAAATTGAATACATACTTTTTTTGCAACATCCCTAAAAACTAAATTCTTTTTACACGAAAAAATATTTCAGTCCTCTCAGTTTCGTGTGAAGCGATTTTCACTGTACTTGAAAAAAATTTTGAAAAATTTTAAACATATTTTTGGTATGTGTCTTCAATGTGTAAGAAGGTTTTTCGAAAATATTATTTTTTTTTAATAGTTTTAATTCGTTAAAGTTATTAGAAAATTTAACGCTTTTGTACAACATATGTGATTTATTCATTCATAAGATTTATTTAACCAAATGGCTAGATTATCTGATTATTGCTGACATAAAATATTAATAATCTAAAAACAAATTCATAGTTGAAATTTTATTTCTATTAAAATCAATTTGTTGAGAAAAATATTACGCGAAACGATATTAAATGAGACTACAATCAAAGAAATGAAATTTTGATAGATGGCCCTGAAATTTTAGCTAAAGGTTCAATGAATGTTGCTTTAACAATTTTGTTTTATCAAACTCGAAATTCAGCATTGCTAAACTTATTGTATAGGTTTAAACATCGAATAAACATTAAAATGAACTGAACTATATAAATTATACTACAATTTAAAGGTATTTTGATTGTTTTGCCACTATGGTTCTCATAAAAATAACTAACATTCTCCTTAGACTACAGTCATTTTATTTTAAACGCAAAATAAAATTATTTGAATATTTTGCAAAATTTATTTCCATATATAGAAGTAACAGGAAGATTGTTTTAAATGTAGTAAGAAGAAAGAATTTACCTTCGGTTAACAGAAAAAAATATACATATATTGTGAATTTTTTATATAGCGAACTTATTCCTGGAACCAAGAAAATTTCACGCATTTCTTCGAAAATTAACATCCCTATAGCGAAGCGCATTTTCTGAATAACAAACTTTTTCTCTTGTGATTCAATTTTCCCTTCTATTTTTAAAGTATTTCTTTACAAACAAAATTTTTTCTCTTTTAACACATTTCATGGTGGTCATAAATCTTGAACTGGTTTTATTAAATCACCGGGGGCAATAAATTTTTGGGAGCCGCATCAAAAAAAAAATTTTTTAAACCCCCATTGTCCCGGTTTTTGGGAAACGTCTTCGATATTCCCTTTCTCTCTCGATGGCGTTATCTCGTGTAGTTGAGATAATCTCAGCTCATTTGTTGTGTTCATCCGCAGTACTAGTAACTTCGTTTCTAGAAACTCGAAAGTATCAAAACATAAGTGATTGAGCACTAAAAAAAATTTAATTCTTCTGGAAGTAGATAGTCAAGAAACTTTTTCTATCATTTCATAGATAATATATATAAAATAAATATATTAATTTACAAAAAGGTGTGAATAATTACTCTTTTTAATATATAGTGTTCATGAATTTAATACATTTTTTATGTGGTTTATAAAGGAAATTGAAAGATGAACCTCTGTATAGCGAACTTTCCCTATAACAAACTTTTTTTTTGGTACTTAGTGACTTCGTTATATAGAGGTCCGACTGTTTGTATATATATATATTGAAGAAATAATGTTTAAACTTTTTAAACATATTCTAATTTAAAAATATGACATTACTGAAAATTAATATGCATTCAGTTATCAAGAAAAAATTTTACTTTTTTCATAACAAACTATGCCTTTCATGAAGATGATGAGTTTCTTGAAAATAAAATGTACTAATGTTCTCTATATGTTTCGTTAGTTCCAAACTACTTTCTTTAAATAGATGATTATTTATAATCGTTACAAACTTATTCAAATAACATAAAATGAGCTTAAATTTCTTTATAATATAATATATAATTCTGAAAAAAATAATAACAAATAATTTTCACAATTAATTAATGCTGAATCATTTACACAAATTTTAAAGTGTTTTTTAAAGATATGTAATAATATAAATCCTCCTTTGAGTATTCTACTGCCCAATACATATTTAAAAATACTTTGCAAAAATGTACATTAAAAATGCAAATTATTATTAATTCTGCACTTCTGGAGCAGGGTATGTCATACCCACCGTCTAATTTTTTTCAACGCTCCATCTAAACTTTTTTGGGAAAATGGATAGTTTCTCGTGTCGCTAACTTTAAGGTTATATCTTTTAAGGGGCCTTAGTTTGTAGGCGAGCTTTAAATATATGTATTTGGTTACAGCCTTTTCGGGTATGTCATACCCTGCGCGTGAATCACCCTTACAGTTCTGAATGCATGAGCACGTTTTAAATATTCCTAATGCTGTGGCGTATTATAGTAGTTATGATGAAGAAATATGATATTTAAGTAATTTAATAGTTACAATATTTAATAGATATAGAACAACAGTATTTTCGAATTAAGAAATTCTCTTCGCGTTTATAATGAGGAAGAATCAAATGATGGAGAATATAACAGCAAGTATGATTCCTCCACTGAAATCGATTCAGATTTAGAAGAAAGAGGCACTGTTGAAAATAAATGTTTGATATATAGAAACACCAAAACATTTAGGATGAGCGTAATTTTAAAAGAGGCAACTGGTACACATCCATTTTCAGACAAACTGTTGAAAAAAAAAGAAAAACAATTGCCGGAACAATAAAAGAAAATAAAAAATAAATTCCATTTTTTTTTTAAATTTAAAGAACAGAGAAGTTTACTCCTATATGTTTAGTTTTAAAAACTTGCAGATTAAAAAAAAAAATTAAGATCCAGTGAAAACATCGCCCTAACTCATGACTAGATTAAAGGAGTGTATAAACAATGTACTAAATGCCCTTGTAAAAAGAACAGAAAAACTAAATTTACGTGTGAAAAATGTAATAAACATATTGTATTTCTTACTTTTCTTCCTTTTTAACTTTTGTAAAAAATTTTTTAGGAAAAAAAAGAATGTATACATCCTTGGGCATGAGATACCCTGCGCGAGAACTTTATGTCGTTTTTTTTGACCGAGTGATGCCGGGTTAAAATACTTAGAGAACGCTCACTTTTTAAAGTACCAAATAACAATCCTAAGCAATGATAATATTTCCTAGCTACAATTTAATGATTTTAACCCGGGCAATACATATTAAATTTTGCATTAGATATGGATAAATTGGCTTCATTTTAAAACCACAGCAATCATTTTATGTTAATCACTTATCTTCTAATTCTATATTTATCAAATAGAATACTCATATAAGGTAAGAAGATTTTCATTTGATCCCGTTAATTTTAATTAGGGCTTAGGGAGATTGCCCCCCTCACCCACGTACGAATGTTAATCAATTAAGAAAGGATACCAAACGCATCTGAAATTAATCTTTTATATGATTGTGAATATTAGGTTTTAATACCACAGAACTAAAAATGCAAATTAGTATTAAAATCTTAAGTGATTGGTTCAATAAGTGGAAGTTCCTTAAGAAATAAGAGTTAATATATATCCTTTAATCAAAAATGTTAATGAAAATATTCACGTAGAATTAAACGCATGAAACACACGTAAATAATGGGGTTTTTTTCAAATTAGTCAATAGAAAGAGTGTCCTAGGTCTAATTATATTATTACTTGGTAAACCGTACTAATATTATATACACGATAGTTTGTGTGCATGTTTGTTACTCTTTAGATGTATGTTTCTTACTTTTTAGAGCTGCTTGAGTAAATATATGATAAGAAATGTGACATTCTTAATGAGACCATTGTTTAAATAACAAGGCATAACTCAAAAAATGTATTCATACAATAATAAATATTTTAGTTCATCCTTTAGAAAATAATAAAAATATTTGGTACAAAAAGTTTTATAAAAATACATTTGTAACATTTTGAGTTATCAGACTGGCCACAATAGATTTTGAGCAATTTAAATGCCCACTTCTGGAAGATCAAAAACCAGCTTCCGTTTTATCTAACGTTAAAAAATTGATTGTAACTTGGCCTCTGGGTAGCGTAGAAACAAAACAAAGTATGTTTTGTAACGCCGAAAGACATCTCTATTCAATAACATAAAAAACAAAAATATCTGTTTTGACCAAATTTGGTCATTTTCAAAGTGTTCGGATACCTTAAGAATATTTGTTTATATTTTTCTATACTTATACTGCATCTGAACAAAAATTTTATTTATTTTTATCCATTCTGCTAATCATTATTTATGATATCTGTACAAATATTTATTTTACTAACGATACCCAAAAAAAGCGAAGACAGATATTACTTTGAAAGTAAAAATCGTTGGATCTTTGCATTTTCACAAGAGACGGATACCAAAACTCGGTAGATGTCCATTTTACCCTGGTACTTTATTAGGAATGGACAAAGAATCCTATCTCTGTCTCCTTTCCCAAAAGGACGAGTAGATCTTTGATATCGGATCAATTACCTGCCATGAACAGATCGCATTCTCTCCTTTTTATATGTCACATATTAGCATCCCTATTTTTCAATTTTGCCTTGGTCTGGAGTGATTCGAGCACCAATCATTTTCTTGTGGATTGCGTGGGATTCGATGTACTTTTTCTTACACTACACAAGAACAGATTAATAATAAATAGTCAAGTGCAGAGAAAAAAGTTGTTCAGAACAAATAATCGAATATTCAGACGTCAAATATTTAATTAGGCTAGTATTTTATAAAATGTAGGTTTATATTGGGGATATTAAGGATAATTGCCTTTGTTACTCCATATACTATTCAACCCTATCGATAAGCAGCAACAATGGCGCTAGTAAATGTTGTAATGGTGAATGAAGTATAGGCGAGATTATAATTAAAGCCCCATTTTCAAAATGCCGTAAAGGAAGAACCACTGATCGGAATGATTTCACATTTGAACTGAATAATGAACAACCACAATATGGCATAAAAACATCACTAGTGTATTGATTGCTGCCTTTTATATGGTTTTTGGTTCAATGAGAGTTAAAAGCTGATTTTTCCCATCAAATTTGGTATGACCTTGCCGATTTTCATGGGATTTTATTATTATAATGCAACAAGTGTTGGCTCGAAAATAATTTTTTTCCGTCGAAAAGCTAAAGCGATCTTTCACATTGAACAGTTAAGATGAATAAATTTGAACCTGATGCCAAAGCTGTAACAGTGAGTTTTAAAATGTCACTTGGAGCCAAATCCATAATTGTTAAGCCTATTACAATGCTATCTAATGATACACTCAAAGCTTTTCATTATGTCATATCTCATTTGCCTTTTCCTCAAGTTTATTCAGAGTACAGATGGAGGATAAAATAATACGAACACTAGTGAAAAAGTATTTCACACCTGCAGTACAGCCGCGCCACCAGCAAAAGAAGTTTGCCACCTAGTGAGTGTGAAAAAAGTAAGGTACATAGGAGTCTCAACATAGGAGTCACCAACGTTGCATACGTCTATCGCACTGTCTGTGATATGTTGAAATGTAAGACCTGTCAGAGTTCCAAAAAGGAATGATTGTTAAAACGTGTTTAAGAGTGGAACATCAGTTATGGAAGCAGCAAACTTTTGGGGGTTTGCAAGGAGTATGGTATCAGCCAAGGAGGATGGAGTATATGGGATGGAGGAGGATCAAGGAGTATATGTCAGCGTTCACGAAAGAGGGTAAGACGACGTCTTCAAAGCAGAACAGAGGCCGAAAATCAAAGCTTGCTGATAGAGACAGACGGGTCTTGAAGCGTAAAGTAGCCTAAAAGTAATAGCAACCGTTAACCCGGATAACATTCAAAATTAACAATCATCTCCAGGAGCCCGGTTCAACAAAAACTGTCAAAAGGGAATTTCATGCTGCGAACATTTATGGCAGAGTAGCAATTCATACAGCCTTGGTGGCAGATACTAATGCTTTCAAACGACGCAAATGGTTCAGAGATTACAAAGACTTATCCCCACAGAGTTGAAAACATGAAATATGGTCTTACGAATCGTTATTCGTCCTACTTCCGACTTCCGGACGCATTTATGTCTGGAGAAACCCCAGAGAAGCGTTTAATCCTGAATGCCTCTTGCCGACTATGAAGTATGGAGGATGGGGGAAGGGGGGAGGCTCCATTATGGATGGGTGTGATATTTTGTCGTGATTTTGAACCACTTTGTATTCTGTTTGGGAGAATCCAATCCAATCACTATCTATGCATTCTAGGGGTTCATGTGCATCCTTTTGTCTAGACTGTATTCCATGAAGAGCGACTGCTTTTTCAAGACGACAACGCCTCTATCCACACTACTAGGTGTGTTCAAGAATGGTTCGAAGAGCATGATGATGAAGTTGAACATCTTACCTGGCCTCTTCAGTCTCTGGATTTGAATATTATTGCACATTTATGGGAATATTTGAAGTCCAAACTTCGTTCCCGACCGTTCTGCAGAAGGAACGGCTTAATATTCCTTTAAATATTGTCAATGACCTTTATGCATCTATCCCACGTCTCATTAAATCTGTTCTTCAATCAAAGGTTGGTCCAACCCTCTGTTGATTAAGAGTTTGCAATATTTCACAGGTTTGGTAGTATATTTTCCTCCATCTGTAAGTTTGAAGTTATTTTAACCATTGACGGTATTTTACAGCATTTTGAAAGCAGAAATTTTTTTATGATCCTTTTTAAATGACTAAATGCCAGTCAATATGATATGAGTAAAAAGTGAAACTTGAGAGGATATTAGTAATCTCACGTAAAAAGGACCGAGGAAAAGGCTCATGAGTAAACCTTAATACACTGCAGTCCCACACAAAATGCAACACCAAAAAGGACAAAAGATATCATAGCGAAATTTATTTGGTAGATAACATGTTGTACAAAGATCAAACTATTAAAAGAGCAGCATCTTGTGAAGTGTGGATGATGACAAAATCAGAAAAAAAATGTAGCCACCATTTTTTGGCTATAACCTTTGCCATACACAACGGCTCAGAATCAAAGATGCTTTGAATGTATCATTGGGGTACAGCAGTTAATTCCCCATATTGACAAAGTTGATCTGGTGTAGCAGCGGGTGGTGTATCCCAGGCCAGACATTGTGCTAGCATAGACCACACGTATTTGATTGACAATAGACAGGAGAACAAGCAGGTCAAAGAAGTAGTTCAATCTGATGAGTAAAAAAGAACTCTTGAACATTGCGCACGTGTGATTGCACCTTATCTTGTTGAAATATGGCTGATGGTAAACGCTGAATTTTGGGGAAAACCACGGGCTCCAGCACCTTAGAGATGTAGCTCTGACTGTTCAGTATACCGGCAATGCGTACTAGAGGGCAAGACAATGAAGTCCAATACTATCCCAAACATGATACCGGATGCAGAACTAGTGCGGTGATGCATAACGGAACAGTTCAACAGCTTCTCACCACGGTGTCTCCAAACTCTAATCCGACCGTCGTGATGTTTCAGGCAGAAGCGGGATTTGTCAGTAAAAAAAAATATTTCATTCCGTTAACCACGCTGGTGGCGCAAGCGCCAGTGGTTTCCGGTCATGGCTAATCGCAGCAATGGACGCCTTGTGGACATTCCACTCTGCTGTATACTGCTTCTATTGGTACGAGCGGACAACGAATGAGGCGTAACAGACTGAATATGTTGTACTTTGGTCTGTGATGTGGCTACTTGATTCATCACTGCCATGCGCACAATCCATCTAAAATCATCAGCAGTGATACAACGAGGTGGGTGCGATCGAGGTGGGTCTGTTATTTCCACATGCAGCCAGGGATGACAAATTCGACTCACAGTTGTTTCGATCTACTCAAAACGTTGACCGATTTCTCTGAAGGATAATCCGCAATCCCTAGATGCTAGGATTCTTCCTCTGTCTAATTCAGAAACTTGGTCAAAAGATTCTCGATGTCTTCCAGGAGGCATGGGTAAACAGATTCGCTAAAAAAACGCCCAAAAAAAAACAATCATCGTACTTCAAATATTCCAATAATTTCTTCCCTATAATAGTTCTGGTGGGAAGCCCAAGAGGTGCGTCTGCACTATAATGCTAATGATTTGTATATTTCATCGCCGCCAAATCATGATGTAAATTTCACTTAGTTTGCAGGATTCCGTCAGGGTGTTTCATTTTGTGTGGCCAGCAGTGTGAAAAGCAAACGTGAGGGTCTTTTGTGTTCCACAATTATAAAATAAAAAGTAGTGCGAATAGTAGGCAACTATTCTCTCTCTCTTTCTCTGTCGAATTCAGAAACATGGTCAAAAGACGCTAGATGTCTTCCACGATGCATAGATAAACAGATTACGCAGAAAAAGAAACGCTCGACAAAACAATTGCTGTACTTCAAATCGCCAATCTGTTATCTCTTTATATAGCGTTTGTGTGGGTGGCTCTACGCTCACCCGTGATGTGCATTTACGCTATAATGCTAATGCTTTGCATATTTAACCGCCGCCAACGCATAATGTAATTTTTACATGGTTTGTATGCTTCTTTCAGGGTATTACATTACGTATCGCCAGCAGTGTAGAAAATTATAGTCTTCCTTCAGGAGGGCTCCCAGGGAATTAATTTATCAAAAGTAGACTTTTAATAAGATTCAATTACGTTAATTTTTCAGGTATATTCTTAATATATATATATATATATTTTGTTGGAAAAAATAAATTCATTTTCGTTAAGACTTTCGTTGCGTCAGGATATACTTCTAAACCCCTAATTTATTTTGGATTTTATCATTCAAACGATGAAACCTTTTATAATGCTCTAAATCTATCTCATTCACATTGCTTCACTGTTTGTTTCATTCCCTTCACCTAAACACGTGACTGTATTTTTTGTAATACGTTTTTCCCTGTTCTCCCTTGTTTATAAAAACTAGATATCTGAATAATTCCCTCTTTTGTATTTTGGAACTTGTACGCGGAGCATGTCCAAAAAAAATGATGTGATTGCGATAAAGCCTCTTCATTTTTGGCCACGACCACTTAATCATCTCCAATCAAATGTAAATTTTTCGCGGGCAAATGTATTTCATATATATAATTAAAGCACAAATAATTAGAAAAAAAACTATTGCTGCCCAGGAAAAATAATGTTACATAATTTTGTCTGATTGGAAATTCATTTTTATTTAAAGTGAAAGAAAATCATGTATAAATATATAAATATTTTTCACGAATAGCCAAATTTTAAATATTTCTTCAATTGTGTGATAAGCAATTTTTTTAAAAAAAAATCTACTCGCTTATTAAAATTATCTGTGTCTGATTTAAGAGAACCTAATAATTTTTACAAAGTTTCCCACTCTCCAATCCAGTATAGTGGTTAGCGATGCTGACTGAGGTGCCGTTGGGACACCCGGGGAAAACATGGGTGTTTGTAAATGTAAAGTGCCTTCGTGGCAAGGGGGTACTTTGAATAGTCGTCAAGCCAAAAGTCCTCTGGTGAGGTTACTGGAAGGGGAAGAGAGGTGGGAGGCTCCTGACCACCGCCAGGTGTTCTCCCTCAAAATTGGGGTTGAACCGAGCGAAATCGTACTGTTACATTCATGGTGCTCAAAGCTAAGGATAACGACAGTCGTCACTTAGCCCTCTACCACGAGGAATATCGTGGGCCTTGATCTAAGTTTTGCTGATCAGGTGGCATTAGTAACAACAACAGCAATAAAGTTTCCCTTATAAATACTAAAAAAAAAAAGGGTTCTGAAACTCCACTAATAAATGCTTAGTTAAAAAATGCCTGGAATTTCTGTTCTTATTATTTTTTCTTGTTTTTTTTTTCTCAGCTTTCTATTTAATACTGTAGAAAATATATTTTTGGAGAGGGGCATTGATTTCAGTAATGAAATAGTATACATTTTGCTAGATAGAAAAATTTGATGCATTCTACTGGGAATGGGATATCTTTAGTCGGTTCTTAAGATTTATGACTAGTGGACGAGTGGCAGCTTATCGTGCTTCCACACCACAGGTCTACACAGTTTTATCTTCGGACTTGGCAAGGTCGACTTTGTCGTTCATCCCTTCAGTAAATCGATAAATATGTGCCAAGGCTTCTTGGGGACTAAACACTAGGGTTTCGCTTCAGACTGATCACCTGATTGCGACATCTGAACATGCTCCTAAGCGCCAAATGGTCACGTATACTGAGATTGGAACAGTAGACCTTTGCCCTCATGGGCTGTTGCGCCACTGAATTTAGTTCCGTCTTAAGATTCATATCATTTATTGGAATAACATGTACAGGATTGCCGCCCATCCGGTATAGTGGTTAATGACGCTGACTGGGGTGCTGTAGGGACTGAGTTCGAATCGCGGAAAAGGCATTGATGTTTGTAAATGCATAGTGCCTTCACGGAATGGGGATACTTTAAATAGACGTCGAGTTTCAAGTCCTCTTGTGAGTTGGTGGAAGACCCCTGACCACCGCCAGGTGTTCTTCCTAAAATTTGGGTTGGAATCGAGCAAAATCGTACTGTTACCTTCATGGTGCTCAAAACTAAGGGTAACGACAGGCGTCACTTAGCCTTTTGCCACAATGAATTTCGTGGACCTACCTTGATCTGGCCTTTGCCGATCAGGAGGCATTGGTAACAACAACAAAGTTTCCCATATAGATACTAAAAAAAAAAAGAAAAGTTCTGAAACGTTACTAAAAAATGCCTCGAATTTCGATTCTTTTTAGTTTATTCCTGCTTTATTTTCTCAGCTTTCTATTTTATTCTCCAGAAAATATATTAAAATAATTTGACAATAATTGTACTTGTCAAGATGTAAAAGATTAATCAACTGCTTATCTATTGAAAAAAACAATTAAACATTTTCTGCAACTTTAATGAATTAAAAGGTTTTATTGTATAGTATCATACATCATTATGTTTTCCCAAATTTCATAAAATAAATTTTAACAGTCACATCAATTCAACATATAGAATGGAATATGTATAATGCAGAACAGCTGAATATCTGCAGATGTTATTGTTGTAAAAACTATTGTTGGACAAAAACTTTTTTCTATGCAAATTGCCCAATGCAACATTTATTTTGGTGTAAAAATAGCTTCAATTCACATATATTATATACAATTCTATGGAAATGTAGAAATCAATATAGTAATTTATTTTCCATTCGAAACCATTTTTTCTTCATGTATAATATACATAGTGGAATGCAAAAGTTGGGTTTGTGTTGATAACTTGTATAATCATTGTTTTCCCTCCTCATACTAATCACTTAAGTGGGTAATTAATAGTTTCATCAATAAATCCTGCGAAGAACCAATTTTCTTAACCCGTTGAGGACCATGGCCCCACATATGTGATCACGTGTTTCTCCCTCCAGGGTCCACGGTATCATATATGTGACTACGCTTTCCCTACTCTGAAGCCCATAATCATAACGGTGTAATCTGAGTTTGGTTCGTTTTTATATTAATTTTCTCAAGACACTAGATGGCGGTCCGTTTTTTCTTCTTTCGAATTATGTTTTACAAGACTTTGGACTTCGATATGTGTTCTTTTGGCTCCGAGTTTTGTTTAATTAGACCCGGGATGTTTATAAAGGTAAACAACTGTACATATTTAGATTTTTCGAGAAAATCGGACATTTAAGGGGTCGTGATTTATTGCGCTGTGGATTTCTGTTTATATTTTGACCAAATTGGGAAAAAAGATGGACAGTTTATTAGTTTATTGGGCATCAGACATTCATAATAAAAGTTTCAGAATTTATTTTACTTGTGGCTCGTATATTTACAACAACAATTTTAATACTCAAATACATTTAAAAAGCAGATCATCATAGAACAAACGCATTGATAAGAACAAACGATACTTTTTCGCAACCAGAGTTGCCATAAACTTAAGAACAAAAAACATAATACTAATGTGGTACTAAGAAAGCAAGAAGCATTATTAGGATTAATTAAAAATTAAATATATATATATATTAGCTTTTATTTAAAACATTAGTATCGGTTGTATCCATAACTTTATGTGAGAGTAAATTCATCGTAAGATATCGCGTTTTTACAAAACTTTATTGTTGCCAGATAATATTTTTCTAAGTTTTGCATCTATTTTTTTTAATCATCCCGTAAAAGAGTGAAAAGATTATTTTTTTTACTAAATGAAAACTATTTCCTTAAAATTCGCAATTCTTTTCTTAATTATAGCAAAAATGTTTACAATGTATATACAAATATTGTCAATGATAGTAAGATGTAAATTTAACTTATTTCATTGTATTTAAAATTTTTATGAATTTTTAAATGAAAGTATAGGCTTAACACGTGGAAATTCGCCCTGTTTCGTGCATGAGTATACTATCGAAACACGCGGGCCTGGGGAAATTAATCTTTCTTCTTTCGCCGCTTCTGAAGAGGTTAAGAAAACAGTGGTTGATATAACTGTTGAATAAAGTTTGTTACGTATGACCATTTACATAAAATAAGTTTTTTTTTATCTTTATTTTCCATCTTTTAATGGTGAACGTCCAACTATATTTTTATCTTATTTTGGGGGGTTCGCTGGGTTTTTAATATCAAAGCATATACCAAATGAACTTGAAATGTAAATTATTAGTTATTTCGCTTTTTAAATTTCTGTTCCTGGTGTCTATATATATATAAATGGATGTTTGAATACATGAAATTGCTTCACTCCAAAATCGTTCACTATGAGATTTGGCATGTATATGTATTTTTTATGGAGAAGTTTTTTGTACTATACACTTTGTTGCAGCTCCCCATCAGCATATCAACTTCTACACCATTCAGTCAATCGCCAAGTTGCCTACATGGTTGACTAAAATGATGCCAACTTGGCTCTATCGCCAATATTTCGCTTAGTTTCCAATGAATCGCAATTATAATGTAAGGAACAGCGTTGCTTGCGGATATTACAATTTTAATATAAAATAAATACATCAGAAAATAATATTAATGTATTACACATTCAAATATAAATTATTTACACTTTTTTAAAAGTTCATTACACAAATTTTGTAACAATGCATTACTTTTGCTGAGCAGACATCAGCTTAAGAAGGTGTTTTCAAAAACCGACACCCAAGGGAGTTACGGGCGTTACAAATAAAACGAATCCTTTTTATCAGATATTAGGTCTACAAACTTCAAATGTAACAAATATGATTTTTTTGTTCAGCTGAGATATGCAAAAATATTTTTTGTTTGTTTAATTTAGAATTCATGTAAAGTTAACTTATTGAAAACTTGTGTGAAAAAAATATAAAGCTTAGTATTTATTCAGCTGTTCTCCTTATACTATTGTTAATAACAATGTGGGAACTAAAATGCCGAGTTGCTTAGCATTTGGATTTTACTATGGATTTATACATGTAAGTAAAAAATTTTAAACATTTATTTGAAAAATGAAAAAAATAAATAAATAAACTAAATTCAATTCAAAAAACAATCCCATAGAATGTTTAAAGAAATTGTGTTTCTGTCTAAAGCATTTTCCCAATTATGCACCGTAAATGAATCTTATTAAACTAATTGTTGTTCCATAACTTTTTTTGAATAATTTATTTCCCTCCCCTCTATTTTTTATGTAACCAACGCAAACTTTATATAATTAACGAATAATTTTAAAAAATTATAGTAAGATGTAACTCTATGCCAATTTTGCCATTTAAAACACCTGAGTCTAATTAAGTCGTCCGTTTCCTTTTCAATCGTTAAACCGATTCCATTTCCATAGCATTGGTTCAAATGATCATATTTACCAATTATTAAGAATATGTTTCAATTTTTAGTTTCAATTAGCCACTTTTTAACTGGACCAAATCACCATTTTTATTCACGAGGAGAATTTCTTAATTTTTTAAATATATTTGACGAGATAAAAGCTAAACAAGAACAAGTAATATAAAAAAAAAATTAAGTCAATTCCTACTTAGATCAACAAAGAAAAGTTTTATTTTAGATACTTTTTATTAAGTAATTAAATTTAAAAATAAAATATGTATATACATAGGACAAATTCACCATTAAGTGTAATTAATTTTATTAATTATCATTAAAATATGTATTGCATCAAAACAATCGTGTTATAAAATTTCAGTTCCCAAATGAAGCTTTTTAAAAAGTGAGAAAAAAAAATTTTCAAATTTTGACACAACAAATTGCCTTTTTGTAATTCTTTAAAAAATTTTGTTTTTTTTCATTAATTTTATTAATTATATTAAATTTTGTATTTCAAAAAAATAATATTTATAAAAATTTCAGCTCAATTGAGGCTTTAAAGTTTATTTTATTAAGATTGAAAATTCCACCCAAGATAAATAAATATTAGGAGTGGAGCTAATAGTAGGGAAATTTAAAAAGAAATGGTTAAAAACAGATTCTTAAAACTTTAAGAAACGTTGCATATTATTTAAGAGCTTATTATCATAGGTGACATAGAAAGATTGAAACAATATAATGAAGCATAAGAGA
Organism: Trichonephila inaurata madagascariensis; assembly: GCA_019973955.1. Taxonomy (NCBI): domain Eukaryota; kingdom Metazoa; phylum Arthropoda; class Arachnida; order Araneae; family Nephilidae; genus Trichonephila; species Trichonephila inaurata. Next base: position 78,693 of record BMAV01014651.1, on the reverse strand, counting down.
GGTAGTTATTACATAAATCCATGTGTGTATATATTCGATGTACGTATAGGCAATTTCCTCGTGTACTATTATCTATAACAGTGTTCCTCAAACTAGAGGTCGTGAACCCAGATGAGGTGGTGTGACTAGCAGCTGGAGTCATCAAAAATTTTAGAATTTTTGGTATATATTTTTTCATAAAATAACTTGTTTGCTTTTAATAATAATATGATTATAATTTATTATTTTTAATAATAACGGTATCTTTTACCTTTGTTTACAACTTATTTATGTGAGATGACATTTTCGTTTATAAAAACAATAATATCAAAGTATCGATAAAATTTAAGGAGCATTTAGGAAGTACTTCGTCCCACGGTGTCGACTATTATTCCAAGATTTTATAACAAATTAAGCACATCCTTCCCATTCTTACTTAAATATTGCATATGTCGTTGTTAATAAAATGTGTTATTTTCAGAAATGAACTCAAAATGACTACACTAAAAAAAAAGGGTAATAGTTTATGTAATTATTTATCGTGTAATTACATTGCATAATGTTTTCTTTATTTTGATACTTAATTAAAAATTTTATATTGTTATTTTCAAAGTAAGAACTTATTGCGGATGTTTACTCCAGCAGAACAATAATATAATACAAATAAAATACATAAAGAAGTAACCAAGCGTGTGTGCGTAAACTTTGCGCAATTCTGACGGGGTCGAGAAAAAATTTTGTACTTAAAATGGGGTCACCAACGCAAAAAGTTTAAGAACCTCCGATTTATAACTAAGTCAACTTTTGCGTTGTAGTTTGCAACTGCCACAGTTTACTATTATCTAAACCTGAACTTTTCAATTCCTCAAATATTTTCAAAAACACGTCCTTAATCCAAACGTTTATACTGCAGGTGTTGATTTAATGTTAGTAAGAGGAATAGGATCCAGCTTACCCTTTACTATTAGAGGGCGTTTACCAACTTTCTTACTCAGATCACGCAGGACTTAAGTAGAGTTTAAATCTAAGAGCTCCACACACTTCTAGCTTTTTAACAGAGAAAAAAAGTTATATTTGGAAGCCTATAAACTGTATGAGGCTTTGGAATAATGGCAAGAACAAAGAAATAGGGTCATGTACTCAGAATTGTAAGCCTTTGAGCTCTTATTTATCTTGAATTGGCTGGATTATGCTCTATTATTTAGTTTAATGCACTAAGAAATGTGGATCATTGTTACTCCTAACATGGAAAATGTTGTTTTTAAAGGATCAAAATAATTTAATGTTAGAAAAGTAAATAAGGCAATGCTTATGTTCTTATATTAAAAACTTTTTTTCCTTTTCGTAACAATCGCTTGTTTACGTTTTTATTGCTAAAATTGCAAAAAAGAGAAAGAAAAAAGTTCAGTATTATTTCACCTCATTACTTACATTTAAATACATGACTTTTAATTCACATATATATTTTATTGTAATGTAATTTGCTATTTTTAACCGTGTGGGACAAATTAATGGCAACGGTAGACTAGTGGTCATGGTCAACGTTTTTAAGTCGTCAACTTCATTGAAAACCAGCCACATAGAGTGACTGAAGAAAAGCGTAAATCTGCTAAGCTTCAATCAATATTAGCGTGGTATGAAATTTAAAGATAGGGATTCCAGCTCACAGATATGATATCTAATGTAAAAATTGAATAGCGAATCAACACGTTTTCTAAGTTCACGATGTGATCCGGGGTAACCGAAGATTGAGTTCGTGTAGCGACGGAGTTGGTTAATTTGGATAGGGAAGCTGTTCGACGCGTTTTAACTGACTAATTATATATGAAGAAGATTTATGCGAAGCTTGTTCCAAAAGATCTGTTCGATGACCAAAGGCAGTGCTGTAAAGACGTGTGTGTGTCTGAACATGTTAGAACGTAAGCAAACGAGCCAAGTTTGTCGGAATATGTTGTAACTTGTGATAAGACATGGATTTTTATCTATGAACCAGAAAGTAAGTGCCAATCGACTCAGTGAATTCCCAAGATCTTCATGATCCCCAAGACCCCAAAAAGTACAAAATTTTAAATCAAAATTCAAGGAAGTTAACCCGCGGTCACCGGCCTGTTTTGCTACGCAGTTACTGCGGGGTGTAGAGAAACCCAAACTTTTAACACGTGTATTTAATTTTTGAAATAAAATTAAGTCATTATGATATATATTTATAATATTTGTTTTTAATATCAAAAAAAATTATTAAATTTTTCAAATTAAAACTAAATTAATTTAAAAACCCAAAAAAACCCAAATTTTAAAAACCCAAATTATGGGTTTTTTAAAAAAGTTTTAAAAAAAAAAAAAAAAAATTTTTTAAAAAGGTAATTTTAAGAGCCTTATTATTGAACTTTAAATATGATTTTTTGACTAAAACAGAGCACAATGTGTGATATATTTCCCAAAAATATGTTTCTGATCGGCGCATATTAAGTATTAATATTTGGTTCTGAAGAGCAACAGAAAACCAATAGAAACCTTATTTAATCAACTTTTTAATATTTTTTGTCGTAAAATGTATAAATAAATTATTTAAGTATATCTATAATACTTATGACTTTTACGAAAACGAAAATACGTAACAGTAATTATTTATGCTATAAGTTTTAGAAAACTCAAATAGATATTTAAAAAGTTACATTTAAGTGCATGAAATATAAAATTATATTTATATTTCTCTTACACATTCAGAAATTTTTTGAGGGAAAAAAAGTTAAAAAATCTTAAATACTCGGAGATAATTTCATTTTTTGGAAGATTTATTTTTTTCCCGATTATACAAAGTTTTACTCTGCCAATAAATTTTAGATTATTTCAAAATTCTATGAACGAAAGCATTTAAGGTATATTTATATTAATTACTCTAGAGGTATATCTCTCAAACTTCATTTTACAAATTTACTCTTAATTCCATATAATTCCTTTTTCGATGCCAGATCTATGAGGAGAATCAGAAAAAAAAATTGACCAGACTCTCTTTACTTTCTAAATATTTAAACTTGAACAGAATATCGAAGCACTATAAAATTGGTAATTTGTCAATTTTATAACAGTTTTCATTCTAAAATTCAATTGATTGTTAATATACCTCTTTGCAAAAGATCTCCAGTCTCCGGGAGATAACATGTAAATTTAGTTGAATTTCTAATTTTGTTATTTTTGAGAATCGGATTGAAATAAGAAATTGAATACATTGAATTGCAAGCGATTTAAAAATGTATATTTTACTCTAATACGTATAATTATAGAGTATCTTCAATTAACAACTTGTAATGAAAAGCCATGTAATATTCGGATAATTGCTTATTATATGTAAAATAGAATATCCATGCGAGTGTATCAAACAAATATATTATTTAGAAAAACATAAAGTGCAAACATGTTTTCCTTTATGCGTATTATTATTTGATTTCAAACGAATAAATGTATGAGGACATTATATTTTTGCTTCAATTGTTTATTCAATGAATCGTTTCGGGTACAAATGGTAATTGACAGTCAAAATGAATTTAAATATGTTCTTTGATACGTCGCTAAAAAGGAATGGAAAGTTCCAAATATTCAAATTAATAAGGTGCATTCCTCCTATGAATATTTCCTCCCACGTATTTTTTCTTGCTGTAAATATCTCTAATATATACATTTCCAAAAAGTTGAATTGATTAATTAATTTATTTATTTATTTTCTATGCAGAGAGTTTTATCCGTTGCATTTATTTTTTTTCTGTTAAATCAAAGAAAGTTGTGATACTATAACTCAGACACTATATGTTATTAACATCCTCGAAAAAGAGTTTTATTCAATTGAGAATTACATTTCTTTTTCAAAAGGATTTGATGAAACATTTTGAAACCAATTTCTTATGTAAAGAATGTAAGAATGAATATAAGAATATTTTTTGAATGTATTCTTGTAATAAATACTCCAAATGAAAATTTTGAAAGATTAATTTGGAATAAACATTGATTAATTAGTGTCTACAAAAATATTTATTTTATATATTAAGAAAAGAATTTTAAGAAATTTCATATAAATCTTTATTTGCAGTACTTTCATATTTAGAACCCATTCAAATTCCTTAAGAAACAGCATTTAAGAATTTCATTCACACAAATATTAACATAAGAGTTTCCTGAGTTCGTATTTCCAAAATCATAGTTCAATTTATCTTCACAATTCAACACTAATCAGACATCACGTACATTTAAAAATCAGCTTTAATTTGAATTTCATTCCGAATCTTTTCCCAGGAAATCGAATCTATTATAACTAAATCTAATCAATTCGAAATACATTAGATCCTTCACAATTACCTTTCAGCCTCTCCCTCCGCAAATGTTTGCAAAATGTCTGTCTCCAATTCCAGAACTTTGTGAAAGCATGGTCGTTAAAGAATCATCTCTCTCAGACATTTATTAATGCATGGATGCACGGATGTCATCCGTCTTTGCATTATTTAGAAATGATGGATGAGGTTAAATTTATTCATTGATGGTGGAATTGAAACTGTATCTGGAGGAAAGAGAAATTCTAGGGAATATTTCTCCCTTACCATAGTGATGATTCAATTTGTCTTTTCAGATTTTAAGTAAAAGCTCAGATAATATTTATATATGAAATTACTCTGTATACAGCTTATTATTTGACAGCAGAAGTTATTAATATAAATACGTATCCATAGTTATTAATATAAGTACAAATATATATATATCTGCATATAAGATGCAGATCTGCATATATTCATGTTTTGTTACTGCCTGTAGCAGAACGTTATCGTCTCGGCAATACCGCCGCGGCAAGATTATTTGTACTAAAGAAAGTGCAAAAAACTATGTTTGTGACGTTTTTGTAATCAGTATTATATGTTTTAGGTATGTGGCACCACCACTCATTCATGGCATATAGCCGGCGCTGTAATTCACTGTCTCCGCTGTAAATAGTTTTGCATATTGTAAATAGTTACCACTATTTTTATTTCCACACATTGCATATTTGTTGATACGTTAAAAAAATAGCTTACATAGCCGTACTTGTGTGATTGCTTGCTTTAGCTGAGTATGTGGGTTAGCTTTCCCCACATAATGGTGACCCTGGATTAACCTGCTTTTGTTGTTGCTGGACTGCTACCGGATGTCACTGGTTGCCTTTTTTTCCCTCCTGAATACCGCTTTTTGGATCTCTTTACTTGCTTGCTTTGAATACGTCACTATTTGTTGATGCTGCACTTCAAGCACACGGATTCACCACCTCCACTACTCTTGAGGCACACGGGAATGCTAATCCACATACTCAGTTAAAGCACGCAAACAAGTTGGATAAGAGCAATGCTATTTTATTTCACGTTTCTTCAAGTCACAGGGATATGGATCTGCAATAGATCCTCCATCCCCTATCTGATAAGTATTTTGGCGCTGACAAGTGGAAACCCTGAGTGGAAAAAACGAAGTTCACACTGAGTGAGTTTAAGTGATCAGATTGTCTGGTAGAGTAATGCAGGCGAATGACGTCACAGTCTGGGGGTAGTAGTCTTCTGATTTCGGTGGGAAAAGTCTTTCTGAGAATTTTGACAGTCAACTGGGAGCTGTAGTAAATACTGCCTATTATTATAGCAATAAGTGAGAAAAGCTCTAATGGCTGCCCTGAAGTTCGGTGTAAATTGAAATAAGAGATTGCTTGCCTTGGTGGGTGCAGCGATGAGAAAAATTTTAAAAGTTAAGAATTAAAAAAATAAAATATAAAAATATGGAGTAAAAAATTTAGAATGAATAGTTTGCAATTTCCCCACCGGTGATTGCGAAGCAATAATATTAAAGGGGATTATAAGAATCCAGGAGTATTCTCCTGGGTCTCTTAGTTTTGTCATTTAAGTGGTAATTTGAATGTCTATTAAATTTAGATTTTTGGTATTGGGGAAATTATTAAGAAATTCTAATTGCAAGAGTTTGAATAAAGGTTTTAAAGGTTTAATATCAGTAGTTTTTATAGATGTAGAGTTTCTGGTGTATCTACCAGCTCTAGTTATATTTCTAAAATGCATTTTGCGGACTTCAAGAATTTTAATTTTAGTATTTGCTGCACCCCACACAAAGGGCAAGCATAACTTCTAAAATGGGACGTAAAACAGCAGTGTGTAGAGAAGTACCTTGTTGTTGAGAGTCATATCAGAATTCTGGTTAATTAGTGGGTAAATTCAATCCAAGCGCGATCCGGAATTTATTTCTGAATTTAGAATGCTGTGTTTCCAAGTGAGTGCTTTATCTAAAACGATACCTAAGAATTTTGTACGTAGTGGTGTGAGTATAAGGTGGAAGGTAAAAGGCTATGTTCTCTCCCGGTAAAAAGCACAGCAACCATTTTTCGACATTAATTTTAATCTTCCAGGTATTAAAGAAATTTTCCAGGAGAGAAAGGTGTTTATTTAGAGCAAGTGTGATTGTGCTGTGGTTTTTTCGTAACAGGCCGTTATACATGTGTCGTCAGCATAGAGGTTTATCATTGTTGTGGGCATAAATGTTTATGTATAGATTAAATAAAATTGGGGCAAGCTATTTTATTTGTACTCGTATCAACATGTATACAATATATTAAAATAAAAATAGTGGTAACTATTTAAATTAGAGATAATGAATTTCAGCTCTGCCTATATGCTATGAATAAGTGGTGGTACCACAAGTATATACGGAGAAAAAATTCATCCGAAAATCTAAAAGGAATTCTACTTTAAATTAGGTGATGCGAGATATGAATCAGAGTCTTCCATGATAAGAATTTGAATAGGATGTTACCGCTGAATTGCAGAAAGCATTTATCTCCTCTTTAACTAGGGTTATGATAGTTTCTATCCACTGTGCTTCCTTTAATCCTTTGGGGTAAATTCTTCTTTAACTCTGGTTTGTGTTTAATGACGCCTTCAATAGATATAATTTGATTTTATACTAATTTGAGTTTTGTTTAAACCCTATCAATGAGTGTGTGTTAGAGTAAATCGTTAGTTCTTACGCTATCATTCAAATGAGTTGATAGAAATGCCTTTCAGAAGCATGGAAGTAAGTGAGAAGTAGACTATAGAAATTTAGGACAGATCCGACAAGGGCTCTACTAACAGATCAAAAGCAGATAAGTTTTTGATTGATGGTTTTATAAGCTTGAGATAGGAAACTAAATTAGATTTCTCTCACGGTTTAGAATCTTTAATGATCATAAATTGATTAGTCTGTAAGATAAAAAATAATTATTTTCATAACCACATGTCTCTTATATTCTGTGTCTTAAACTATACACCTGCAATCTCCGGGTTGCGACAAGGGGATCCATTAAAGTTTGGAAAATTGTTTCATTTCTCACGTTACCTAGGTAATCTGTGAATGACCTAGATAATCTGCACATTACCTATTAGACATTCGGTAGTTCGTACATTACCAACCTCGGCACTCATTAAAGTGAAAATAAGATCTTTTGTAGAACATAACATCAACGTTTCTGTTCGCTTAAATGAAATGTTGTTTGTTTATTTTTTTTGATATTAAAAATCCTGTTAGATAGTTAGTTGATATTTTTTTTTCTAATGGGGCTGCTTTTTGGTATTTCTACCTTTCCAGACCTAGTACATTCCCCAGAGCTGTATTATTACTTTTTAGGCTGGTATCACAATAATCATTTTAAAGCATAACAATTGCCGTATAATTTTGACGCCCAAATTTTTTCCCTACAAAGGGAGGGGCAAATTTGAGCCCTGCCGCCGCGGAAATTTGTAATATAGAACTTAATTTCGCAGAGAGAGCATCCAAAGCTGTGCCCAGACACTAAGGGATCTTTTCATGCTGCACTAATAATATTACGTGGCAGCTGTCTATTTCTGCACCAGGAAAATCCACCGACTTAGGCCGGGGTTGAACCCGCAAAACATAAGGTACGAAGGCCAGTGATAAACAAATACATACACCACCCAGCCGGCTAGTTGATAGAAGCGATCACCATTCATTTTGAAACTGTAATATAAATATTCAATAGGTTTACTAATTACAATTTGAGAAATAAATGATAAGATTATGTGCTTACTCATTAGTGCAAAAGATAAGTGATACTTTGATTTTTTTTCCATTGTAATTGATTTTTGCGACAAGCCTACCTAAACCTAAACTGTAATATTGGATCTTAATTTATTTCCAGGAGATACTGTTGCCACGGTAGCCAAGTGGTCAAAATAACGAACTCTTGATAGGCACTATTCAGCAACTCGAGGGCCTTTGGTAACGGACCTCGGAATTTTGAACCATGGTCAAGCGATGAGGAAGTCACGTGACATGGCACCTCTTTAAAATCCACCAACGGGAGGGACGCTGAAGCTACTATTTTAACGTGGATGTCCCCGTCTACATGGTGGATATTCAGCGACACTAGGATCGAAACATGACACGTCAGATACCTGTTCGTATCCTAGTCCACTGGGATATTACGGCCACTGTGTTGATTCGGAGCAATTGTAAAAGTATATTTAAGCATTTTTTAAAAAAATTAACCCTCCGCGGCCTGCACGTAAAATTCCGTCATTCCAGAGATGCTTTTTCTGCATTCGTTATTTCAAAAGCGGCCGAGCCATTCTTAAAAAAATACGGCTCAACGCTTTGAGAACCCCACCTGACGGCAAAATTTGTGTGGTGCATTTTCGAAGCATCTCCAGAATGGCAAGACTTAAGTGCAAACCGCTTAGAGGGTTAAACGTATTGTAATACTTTGCATGTAAATTCTATTTCCATTGAAATTAAGAATTTACTATAGTGCCATTTTTTAAAATGTGATGACAATAAAAACTATTTTTCCTAATACTCCAGACATATTTTACCGCGTGTACATTTATCTGAATATTTTCACACATGTACAGCAGTTTCATAGGCGTCCTGACGGTATAGTGGTTAGCGACGCTCACAGCTGGACCATACAGCCGGGGTTCGAATACTGGAGAAGGCTAGGGTGTGTGTAAATGTGTAATTCTTTGCAGCGTGGATGCAATCTTAAGAATTCTCCAAGCCTAAAGTTCATTCCAGAGGTTTGGGGAAGACAAATGTGAGGTCCCTGATGCTCCCCGGGGGAGTTCCTCTAAGTGTATTCCCTCAAAAATGGGGTGCAATGGAGCTTCTAAAGTACTTTCTACACTGCTCAGAGATTCTCAAGGTACTGTTCCTTTCCGTATATTCGCTGAATTATTTCGCAAGTTTGCCTTTAGTTTCTTAAAAATTTTAGAGTATCTATGGTGGACTTATATACATATATGTGGAGCATTACATTGAAACTGTTTCTCAGTGTGGTTTATGTGCTTTTCATTATTTAATGAGCAATAAGGTCTTTTTAGGATGAGATTATAAAAATTTTATCTCATCTTAAAGAACGTATTAGAAATAAAATTCCTTTAGAATATATTAAAGTAATTTTTTTAGGATTTTATATAAAAATACTTCAATTTAAAATTTTAATTTCATCCTCAATTATGCCCCCAAAAGGCAAGAACAATTCATAAGGCAATATATATATATATTTAAAAAGTTAATCATGAAAATCGAAACATCAAAGTTAAATCATAATTCTAATTGAAACTGATTAAAAGTTAAATGTGTTGTCTTAAAACTCGCATTGTTAATATTTGTGAACACTGTAATAGAAAACGTTTATTCGTATTTTTATACTAAAATTTCAGCGAAATTATACACAATCAGAAAATCAAATCATAAAAGGAAATAAAAACATATATTATGTAAAAACTGATTTCCAATCTTGTAGGAAAATATGCTTTGTTACGTGAGAAATAGTGTTCTTTAGAATATTGTCTTCTATTTCGAGCAAAAAAGAAAAAAACCCTCAAAACATTTAGAAAAAAGTGCCTCGAAAAATATTCTTCTCTCGCCTTCAAACTTTTTAACGAAACCAAAGACAAATAGGGTGCTTATATGAAATTTAAAATTATATTTCTTTTTTTAAGAGAACTTTTTTTACAAGAAGCACAGGAAAATCAAATTACCTTCTTTTCTCGCCAACAAGGCATTATTTTATTTTGGGCTGCCAAAGTTTGTCTTCTGCGATTTTTACGCGGAAATTCTAAATTACACGTAAAGAAGGGTTTGCTTTACAGCCGCCCAGAAAAATTATACTTTGTTAAATTGTCTGTGAGAAAGAGTTTTGTAAATTTACGCTTTACAGAAGGTTTTTTTATTTTTAGAAATTTATAAAGAAAAGCTGTTCTAAGATGGATGTCTAGAATCCGTAGCATAATTCACGTTATTATATAAGAAAACGCTAACATATTCATAAAAAATAAGTTTTTCTCAGTTTTAACTTTAACTAAATATAATTTGCTTTACATATGGAAATTATTTTTGAGAAATGCTCTACAAATATGTTTTTGGTAGCTTTTTACAACAAAGTTACTGTCATCAATAATGTAATATATTTTAACATTTGTTCTTTGTTATGTAATTTCATAGCATTATCCTGCTGACAAAAATGCATTTTATGTCGCAACATCCATTTAAATAACTAAGCATAAGCAAACAAGGACACTCCAAAATATATTTACTTTAATGCAGCATATAATGCAAATACCTTCTTATTTAACTTGTAAATAGCTTAAAGCTTATTTGAATCCTTAAACACATATAAATATATATATATATATATAGTAATAGAAAATAAAAGAGCAATACGTAACTGAACGAAGTACCGAATATCAAGATAAGTAGGGGCTGCGGTAGCCCAGTGGGGTCAAGGTATTCACGGCTCACCAAAAGACCCACCATGTAGGAAGCGATGCACGTTAAATCTTCGAGAGCTGAAACGTCCCTCCCGTTGGTGTGGTGGTAGTTAGAGGCGGGCTGCCAGCTCACAGGTGTGTCGTCCACGTCAATACTCTTCGACCATGGTTCAAAAATTACGCGGTCCGTCGCCAAAAGCCCCTGCGGGGAAGTTGGGAACAGTGCGACGTTAATATTCACTACCTCTCAGTTAATATTCACTCAATTTCTCGAGAGATAAGTATTAAATTTTTGTATGTTACTTTCAGAAGTAATATATATATATATATATATGTATATATATTTTAGTAATAGATATTTTAAGTAAATTACTTTTTCAAGTAATAAAAAAAGTATCATGATGCTTTTATTTTCTAATTTTTAAATTGGAACAAATAACAATAAAAGTGCTACGTACATTTTTATTATGTCAAAATAAATTTTGTTTTGCTTCCTTTAAGTAAATTTTTATAATATTTTTTAAATAATCTTTTACTGTCGACTTTTTTATATGCTCATGACCCCCTCGTTGGGTTATCACCCCTCTCCCCCCACAGTTTAAAAAACACCGGTGAGTGTCTCTTCTTTTAAATAAAAAATAATGCTAAATAATTATGCGCTTGTGCGTGTATAAAAGTTTTATATGCTAAGATTATTTCTTATAATTTTTCATACATAAATGGAAACAAATGCAGGCACATTTGGTGCATGAAAGAAAATATACAGCTTTCTTTTTATTTATTTAACTTAACTATGAAAATGTAATTTCTTAAATTTTTCAACACCTTTACGATTATTATTTTTTACTGAAAGAAACACACCGAACTCTTTTTAATTACATTAAAATCATTACCAATTACGGATTCAACCTTTTAAAAACAACATCTGAATACTTTAGAACCAAAAAAAAAAAACGAATAATGAATTTATTAATTAATTGTCTTTTTATACATATTTCAGTCTAAGACATAAAACAAAAACATGTGATACTAAAAAAAGACCGGGAGAAAATATGTTCACACATTCACTTCATCTTGCTTAATATTAATTTGAGGAAACTTTTTTCTTATGAATTTATGCTGCTTTTTTTTATTTGATCTTTTTAAAAGTCTTGTAATTTAAAATTTGCTTTGTTACTTACAAATGAATAATTATTTTCTCCTTTTCTTAAAAAAGCAACAAAAAAATTGTTTTTCTCCGGAAGAGTTTATATACATTTAATAGAAGCTGAAGATTTTAATTTAAATATGATATGAAATAAATTTATGTATTGAAAAAAAGTATTAATTATGCCAATGAATGTTTTCATTTGAATAACAAATTAGTGAAATCACACGCTTTAGTAAAAAATGAGAGAAAAACTATACCACTGTACATTATTCAAATATGTTCCTCCTTTTTAATAAGTATGATAATTTTGTGTAATTTTACAACACAACAAAGTTATAAATTTAAAGAAACATTTTTTTTATTGAGATTCCTTCTGTTTTTTAAGATATTCAAACGTGTTCAAATGAGAAAATTTAATCAAAATATATTTTTATTTTATTTTATTGAATAAATTAGCTTTGCGAAACATACTTTGTTTTGTTTCTATGTTATCCAGAGTTCAAGTTACAATCATTTTTATAAAATTAGAAAAACCTGAAGTGGGTCTTAAATCTACCTGAAGTGGGCATTTAAATTGTTCAAAACCTATAATTGGATAACTCAAATTGTTGTAAATGTATTTCTATAAAACATTTTGAATCTGGTATTTATATTATTTTCAAAAGAATGTACTAAAAAAATTCTTATTGTATGAAAGTATGAGTTATTGCCTGTTGCATATATAATGGTCTTATAAAGAATGTCACATATCTTGTAACAATTACTCGATCAGCTCTAAAATTTTTAATCTTAATAAAACCTTGAAGTTTTAGTATATTCTCTAAAGAAATGCATCTAATTTGTTTTAGTAATACTTTTACTAATATAAGTTTTTATTACCTTTATCTCTAACTGCTTTGATGTTTTTCAAAAGTATTGCTAAAATTTCACTTATAATTGTGATTTTTGTAAAATTAGATTATAGTTTAAAATATTGTTATAGTTAAATGTTCGTATTTTTTGGTACTGATTCCTTAAAAAGCATTTATAAATCTTTAGTATGCTTTTTTAAAAAGTACTCCGAACGTGTTCAGACATTGTAATGAATTTAGGGGAAACATTAGCAAATTAAAGCAAATATTTGTAATACATATAATTTGTAATATTTGTAATACCTAATTCTTGTAAGAAACTTACAAATGGTACTCATATTTTCCAAGGGTTATGGTCATGAACTCATTGCACGAGCTGTGGTGTCCTGGACCATTGCAGATCCACCGTGTAAAGAAACTGATGCATGTCATAATTGTCAAGGCTGAAAATCATCACTTTGGTAGAGAAGTTCGACGAGCGAGGTTCAGGCTAGTGTCATCCTCGTCACTAGTCACATACTGTGGTTGCAAAATTAACAGCCCCTTCGACAATAGACCCTTTACAAATACAAAATGCGAAGTTAATAAAAATTAAATCAAAATACTAATGGTGGGCAATGTAGTTAAAACCATCTACAGAAGAAAAACTTAAAAGCATTTATCGCGTAATTTTTAATATTGTGTAGGTAAGCTGTTTGCCGTTTCTACACAAATAATAAGATATTATATACTATAAAGAGTTTAGATTAAAATTTGGGGGAATGTGTTGCGTGTAAAAAATTATTTCAAAATATCATAAGATTTTCTTATTTCATCATAATCAAAATATTAAAATATTTATGTAAATATTTTTGATCATAGAAAAGTAGAATTTATGATGATTATCGGGACCTTTAGTATCTTAAGCTTCCATAATTTTAAGTATAACAATACGAACGGTATCTCTAATTATAGCTGATTTTAAAGAAGGAATAAAGTGTAGTTTTGTATAGGTCTATAATATCACATTTCGTTGTTTGTTGAAAGCTTCCGCATTAGATTTTCTCTCTTTCTCTGCTTTCAAAATGTAAAGGTCATTGGCAAATAACTTTGCAAATTGTAACATGGTGGCGAAGAGAGCATCATAACTGAAATTTCAATGATGTGAAAGATGAAATGTAATTTGTTGAGTGAGAATCATTTTTTGTTTCAATTCAAGAGCACAGTTACCGTTTGCGACATCTCTCACAGAAATATCTATTCATTGCTTCCAATAGTTAAGTAGGAATGGATAGATGCATTGATTGAATGTTCATTAACGTTACATTTAGAAGATGCACTTATTAATTGGTAACAGACTTCGTAATTCTGAACCACAATCGACAAAGATGACACCAGAGTTTGCCATCAACGGCTTAAGGACTTAACAGAAACAAAAGGCTCATCATTATGACCACTTGGTTATCAAAACCGCAGTAAAGCATTTAGGCTTATATTTTATAGTATGAGCTGCTGTTTCTGGAAATCTTTGGAAAAGATAGTTATTCTGAAGTAAATTGGAAAATAGCTTGAAATATTTCCAATGGATTCGGGAGAATCATGCTCATCACTATGCAGACAGTCCTCAGATGGTTGTGCCTTTATTTCAGGTGAGTATGATGCTTCCGTTCCTCACACTGCAAAATCCATCATACCTAAGTTCTTTGCAATATGTAAGATAAAGTGAAACAGTTGTGTTATTGGCTTCAGTTAATCTCTGTAGACAGAGGCCTATTTTAAGACATTCTGAGTTGCAAGGGTTGCTTCATGCATCGTTTTGTTTTCCATTCCACTGTCTAACAATTTCCTTGACAATCTGGAAAATTGATTTCTTTGTTATGTTATAAAAAGAATTGAATACAATTCTGAAAATAATTTCTTTGATGTTTTCACAACAACTTAGGTTTTTCTTCCTTATCAAATTGTAGAATTTGCTAAAAAATTTAACCTGACTTAGTAAAATCGTTTAAAAATTGAAATTAATGCTAGGCTAAGTTAAATGAAAATCTTTTTTAAAGGGCTATTTTGTTTTTATTTCTCTGCTTTTTGTTTTTTAAATTAAAATAGAAAGCGAAGTACTTAACTGTTTACAGCATAGATATGTATATCCAAAATAATGCTAAGGAAAAACATCATTTATAAAAAATATAGTAAAATAAAAGATATTCAATTTATCATTTAGGCCAGTGTTTCTCAAACTTTCAATACTGGTGCCCCCCTTTTCAATCACAATTTTACGCGCCCCCCCTTATACATTAATAAATTACTCAATGCAATAATACTCCCTTTTGACGCTAAAGTTACAATACACGATCTTGTAATTATAAACCGCACAAATTAATAACATAAGAATTCAAATTTGTATATGTTACTTTTAATCAAAAAAATTAAGTAATAGGATAATTATTATATTATTTTTCCTTTTCTGATTTTTTAAATTGGAACATATTGCAAAAAATGCGGTGGTTGCTTAGGAAGACAAAATATAGATATCAGCTAAATATAGAAAAAGAACTCAGAGGGTCAATTTCTAAAAAAACTTTGAAAAACTTTGCTCTGCAAGACAAGCCCATAGAAGTCGCTAATACTTATTAAACTTGTTCTTAATTCAGTATTAATAAGATAAGTATTAAATTTTTTTATATATTTCACCTAAGTAATATATATTTGGCAAATTACTTAAGTAATAGGTTAATTATTTTATTTTTCTGTGTCTAATTTTTAAATTGAAACAGATTGAGAAATGTAATATTTAATTAAAGATTTATTTCCTTCAAGATCCATTTCTAAAAGTACAAATGTCATTAAAAAATAGCCTAATCTATGTTGTTTCCTTTTATCATATCCATTACATCTGGCATCCGCGAACGTTCATATGTGAGTCTAGGCAACCTAACAGACGTTCGCACAAAAACATGTAAAATGTTGTATCTTCGTAAATAATTCTAGTCATCAGTCTTTGCCGAATCGATTAGCTACCGAATCTCTCTTGAATGTACATTTCATAATTCACGCGTTAATTATAATTCACGGTATTAAGTATTTACTTCCAGTGGATTAAACAAATCATAGATATATTTTAAATGACAGCGAAAGCATTCGACGATAATAAAGCATCATCAAGTACACAGACGAGGCAAATTGATAGCAAGTTACGAATGGGTTAGGGATCCATTTCAAAAATACCAGAAGCGGCCTCAACTGGGCCGAAAAAGAGATCTTCATAGATTTCTTTCACATCCAGTGATTACTTGAAATTAAAGGGCAATTTGTAATAAAACTACCCTTGAATTTCTGATAGAGGTGGATGCTGAATTTTCTGCACCGAAAACAAAAGCATTTCGTATACTATTACCATTTTAACAACATACCCTTTTGTGAATCCAGATATTCTGCGATGGCTACTTTGAAGACAAAAATATAGATCTGAGCTAAAATATCAAAAATAACTGAGTGTCAATTTCTAATTTTTAGCCTTCCTTTGAAAAAACTTTGCTCTGCAAAGACAAGTTCATGGAAGTCACTGATAATTATTAAACTTGTTCTTATACTGGCAGTAGTACCTACCTTTATATACACGAGTTTATTTTTTTAAAAAATGATAATATATTATTCTTGATATAATAGCTTAATTGTAAGGAGAGTAAAACCAAGTGCATGACAATGTATAAAAAACGGTAAAATGATTTATTGAAATGAATTCTCATATTATAAACGGTTTTGAATGAACTGTAATTTTAAGCCTCGCAGAATTAGCATTTAGGATAAATGTTAAGTAATAAAAAAAGAATATAAAATTCTAATGAATAACAATTGTGTTATTTTTTTAATATTTAAAACGAGAAAGCCCGGGATCAGGTGTGCACTCGATACTAACGTTAATGGTTGCGGGGTGTGATGCACCCCAATTCTTTTTTTTATAATTATTTTCAATATACAAGATAAAAATCAGAATTTCAGTGAATAATTTAACTAAGAGAAAATATACTTACCTATTTCAAGGATTTTTTAATTTGTGTTTCATAATTTGAGAAAATATCCAATAAAACTGAACTAAATTGTTCCAAATGTACGTGACCTTAACAAAGGACACAAATCACAGACACTTTTTGCTAACATTACAGGAAAGCTATTTGCAAGCAAAACTGTCACATTTTGTTCACGTTTTTGTAATTTTAATATCCTTTGATGATCGACAAATATCCTGTTGAACTTTTCCTTGCTTGTGTCTTTTTGACAGGGTGAAGTGCATTTTGCGGTACAGTTATGGCTTCATATTTTCTTGATAAAGTTCTTATGTAGCTATTGAAAATTGTCATGTTTATTGCTTTTCTCAAATTTACTTCCGCTAACATGACTAATATGCATTATTTTAGCAAGTGTTTCCCTTGTTTGATCAGCTTCAATTTCCTTTCAGAGAGATCACAGATGCCCAATTCTTTTTTTAGATTCTGCTCATTTACATTTATAAACCATTATCAGTCGTACAACATCACAATTAAAACCACCAAGTTATTCATAGGGGGAAAATGCAGCATGTTCAAGAAAATATTTTTGAAAAATAGTGGTCGTGCCGGGAACTCGGTCTAAACAAGTACCTTAAGATTCTAAAAAAACGTTTGCCACTCCCAAAAAAGGAGATATGTTATCAATTCATTTTAGCTCCCATTAAGACTGTCATATTAGAGGATTCTCTGTCAAGGTCATTGGTAACAAATAAACAGTTTTCTCAGAATTAACGATTTTTGTATTATATGTTTCAGTACATTCATAAAAATAAATCTTGGCCAATTAATCCTTCAAAGTGATCAATATGCTTATCAATGTATCAAAAAACTCTTTCACATTGTGAAAAAAAAGCGCAACAGAATTATATAATTTACAACTTCCCTAAAAAAAAGGGGATGCAGGTAACCATACCAGTAAGTTCGAAAGCCAGCAAAAGTAATATTTTAAGTTAAAAGAAACGTAATAAAAAATCTCTCATCGTAGGATTACAGCAAAGCAAACAAAATATTTTTTTATTTAGTTATAGGATCAAAGATAGCTAATGAACGTTCAAAGTAGAATCTTTTATTTTTGATGACCTTTTTTCACCAGATGATATATATAAATCATATCAATGTAAATCTGTATTTTTTTTTATTATATCAGAAAATATTTTTTTTTTCATTCGAGTAAATTAATTTTTTTTAACCTTTTATTTTCGATATGCTCGCGCCCCCCTTGAAGGGTTATCACGCCCCCCAGGGGGGCGCGCCCCACAGTTTGAGAAACCCTGATTTAGACTGTTATTTAACTTTTCAACATTTTTTGTAATTTCTCATGATTTTACAGTAATATCGATCGAATAAATATATTTTCACAACTTGCAGAAATCCAATAAATAGTTCTTTATCAAGAAAAAAAAATGTAATTAATTTTTTTGTAATGAAATAACAACCAATATAGTTATATTATTATTATAGTTTATATGATAATGATAATTTTTGACGACCTTTATTAAGACGATCATAACGTCATATTCATTTCATGAATGTTTTAATTGAAACCCTTTAGATGTAATCCAATTAGAATTCAATAGATTATATTCCGCTCAATCTATGTTCAAAGGAGATTGCGCACATCAATGGAATGCTAATTAAATTCTGTTGAACATTACATTATTGGGAAATTAATCATTTGGTTAATTACCTATCGTGTTCTAATTTCGTATGATGCAAATGTAAAACACAGTCATATTTAAATTATTTATGCTGTAAAAGGAATGGAAATAATTGTTTATAAATTTGATATAATGTACCTTTCCTTTTAAATAAGTGTATTATTCAAAATAATATTAAATATATTATTACATCCAAAACACATGTGATTTTAGAAAACTTGATTTGCTTTGAGTTCTTATTAAGAGCCTTATTATTGAACTTTTAAATAGATTTTTTGACTAAAACAGAGCACAATGTGTGATATATTTCCTAAAAATATGTTTCTGATC
Source organism: Trichonephila inaurata madagascariensis (assembly GCA_019973955.1). Lineage (NCBI taxonomy): Eukaryota > Metazoa > Arthropoda > Arachnida > Araneae > Nephilidae > Trichonephila > Trichonephila inaurata. The sequence goes on along the minus strand of BMAV01014651.1, from coordinate 59,922 downwards.
GGCGCATACATTAATATTTGGTTCTGAAGAGCAACAGAAAAAACCAATAGAAACCTTTATTTAATCAACTTTAATATTTTTTGTCAGAAATGTATAAATAAATTATTTAAGTATATCTATAATACTCTATGACTTTTACGAAAACGAAATACGTAAATATAATTATTTATGCTATAAGTTTTAGAAAACTCAAATAGATATTTAAAAAAGTTACATTTAAGCATGAAATATAAAATTATATTTATATTTCTCTTACACATTCAGAAATTTTTTGAGGGAAAAAAAGTTAAAAAATCTTAAATATTTCGAGATAATTTCATTTTTTGGAAGATTTATTTTTTTTCCCTCTGATTATACAAAGTTTTACTCTGCCAATAAATTTTTAGATTATTTCAAAATTCTATGAACGAAAGCATTTAAGGTATATTTATATTAATTACTCTAGAGGTATATCTCTCAAACTTCATTTTACAAATTTACTCTTAATTCCATATAATTCCTTTTTCGATGCCAGATCTATGAGGAGAATCAGAAAAAAAAATTGACCAGACTCTCTTTACTTTCTAAATATTTAAACTTGAACAGAATATCGAAGCACTATAAAATTGGTAATTTGTCAATTTTATAACAGTTTTCATTCTAAAATTCAATTGATTGTTAATATACCTCTTTGCAAAAGATCTCCAGTCTCCGGGAGATAACATGTAAATTTGGTTGAATTTCTCATTTTGTTATTTTTTGAGAATCGGATTGAAATAAGAAATTGAATACATTGAATTGCAAGCGATTTAAAAATGTATATTTTACTCTAATACGTATAATTATAGAGTATCTTCAATTAACAACTTGTAATGAAAAGCCATGTAATATTCGGATAATTGCTTATTATATGTAAAATAGAATATCCATGCGAGTGTATCAAACAAATATATTATTTAGAAAAAACATAAAGCAAACATAAGCCTTTTATGCGTATTATTATTTGATTTCAAACGAATAAATGTATGAGGACATTATATTTTTGCTTCAATTGTTTATTCAATGAATCGTTTCGGGTACAAATGGTAATTGACAGTCAAAATGAATTTAAATATGTTCTTTGATACGTCGCTAAAAAGGAATGGAAAGTTCCAAATATTCAAATTAATAAGGTGCATTCCTCCTATGAATATTTCCTCCCACGTATTTTTTCTTGCTGTAAATATCTCTAATATATACATTTCCAAAAAGTTGAATTGATTAATTAATTTATTTATTTATTTTCTATGCAGAGAGTTTTATCCGTTGCATTTATTTTTTTTCTGTTAAATCAAAGAAAGTTGTGATACTATAACTCAGACACTATATGTTATTAACATCCTCGAAAAAGAGTTTTATTCAATTGAGAATTACATTTCTTTTTCAAAAGGATTTGATGAAACATTTTGAAACCAATTTCTTATGTAAAGAATGTAAGAATGAATATAAGAATATTTTTTGAATGTATTCTTGTAATAAATACTCCAAATGAAAATTTTGAAAGATTAATTTGGAATAAACATTGATTAATTAGTGTCTACAAAAATATTTATTTTATATATTAAGAAAAGAATTTTAAGAAATTTCATATAAATCTTTATTTGCAGTACTTTCATATTTAGAACCCATTCAAATTCCTTAAGAAACAGCATTTAAGAATTTCATTCACACAAATATTAACATAAGAGTTTCCTGAGTTCGTATTTCCAAAATCATAGTTCAATTTATCTTCACAATTCAACACTAATCAGACATCACGTACATTTAAAAATCAGCTTTAATTTGAATTTCATTCCGAATCTTTTCCCAGGAAATCGAATCTATTATAACTAAATCTAATCAATTCGAAATACATTAGATCCTTCACAATTACCTTTCAGCCTCTCCCTCCGCAAATGTTTGCAAAATGTCTGTCTCCAATTCCAGAACTTTGTGAAAGCATGGTCGTTAAAGAATCATCTCTCTCAGACATTTATTAATGCATGGATGCACGGATGTCATCCGTCTTTGCATTATTTAGAAATGATGGATGAGGTTAAATTTATTCATTGATGGTGGAATTGAAACTGTATCTGGAGGAAAGAGAAATTCTAGGGAATATTTCTCCCTTACCATAGTGATGATTCAATTTGTCTTTTCAGATTTTAAGTAAAAGCTCAGATAATATTTATATATGAAATTACTCTGTATACAGCTTATTATTTGACAGCAGAAGTTATTAATATAAATACGTATCCATAGTTATTAATATAAGTACAAATATATATATATCTGCATATAAGATGCAGATCTGCATATATTCATGTTTTGTTACTGCCTGTAGCAGAACGTTATCGTCTCGGCAATACCGCCGCGGCAAGATTATTTGTACTAAAGAAAGTGCAAAAAACTATGTTTGTGACGTTTTTGTAATCAGTATTATATGTTTTAGGTATGTGGCACCACCACTCATTCATGGCATATAGCCGGCGCTGTAATTCACTGTCTCCGCTGTAAATAGTTTTGCATATTGTAAATAGTTACCACTATTTTTATTTCCACACATTGCATATTTGTTGATACGTTAAAAAAATAGCTTACATAGCCGTACTTGTGTGATTGCTTGCTTTAGCTGAGTATGTGGGTTAGCTTTCCCCACATAATGGTGACCCTGGATTAACCTGCTTTTGTTGTTGCTGGACTGCTACCGGATGTCACTGGTTGCCTTTTTTTCCCTCCTGAATACCGCTTTTTGGATCTCTTTACTTGCTTGCTTTGAATACGTCACTATTTGTTGATGCTGCACTTCAAGCACACGGATTCACCACCTCCACTACTCTTGAGGCACACGGGAATGCTAATCCACATACTCAGTTAAAGCACGCAAACAAGTTGGATAAGAGCAATGCTATTTTATTTCACGTTTCTTCAAGTCACAGGGATATGGATCTGCAATAGATCCTCCATCCCCTATCTGATAAGTATTTTGGCGCTGACAAGTGGAAACCCTGAGTGGAAAAAACGAAGTTCACACTGAGTGAGTTTAAGTGATCAGATTGTCTGGTAGAGTAATGCAGGCGAATGACGTCACAGTCTGGGGTAGTAGTCTTCTGATTTCGGTGGGAAAAAAGTCTTGAGAATTTTGACAGTCAACTGGGAGCTGTAGTGTAAATACTGTCATTGGTTGATAGCAATAAGTGAGAAAGCTCTCTAATGGCTGCCCTGAAGTTCGGTAAATTGAAATAAGAGATTGCTTGCCTGGTGGGTGCAGCGATGAGAAAAATTTTAAAAGTTAAGAATTAAAAAAATAAAATATAAAAATATGGAGTAAAAAATTTAGAATGAATAGTTTGCAATTTCCCCACCGGTGATTGCGAAGCAATAATATTAAAGGGGATTATAAGAATCCAGGAGTATTCTCCTGGGTCTCTTAGTTTTGTCATTTAAGTGGTAATTTTGAATGTCTATTAAATTTAGATTTTTGGTATTGGGGAAATTATTAAGAAATTTAATTGCAAGAGTTTGAATAAAGGTTTTAAAAGGTTTAATATCAAGGGCTTTATAGATGTAGGAGTTTCTGGTGTATCTACCAGCTCTAGTTATATTTCTAAAAAATGCATTTTGCGAGACTTCAAGAATTTTAATTTTAGTATTTGCTGCGTAACCCCACAAAGGGCAAGCATAACTTAAAATGGGACGTAAAACAGCAGTGTAGAGAAGTACCTTGTTGTTGAGAGTCATATCAGAATTCTGGTTAATTAGTGGGTAAATTAATCCAAGCGCGATCCGGAATTTATTTCTTGAATTTAGAATGCTGTGTTTCCAAGTGAGTGCTTTATCTAAAACGATACCTAAGAATTTTGTACGTAGTGGTGTGGAGTATAGCGTGGAAGGTGTGCAAGGCGTTCTCCTGGTAAAAAGCACAGCAACCATTTTTTCGACATTAATTTTAATCTTCCAGGTATTAAAGAAATTTTCCAGGAGAGAAAGGTGTTTATTTAGAGCAAGTGTGATTGTGCTGTGGTTTTTGTAACAGGCCGTTATACATGTGTCGTCAGCATAGAGGTTTATCATTGTTGTGGGCATGTCGTTTATGTATAGATTAAATAAAATTGGGGCAAGCTATTTTATTTGTACTCGTATCAACATGTATACAATATATTAAAATAAAAATAGTGGTAACTATTTAAATTAGAGATAATGAATTTCAGCTCTGCCTATATGCTATGAATAAGTGGTGGTACCACAAGTATATACGGAGAAAAAATTCATCCGAAAATCTAAAAGGAATTCTACTTTAAATTAGGTGATGCGAGATATGAATCAGAGTCTTCCATGATAAGAATTTGAATAGGATGTTACCGCTGAATTGCAGAAAGCATTTATCTCCTCTTTAACTAGGGTTATGATAGTTTCTATCCACTGTGCTTCCTTTAATCCTTTGGGGTAAATTCTTCTTTAACTCTGGTTTGTGTTTAATGACGCCTTCAATAGATATAATTTGATTTTATACTAATTTGAGTTTTGTTTAAACCCTATCAATGAGTGTGTGTTAGAGTAAATCGTTAGTTCTTACGCTATCATTCAAATGAGTTGATAGAAATGCCTTTCAGAAGCATGGAAGTAAGTGAGAAGTAGACTATAGAAATTTAGGACAGATCCGACAAGGGCTCTACTAACAGATCAAAAGCAGATAAGTTTTTGATTGATGGTTTTATAAGCTTGAGATAGGAAACTAAATTAGATTTCTCTCACGGTTTAGAATCTTTAATTGATCATAAATTGATTAGTCTAAGATAAAAATAATTATTTTCATAACCATGTCTCTTATATTCTGTGTCTTAAACTATACACCTGCAATCTCCGGGTTGCGACAAGGGGATCCATTAAAGTTTGGAAAATTGTTTCATTTCTCACGTTACCTAGGTAATCTGTGAATGACCTAGATAATCTGCACATTACCTATTAGACATTCGGTAGTCTGCACATTACCAACTCGGCACTCATTAAAGTGAAAATAAGATCTTTTGTAGAACATAACATCAACGTTTCTGTTCGCTTAAATGAAATGTTGTTTGTTTATTTTTTGATATTAAAAAATCCTGTTAGATAGTTAGTTGATATTTTTTTTTTCTAATGGGGCTGCTTTTTGGTATTTCTACCTTTCCAGACCTAGTACATTCCCCAGGAGCTGGTATTACTTTTTAGGCTGGTATCACACACCATTTTAAAGATAACAATTGCCGCAAGTAATTTTGACGCCCAAATTTTTCCCCAAAGGGAGGCACCTGAGCTCTGCCAATGCGAAATTTGTACATAGGAACTTAATTTTGCAGAGAGCATCCAAGCAAAACAGACACTCAAGGGATCTTTTTCATGCTGCATAATAATATTACGTGGCAGCTGTCTATTTTCTGCACCAGGAAAATCCACCGACTTAGGCCGGGGTTGAACCCGCAAACATGGGTACGGAAGGCCAGTGACAAACAAAATACACCACCCAGCCGGCTAGTTGATAGAAGCGATCACCATTCATTTGAAACTGTAATATAAATATTCAATAGGGTTTACTAATTACAATTTGAGAAATAAATGATAAGATTATGTGCTTACTCATTAGTGCAAAAGATAAGTGATACTTTGATTTTTTTTCCATTGTAATTGATTTTTGCGACAAGCCTACCTAAACCTAAACTGTAATATTGGATCTTAATTTATTTCCAGGAGATACTGTTGCCACGGTAGCCAAGTGGTCAAAATAACGAACTCTTGATAGGCACTATTCAGCAACTCGAGGGCCTTTGGTAACGGACCTCGGAATTTTGAACCATGGTCAAGCGATGAGGAAGTCACGTGACATGGCACCTTCTCTTTTAAAATCCACCAACGGGAGGACGCTTGAGCTTTGACATATTTAACGTGGATTGTCCCCGTCTACATGGTGGATATTCAGCGACACTAGGATCGAAACATGACACGTCAGATACCTGTTCGTATCCTAGTCCACTGGGATATTACGGCCACTGTGTTGATTCGGAGCAATTGTAAAAGTATATTTAAGCATTTTTTTTAAAAAAAAATTAACCCTCCAAGTGGTCTGCACGTAAAATCCCGTCATTCCAGAGATGCTTTTTCTGCATTCAAGCAAGATTCCCAAAAGCGGCCGAGCCACATTCTTAAAAAATACGGCTCAACCGCTTTTGAGAACCCCACCTGACGGCAAAAAAATTTGTGTGGTGCATTTTCGAAGCATCTCCAGAATGGCAAGACTTTAAGTGCAAACCGCTTAGAGGGTTAAAACGTATTGTATTACTTTGCATGTAAATTTACTTCCATTGAAATTAAGAATTTACTATAGTGCCATTTTTTAAAATGTGATGACAATAAAAACTATTTTTTCCACACTCCAGACATATTTTACCGCGTGTACATTTATCTGAATATTTTCACACATGTACAGCAGTTTCATAGGCGTCCTGACGGTATAGTGGTTAGCGACGCTCACAGCTGGACCATACAGCCGGGGTTCGAATACTGGAGAAGGCTAGGGTGTGTGTAAATGTGTAATTCCTTTGCAGCGTGGATGCAATCTTAAGAATTCTCCAAGCCTAAAGTTCATTCCAGAGGTTTGGGGAAGACAAATGTGAGGTCCCTGATGCTCCCAGGGGGAGTTCCTCTAAGTGTATTCCCTCAAAAATGGGGTGCAATGGAGCCGAAAGTACTTTCACCTGCTCAGAGATTCTCAAGGTACTGTTCCTTTCCGTATATTCGAATTATTTTTATAAAGTTTTGCTTTAGCTTAAAAATTTTAGAGTATCTATGGTGGACTTATATACATATATGTGGAGCATTACATTGAAACTGTTTCTCAGTGTGGTTTATGTTCTTTTCATTATTTAATGAGCAATAAGGTCTTTTTAGGATGAGATTATAAAAATTTTATCTCATCTTAAAGAACGTATTAGAAATAAAATTCCTTTAGAATATATTAAAGTAATTTTTTTAGGATTTTATATAAAAATACTTCAATTTAAAATTTTAATTTCATCCTCAATTATGCCCCCAAAAGGCAAGAACAATTCATAAGGCAATATATATATATATTTAAAAAGTTAATCATGAAAATCGAAACATCAAAGTTAAATCATAATTCTAATTGAAACTGATTAAAAGTTAAATGTGTTGTCTTAAAACTCGCATTGTTAATATTTGTGAACACTGTAATAGAAAACGTTTATTCGTATTTTTATACTAAAATTTCAGCGAAATTATACACAATCAGAAAATCAAATCATAAAGGAAATAAAACATATATTATGTAAAACTGATTTCCAATCTTGTAGGAAAATATGCTTTGTTACGTGAGAAATAGTGTTCTTTAGAATATTGTCTTCTATTTCGAGCAAAAAAGAAAAAAACCCTCAAAACATTTAGAAAAAAAGTGCCTCGAAAAATATTCTTCTCTCGCCTTCAAACTTTTTAACGAAACCAAAGACAAATAGGGTGCTTATATGAAATTTAAAATTATATTTCTTTTTTTAAGAGAACTTTTTTTACAAGAAGCACAGGAAAATCAAATTACCTTCTTTTCTCGCCAACAAGGCATTATTTTATTTTGGGCTGCCAAAGTTTGTCTTCTGCGATTTTTACGCGGAAATTCTAAATTACACGTAAAGAAGGGTTTGCTTTACAGCCGCCCAGAAAAATTATACTTTGTTAAATTGTCTGTGAGAAAGAGTTTTGTAAATTTACGCTTTTACAGAAGGTTTTTTTATTTTTAGAAATTTATAAAGAAAAGCTGTTCTAAGATGGATGTCTAGAATCCGTAGCATAATTCACGTTATTATATAAGAAAACGCTAACATATTCATAAAAAATAAGTTTTTCTCAGTTTTAACTTTAACTAAATATAATTTGCTTTACATATGGAAATTATTTTTGAGAAATGCTCTACAAATATGTTTTTGGTAGCTTTTTACAACAAAGTTACTGTCAATAATGTAATATATTTTAACATTTGTTCTTTGTTATGTAATTTCATAGCATTACCCTGCTGGCAAAAATGCATTTTATGTCTCAACATCCATTTAAATAACTAAGCATAAGCAAACAAGGACACTTCAAAATATATTTACTTTAATGCAGCATAAAATGCAAATACCTTCTTATTTAACATATAAATAGCTTAAAGCTTATTTGAATCCTTAAACATATATATATATATATATATATATAGTAATAGAAAATAAAAGTGAAGATGTACTAGAACCTACAGTGTTAAAGCAGGAAGAAATTGGAATTCACCAGAATTAAAAAATGAGTACAAAAAAAGTCTTTGGACTAAACTGGAGACCTATTATGATTTTTAAAGCTGTCGCTGAATTAGGCCAGCGAATTAGGGTTAGCAATGCTTTATGGATCCACCTTCCCCGTACAGCAGAAACTTTCGACATAATACGGGGAAAAAAACCAAGTTGAAAAGTTAAGCCTAATACAACACGTGGAAGAAAAATTGCTAATATAATAAAATGAAACTCAGAAAAGAGAACAGTAATGTATGTCTCAAAAAGAGGAATAATAATAATAATAAAAAATAAATAAATAAACACACTTACATGTAAAATAAATACTGGAGATTGAGTGAGTATATATATATATATATATATATATACTCACGAAGTAAGTCTTACTATTTGCCTAATTGCATCGACTATAAATCTTTACTATGAATACTAGTAGGCTATAATTGTATCGTTATATTTTAATAGTATAGTGATTTTATTTGTAATATTTTAATTTCTCCTAATATTATTCTTTCCTTTCCCCCTATAGCACATTGTATAGAAAAATTACAGGTGAAGGTTGGCTAGCCTAAGACTTGTTTAAACCTGTAATCTTGGTTCCTAAGGCCACAGGAGTTTGTTATACTACTGTGCCTAATATTTCCTATCTTGAGTAGTTATACTTAGGTTCTATAGCTATATGTATTTTTATATATGTATATATATATATATATATATATAGGCCAATTCTCTACTAACAATAGATAACATCCAAACAATAACATTCTACAAACACATAGACAGCAGGAAAATCACACAATGAAGGACAAAAGAGTAATCGAGATAATAAATATAAAATGGATGCTGCAGTGTTATGAACATTACTGACTTAGGACAGTTATATAAAAAATAATTTATATAAAAGTGGGGTTGAACATGTTTTTTGGCCAGCCAACCTTCCCTCTTTTTTTGTAAATAACACTGAGCAAAAACCAATAGGAAATAATGGATAGAAATATCTAAATCCATTACAAGATAGAGGTAACTTACCTAAAAATTGCACTTACAAATGTGCAAAGCCCGCGCTAAATCTGAGTGGAAACATTAATTTGTTGCCAGATTCTATACCCTTATACAGATTTAAATCAAAAGAATGGCAGAAATGTAGCACTTAACAAAAGTTTAAAAGGAATGGAAATAAAAATTAATAAGATTTGCATATTATAGCATAACTATAATAACACCAGAGTAAATATGAATAAAATAATAGTAAGTAATTTCTAATCTAATATTGGATTATGGAGATAAATATAACAAAATATTTGTTTATAGTAATAAGCTATTATCAATCTCATAATTTTAGTCCTAACTATTTTGAATAGCTTTATTTATATAACTATTAATAAAATTAATTGGGTATTTCTGATTTAAGCAATATTTAGTAAAATGTATATAGTTATTTATAATGTCTGATTTTTTTGACACAAGAAATTTATTACGTTGTATATAATTAATAACAATATTTCTGAATATAGAAACATGTACATATATA